>CAXIVR010000013.1:54070639-54593139 GCA_964035755.1 Teleogryllus oceanicus
TAACGGATCGAAGACAGACTAATTGATAGACAGACAGACTAATTATAGACAGACAGACTAATTGATAGACAGACAGACTAACGATAGACAGACAGACTAACGGATGGACAGACAGACTAACGGATGGACAGACAGACTAACTGATAGACAGACAGACTAATTGATAGACGGAGAGATTAATTGATAGACAGACAGACTAATTCACAGACAGACAGACTAATAGATACACAGATTGACTGACTGACTGACTAATATACAAACAGACTGACTAATAGATAGATAGACAGACTGTCTAATAGAAAGACAGACTGTCTAAAAGAAAGACCAATGACAGACAGGCTACTTCACCGACAGTCCACAGCCAGACTGGTCCACAAAATAAACAGACCGACAGTCACTCAAGAGACAAATAGACATAGAGCAGACAAATTGACATAAAAGCAAACACTATAAAAAACGAGCAGACAAATTGACCAGAGAGCAGACCCATTGACAAAAAGCAGCAAATTAGTAAACAAGTAGAAGACAAATTGGTAAAAAGTAGACGACAAATTGAAAAACAAGCAGACATATTGAAAACGAGCAGACAAAGGTTAAAGGAGCACACAAATGACAAACGGGCAGACAAATATGCATATCATTTTCCCATTAATAGCTTACGCGACAGCGCAAGAAATTAAAATGTGACACCTGTTCTATTATCTGCTCGTTTATAACAATTTTGGAGCGTGTAGGGTATTTCCCTTTAAAAGCCATAACTTTCGTCTTCTTAACTGATGATTTTGAAATCATCGTGCTAACATAGCTGGTTGAAGCAGAATATAGATTTTGGCAGATCATGTTCTGTTTTTTGTATAATTATTTGATCATCTGCAAACATTACAGTATTAATGCATTTATTTTGGGGGTGTCGTTTTATTCCCAAATTTATTTCATATTTCCAGCTGCAGCTGTGGCATGTCACGGAAGAAAACCACCAGCAACTTCTCATTTTGTAACCCTTTATTGCATAGTGTAATTCACCTGTAACGTAATGTTTTCCAGGTCATAAACGCATTATAACATTTAATTATGAACTATTTTATATTACACGTGATGTACATAATGTATTTATGTCACACCATGCATTGTTAGGCTTTAAACGCGATAAGATAACGAGAAAAAGTGGTAGTAATGTTGAAGTGTGGTCTACCACATATTCCAGGAGGCCGGTCGGGAGCTTAGAGCTTGTCCCGGCTGGGGCGGTGCCAAGCTGGTGAGAGTGTCCTGGTTAGGGGGAAACCCCAATAGCTGACGGTAGGTCGGCACCGGATCTCGCCATCCAGCGGGAAAGATCACCGCGCATATCCCGAGAAAAAACATGCACTACACTTACGGGACTAATGACCAAAGAAGTTGACGTGCCCGGGAACACGAAAAAATCAAATTAAATCTAGTAGTGTGGTGAATCGGAACTTCCTGATAACACTGTTTCCATGTATCAGAAATGAAACTTTTTTAAGAAAATAATCAAACTAAAACACGACATACTTATGTTATTGACTTGCTTGATACTTACTGTATCACATAAAAGATTTGAAAAATAATAGTAATATTTAAATTGTGAAATATAGCACATTTTCTTGCACGAGTAATACAATTTAGTTTTGTGTTTTTCTCAAGCAATATTTACTTTTGAATTCTTTATTATTTCTGCTTACTTAAAATAAATAAATGCAATAAAAATAGTTATTGCAAGTAAAAATAAAAAATCAAGCAATAAAGTGTAAATGATTTACTGATGTCAGTTAAAAACTTGTTGACATATTGAAGTTGTATTTTGCGTGTTGACGCATTATTTAACTTATTTTGTAACATTTTTCCAAAAGTTATTTTTAAACGTTTTATTTCAGTAGTTATGAAACAGTGTGTGAATGCATGTGAATGAACAGTGTGTGAAAGAGTGAATAAATGAAAACAATACATGTTTTCATTCATTCATTCTTTCATTCAATTAGTATGGCTATGGTTGGGAATAATTTATAATTTGGATGTCTTTTTTGGAATTTGTAGAAGAGTAAGAACGATAATAAGATAGAAAATACATCTGTAGTAATTTGATATTTTTTTATTTTTCGAGAGTTGTTGAGTAAATAATATTGAATTATAGTTTTTTATTTTTCGAGGAAATTGAGTGTATAAGTATAGATTTAAATCCGAAATTCTCTATGTAGATCGTTTAAGAGAGAATCAAAATCGGGGTAAAAAATAGCGATGTTATAAGCAAAAATGAATGTCGTAATCGTGCACCTAACCTTTGAAATCAAAGAAAAAATATAAAGTGTGTTTTGATCTCAATCATTGAGTATCAGACACTTCCGGATATTTTTTTAACAATGAGCAATAATTATTGTTCCAATTATAAATTGTTTTCTATAATTTCAAAAATCGAATTTTCTTGGAGACCCCTGCTTTGAACTAGACCGCTTATCCATTATTTTTTTTCAAATAGCATCGGGTAACAAGTAACGGGGGCACAAGTTATCCAAGTATCTTCCTCGCTGCAGGATTGATTATTGCCTCGGCGGCGTAGCAACCAAAGGGCGTGTTGCCCTTGAAAAATGTAATCTGCATTCGAAAACGCCCGTATGGCATGTTGGGAAATCCAGCGAGCTTGAACTGCGACGGGAAACCGGATAGCTCGTGACGTCCCTGAAACAAAATTATTGTACGATTGATTGAATGATTGATTGACTGATTGATAGTGTTTTCGTTAAATTCTAAAAAAGAAAAATAGAATCCCACCTCTCAATACGGCAACGGGGGGAAAATTTGCCTCATTTGACAAAGCCGAAGCATTCGCCGATAATTTTGAAACACGATTCACACTCAACACACCAACTCATTCTGATCATGCTTTATTATAGACGATTTTCCTATGAATGAGCCAAAGTGACAGTTCGCGTAACAAGTGACATGTATAGAAGGATTTTCCTACGAATGAGCCAAAGTGAGGGTTCGCTAAACAAGTGAACATCACATGTATAGAAGGATTTTCCTAAGAATGAGCCAAAGTGACAGTTCGCGTAACAAGTGAACATCACATGTATTTCAGAGACGTATCCCTCTGCCGCGACAGCTGTTCAGCCACGCCCCTTCGTAAAGTGATAATGGCTCCTGTGAAAACATCCCTATTCAGAAGTCTAAGTGTTTCGCTGAGGTATATGCACGTACGCGAGTACGGAAATATTTAAATTTAATTTCGTTTGTGGAATATTTCTTAACATGCTCTCACAATCAGTAAAAGAAAACTGCCACTAATGACAATAGAAAGCTCTCCGTCACAGTTCGCCACACAACAGCACAAAGACCGAAACCACGTGCATCGGAACGCATCTCGCATTCAAGTATCGGTTTTAAAATGAACATAACATTTATCACACAAAAAGCAAATTCAATGTAATATATAAAGAAAAAAACATTTTTACAGAAGAGCACATAACACTGCACTTCCTAATTTCAATTATTTCTCGCTGCGTACTATATTTTTGTCGGGCGAGGACATCGCAAGAGGAAGAATGGAAGCCATTAACAAATTAGCCAACTGCAAACAAACGAATGCGGGAAGGGAGTCTAATGGGCTCAAAGGCACGACGACGACCACAGAACCTTCAGTTATGTTGCCAGCACTAGCTGTCACTTTGGCTTATCCTTAGCGAAATCGCTCTATACGAACACTTTCAGCCCTGAACTATGATGTACCACATAAGATAAAATTCATGTCCCCAAATGATGTAAAAAACATAATTAAAAAAACTTCCATAAAACAGCCACGATAAAATCAGGAACAAGATCATAAAAAACCTCCCATTCCTAACTACAGCCTACATAAAAAACATAAACAACTCAATAATAAGAATTGGATATTACCCTAGAGTATGGAAAGTCTCGATCATAATATTTATTTCAAAACCATATAAAAATCAGAGCAGTGCAGAAAACTATAGACCTATAAGTTTACTAATCATACTTTCAAAAAGTTTGGAGAAACTAATTCTAAAAAGGTTAAATAGCTACCTACGATCAACCCAAATTATTCCATTACATCAGTTTGGCTTGAGAAATCACGTATCAACAGCATACCAACTGCTCAGACTCCCTGAATATATTCATACATCCTTTCAAAACAAACATCATAAACTAATTTGATTTCTTGACCTTTCACAGGCGTTCGACCGTGTGTCGCACAAAGGACTCTTATACAAACTCCGGACAATGGGAAACATCAATCTACTTAGTAAACATCATCAAATATTTTCTAACGGACAAATCCTTCACAGTTTCGTAGAAAATCTCATCTCTAGCCCCCGCAAAATATTAGCGGGTCTTCCACAAGGTCCACCACTCTCACACACACTATTCAACTTACACACTGCTGACATACCCACTACAATACACGCCCAATTAGCACAAGTCGCCGACGATACCACTATCAACAAGTCCAACTCACTTAAGACCATCACCGACAGGATACAACACCACCTAAATAAAGTAGACAACTGGTCAACATTGTGGAAAATCAAACTTATCGCAGTACCCGGTACCAATTCTCCCGGTACAGATAATAAGTAGATCTCACCTTAGGAAAGGGGCATCGTTCAGCAATACCACTGTGATTGGCCAGGAGTTTCATCAAATCTGGTGCATTATTCATTCCCTCTTTACACATGTTATTTCCCGATTTATGTAGGTAGATAGAACGCCATCCATTGATCCAAATATATATTTTAACAATACCCTGCGAAATGAACATACATTTAGTACAGATATTCAATACCAGAAATCAACTGATGTTACTGCGGCGCCTCTGACTGGGAGGTCCAAGGTTCGAGTCCTGACGGCGCAGGATTTTCGACACTAGCTTTTCAGCTACATCGAATTCAGTCGCTGTCTTGGGAAGTCTAGCGGCCGGCTGCTCTGATCGGTAGTTTTCCGTGATTTCTCCGATCAACACCAGACGAATGCCGGAGCAGTACCCTATCAAACGGACCACGGACCGCGCGCGACCTGTCCTTCTTCTTCCTTGTCCTATCCTCTCCCCTTACACACACACTTACACTAAGATGCACTACACTATCACATGTTCCGGGACACCAGTCGGGAGCTTAGAGCTTGTGCCGGCTGGGGCGGTGTCGGGAGAGCTTAGACTTGTCCCGGCTGGGGCGGTGCTCTACTGGTGGGAGAGTCCCGGTTAGTGGGAAACCTCCTAGCAAACGGTAGGTCGGGCCGGATGTCGCATCGAGCGGTGGAAGGTCACCGCCATCTCCCGAGAAAAACATGCACTACACTCACGGGACTATTGACCAGAGCAGTTGACGCGCCCGGAAACACGGAAAAATCAGTCAAACGTCAAACAGACACGCTTACAAGAGACCCTAGGGAAAGTAATGGCTAAGTAAGCTAGGTATACTTGCCCAGGACACGTTTCACAAGAAGACACTAGAGGCTTCTCGAGACTTCTGCCTTAGCACTACTCAGAGTATGAAAGTAAGAGAAAGAAGAAAAAATCCTTTGAAATTGAGATTTTTCATTGTTTACACATCCTTTTTCTTCCATGTCTTGGGGAAGACTGAATTAAAGGATGAAGTCGTAGGCTTCCGCGGCCGGAATCATGTGAATGATCTTGTCTGTTCGGATGACGCCGCGTCGAAGGCTGTGTTGCCGACGTTTCGACCATCTTTTCATGGTCTTCCTAGCAGACCAGCCCTGAGGAAGACCACGAAAAGATGGTGGAAACGTCGGCAACACAGCCTTCGACGCGGCGTCACCCGGACAGCCAAAATCATTCACATGAGTTGCAGGATGGAGAAAACGCGAGTCGAGGTGTAGTCGGTGCTGGATCTCATCAGCTAGCACTGCAATCTCCAGGTATAAAATCACTTCACTTAGGGGAATAATCACAAATGCAGTTGACGCACCCGGAAACATGAATAAATGTATTAATTAACTCATTGTGTTTCAGGTGAGTGGAACAGAATTCCTAAAAAGTGCACATCTATTGCGCCTCGTCTTCGTAAAGGTAAGCTCTTCAACTTCTTAATAGTCAGAATTTTATATTTACGCCAGTGATTTTTGAGTTGTTTCACCTGATATTGTCAAAACTTAAAGCGGATTGCACCGTTAAATCGAACGAAGCACATGCACAAACCCTGACAAATTAGGGTTACCATTCGTCAATGCCAGGCTCGTGCATGGAGGGATTCATTTAATAGACTGTTATTTATTAACAAGTAACTCTGATAGGTACTTTTCCGTGATTTCTTCGATCAACACCAGGCGAATGCCGGAGCAGTACCCTACCAAACCGTCCACGGACTACGCGCGATCTTTCCTTCCTTTTCCTTGTCCTATCCTCTCCCCTTACACACACACACTTACACTAACATGCACTACACTACCGCGTACTCCGGGAGATCGGTCGGGAGCTTAGAGCTTGTCCCGGCTGGGGCGGTGCTCTGCTGGTGGGAGAATCCTGTTTAGGGGGAAACCCCACTAGCCGACGGTAGGTCGACGCCGGATCTCGCATCCAGCGGGGGAAGATCACCGCCATCTCCCGAGGGAAAAGCATGCATTACACTTACGGGATGAATGACCAAGCCCTTGACGCGCCTGGAAACACGAAAAAATTAATCAAATCAATCGATTAACAGTTAACGTTTTGTAACTGTTAGGCGAAATAGGAATTATTGCGTTTATCCTGTTACTGTCTGTTATTGGTTAAAATTCGTAGTGCTGCAATCTACGTAGTACTGTACTATTGGACTAAACCGATCTATAATCCGTCAAATATGTTTATTAACTTCTATGTCATTGCTGCTTATATGTGATCCACTAATATTTCTCTAAGTCCGATAAAATAAAATAAGTTAGTCAAATAAGTCTCATTGTAATATTTGATATTCAACAGTAGCTGTATGTAAACAAAATCAGAATCTCCTTTTCATTATTTTTGACACTCGTTACTTCACAATGCACAATTTGCATTTTCGAAAGAACATTTGCAATATAAACCCGAATCTGATATGATATAATATAATATGGATATAATATAATTTGAATATAGACCCGAGACTGATGTTAAGGCAACAAAATTTTTAGGTCTCTCAATTCAGTCAAACCTTAAATGGAACGTCCATTTAAATGAATTGAACACAAAATTAAGTTCATTATGCTACGCGTTCAGAATTCTTTCAAATTGAATCAGCCTTGATACCGCTCGTTGTGTATATTTCGCGAATGTTCATTCCCGCCTGAGATATGGCATAATATTCCCAGACTGTTAGATTACGAAAACGAATTTTACGAATAATAACCAAATCCCACCCACGCAATTCATGTAAGCCTCTCTTCATTAATCTAGGAATTTTACCATTACCTTGTTTGTTGATTTACGAATCAGTAGTTTTGGTCAAAAATGACTTGCTTACGGGCGGGAATATATTTTCAGAAAATGCCAATGTCTTTTACTATAACATTCGACGTAGAAATCATATTCATCAGGTCACAGTATCAACAGCTCATTACAAAAAATTAACATACAATGCATGTACATTATACACTACATTATTTTACAACACTTTGCCAGATGACATTAAACGAATAAATTCAATAGAAATGTCTAAATCCAAAGTGACATCGTTTCTGCTGCATAATTATTTCTATGCAATTAGAGACTATACTGAGCATCACAAGAAAAGTAACATTAATTTTAACAATTATACATAATGGATTATTTAACATTTGAACTGTATAAATATGTATAAACAGCCTATAACAAGTATTGTACTGTAGCCTCCGGATCAATGATCCCCATCTCGATTAGGTTTTTTGTCCAGTTTCCCTGATCCATTGAGCAAATGCTGAGATGGCCCCTTGTTTTTCTTCTGGTCATAAATGTACATATGTATGTACATACACATTGTGCTACGCGTTCAGAATTCTTGCAAATTCAGTCAGCCTTCATACTGCTCGTTGTGTAGACTTCGCGAATGTTCATTGCCGCCTGAGATATGGCATAATATTCTGGGGAAATACATCCCATAGCTCCCAGACTTTTAGATTACAAAAACGAATTGTACGAATAATAACCAAATCCCACCCACGTGATTCATGTAAGCCTCTCTTCATTAATCTAGGAATTCTACCATTACCGTGTCTTTTTATTTACGAATCAGTGTTTTTTTAAAAATGACTTGCTCAAGGGCGGGAATATATTTTCAGAAAATGCCGAAGTCTATTACTATAACACTCGACGTAGAAATCATATTCATCAGGGGACAGTATCAACAGCTCATTACAAAAAATTCACATACAATACATGTACATTATTTTACAACACTTTGCCAGATGACATTAAACGATTAAATTCAATAGAAAAGTTTAAATCCCAAGTGAAATCGTTTCTGCTGCTAACTGTATCTATACAATTAGAGACTATACTGAGCATCACAAGAAAAGTAACATTAATTTTAACAATGATACATAATGCATTATTTACCATTTGGACTGTATAAATGAGTATAAACAACCTATAACAACTATTGTACTACAGCTTCCGGGTCAATGACCCCCATCTCGATCAGGTTTTTGGTCCAGTTTCCCTGATCTATTGAGGAAATGCTGAGATGGCCCCTTGTTTTGCTTCTGGACATAAATGTAACTTCATTTTCTTTCCACGTCTTCTAGAATTCAGTGGGAAATACAATTATTTAAATTATCGTTTCCATGTTGTCGCGGCAGGAAGTAATAAGAGCCAAAATTTATTGTTTATTTATCCTTGAAAATAGATTTTATTACATGGGAATTTTTTTGTTTGTTTTTTTCTCCCTTTCAAAATTCAAAATTTATTGCTTATTTATCCTTGAAAATAGATTTTACTACATGGGAGTTTTTGTTTTTTTTCTCCCTTTCAAAATTAGAAATTTAAGTAGTATATGACTTAGTGTAGGGATCACAGAATTTTGAAAATGTGCACACAATTCACTTTTCCCCATAGCACGTCATACGCAGTTTTTAACTGTTTTTTGACGTAAAATAAATAAATAAATAAATAAATAAATAAATAAATAAATAAGGCTTTTAAATATTAAAAATGCAAATTTGGGTGCAACACTCCGGTACGCTGACCACCGAATTTCACCGAATGCTATGTCATTATACCCGTAAGTATAGTGCATATTTGTCTCAGGAGGTGGCGGTAATCTTTTTTTTCGCCTTGAGTGGCGAGGCCAGGTACCGATCTACCCTTCCGGTACCGACCTACCCTCCGGCTTGCGGGGTTTTCTGCAAACAGGTATCTTTCACTAGCGGAGTACCGCCCCACTCGGAACACTCTAAGCTCTTCATTCATCTCGTGGCATCTGTAGTGCACGTAAATGTATATAAGGATGGGATGAGGACAGGACAACCAATAGGAAGGAAAAATGTCGCGCGGTCCATGGCCTGCTTATTAGGGTAGTGCTCCAGGATTCGGGCGGTGTTGATGGGACAATCCATGGAAATCTACCTGTCAGAGCAGCCTGCCGTTACAATTCTCCTGCAGACAGCGACTGAATTTGCCCTAGCTGTGTAGCTAGTGTCGAAAATCCTGCCGCCGTCAGGACTCGAATATAGGACCTCCCGGTCAAAGGCATTGCAATGGCGTGAATTAAAGATCTTAGCTACTTCACAGGCTTGGTACGTGGTGTGTGTGTGTGTGTGTGTGTGTGTGTGTGTGTGAGTGAGAGAGAGAGAGAGAGAGAGAGAGAGAGAGAGAGAGAGAGAGAGAGTTGGTGATTGAATGGGTGAGTGAGTGAATTGGCGAGTGAGTGAGTGGGTGAGTGAGTGAGTGAGAGTGAGGGGGCGGACAAGGACAGAAGAACAAGAACAATAGAAGAGTTACTTTTGTGCCTTCACCGATGGCATATGGGGTGTCCCAGAAGCCGTTTACAATGCGACCTTTGGCCATGCCCTTCATCCTCAAGTCAAAAACTATCTGCCCGGTCTTGTTCCCTCCCGCCTTGCAATCATCCACAGCTTCCACTCGCACGTACTCGTAGGGACCCTGCGAAGGACAAACAATGAGTTAGTTGATTTGATTTATTTAGTCAAAGAACAATAAAATCTGTATAAGACGTACCATCTACGCACGTTCCCTTGGGCTCTAGAATATGTCTCCAACATTTTAACCATAAACAGTTGAATGATGAGTGACCCGTGTTATAGAAAACTTACTTTCATCGGTAAACGAACTGCAGGTTTGAGTTTTTCTATTGCTAACAGAATAGTAACAACTCACGGCTCTACTTTTACCACTACTTGCAAAAGGAGAACTCAATAAAATTTGCATAGTGATGCTACATTTATGTCTGGTCAATGGATCAGGGTAACTGACAAAAAAACAGATCGAGATAGGAGTCATTAAATCGGAAGCTGATGTGCATTACAATTACCAGGCATATTTACAAATGGCCAAGTGAAAGTTTTCCAAAAAACGAATAGTTTTCGCCTAAAATTAATTTTCCAGTACAGTATATTCCTATTTTTAGCATAAAATAATACTGAAAATATTTTCTTTACATATTTTCCTTAGATTGAGCAAAGGACGCTTAAAAATAATCCAGATCTCATTTTCGATAAAATCGCAGAATTTTCCAAAAAAAGGAAAATGAAGTGCCGGTAATACGAGAAAGTATGTAGCTGAACGTAGCTGTATGTAGCTGACGTAGCTTCTGTAGCATCACTAGTTTTACATGCATTAGGCATATAGCTGCTTAGTCACCGTCGAACTTACCATTCCGAAACCATTCACTCCTTGAAGCAGGTTGAATGCCAGAGACAAGAACTGCAGCAGCAGCAGCAGCAGAGTCATATCTATTACATTTGCTTACACCTGTCAAATGTGTTGGGTCGCCGTATAGGACACTTCCGTCAAACTAAACTCATAGCATCGCCGATACAATCAGAGGAAGTCTTTAGTTTCCGTTTACATAGCTTTACGGATTCTGTAGATACCTATCTAGATCCGATAAAGAGTGCATCTAAACATATTCCGCTTCATATATACAAAATGCACTTTTTAGCTTTTCATACACGCCACATAGAGAACTTTATATAATACTGAAGGTAAACGAAGAGATGTTTTTAGGGAAAAACCGTTTTGTAGGTTCTTGATTCCAAAAATATTTTTTTTCTTTCTCTCAAAATATTCGTTCGTCTGTCTCCGGAGAACACCAAGCTTAAACCAGTAAGTATTTTCTCCAAAATGAATATTTTCCTATTCGCATCCTGAAATCTCTTCGTCTCAAATTTGAAATGGATGTATTTTTGAAATTTTCCAAAAAATTACTCCAATTGTTTCTTTATTTTTTATATAAAATAGAAATGATGCACGCTTATTAAACAATATGCAGCTTTGATTTTCCCGGAAACCTCTGAATTTTTGAAAATTGCAAACATCAAAATGTTTTCATCTACCTTCACAAAGTAAAGAATTGCTGATAATTTACACACATCCTGATAATTTTGAGGCGTTTGGAAAAAACACAAACTTTTTCGACATCAAGGAATCCTAAAACGTGCATTTCTGTTGAAACCTTGGAATAAATTTTTCGCAGGATTACATAACTTTCTTTAGACCTTTCTACATGCAGACTGCATCGCTTATACGTGCGTATACAAAGTTCCTAGTGCTGCTACAACAGTACATACTTTTTGGTATTATTAATAACTTTCACAATTTTCGAAAATTCAGAGAGTTCACTGAGTATAATAATTTATGATATAAACGTATTTTAATAATTGGTAAAATTTATCAATCAAACCGTGAGGGTAGCTCCGTGCATCAACTGATGTCACTGCAGCGCCTCTGACCGGGAGGTCCTAGGTTCGAGTCCTGACGACGGCAGGATTTTCGGTACTAGCTTTTCAGCTAGGTCGAATTCACTCGCTGTCTGGAGGAGAATTCCAGCGGCCGGCCGCTCTGCTTGGTAGTTTTCCGTGGTTTCTCCGATCAACACCAGGCAAATGCCGGAGCAGTACCCTACCGAACGGGCCACGGACCGCGCGCGATCTTTCCTTCCTCTTCTTGGTCCTATCATCTCCCTTTACACACACACTTACGCTAACATGCATTACACTACCACATATTCTGGGAGACCGGCAGGAACTTGGAGTTTGTCCCGAATGGGGTGGTGCCCCGTTGGTGGGAGAGTCCTGGTTAGGGGGAAATCCCACTATCCGACGGTAGGTCACTGACCCACTCACTCACTCACCAATCTGTCAAGTGGAAGCAGTTGACGCGCCTTTCGAAACACGAAAAAATCAATCGATCAATCGATTGTCTAACAATAACCTCACACTCACACGTCGATTCAGCGATTGCTTTCGATAGTTCGACCGTCTTAGGTGTCTCAGGGCATTAATTGATGTCACCGCAGTGCCTCTGATCAGGAGGTCCTAGGGTTCGAGTCCACACAGTAGAAGGATTGTCACTAAGTACATATCGGGATCGATTTCAACTGCTGCCTGGAGGGGAGAGATTCTAACGGTCGGCTGCTCTGATCGGTAGTTTTCGTGGTTTTACCATGCGACATCAACACCACGCGAATGCCGCAGCAGTACCATAACAAACAGGGCCACGGACCGCGCGAGTCTAGCCTTCCTCGTTCTTGTTTTATCCTCTGTTTTGTAAACACACACTTACATGCGATATACCACTACACATGCCGGGTGACGAGACGAGAACTTACAGCTTGCCTCGGTTGGGGTGGTGCGAAGCTGATAGGAGATACCCGGGAAAAATATTTCAAACCCACGTGTAGGTCAGCGCCAGATCTCGTCATCCACCTGAAGTTGATCATGAGCACCTCCCATGATTCACTTACGGGACTAATGACCTTAGCAGTTGTCGCGCACAGAAACACTAATGAATCAATTGTTATTTCCATTTAAACTTGCCCTACAAAACGAAGGAATGAACAAATGCCGATAGTTTGTGCACTTTAGTTCCCCACCTTTTTCGTACTTCTTATGGTCCATAAGACATACGTAAGAACAAATAGATCAGTAGCTGTATTCTCGAAACCATGTGAAATATTTCGTATGCTGGATTTCGAATAGCTGCATTCTCGAGCGTATTGGAAAATTTTTGCATGCCTGCATTTGGCAACATTGGAAATTTAATTTTATCTCTTCTCTGACTAACAAAGAAGAAGTATATTTTAGCGCAGGCGATTTCTCTTTGGAGGAATTTCCCGTCTTCCACGAAATTAAAATTATCAATTTCATTGCGTCACGTGCGTATGGTAGTGTGTTTTTTTAGTGTTCTCTTACTTTTTATTCGAAAACCTTTTATTTCTATAAATATTTTAAGGCCAGTAAATATAAATTAGTCAGAGTGAAATAGATATTTAGTTTTAAGTGATTTATATTTGACAACCATATTAATTTGTAAGAGAAGAAAATGTCACAATTCAAAAGATGCTCACGTAGTCTCGAGCAAAAGTCCGCTCTTGCTGATTTTATGAATCCTCCTGATGAGGAACTGATAATTTGTTTTCGGATCAGGTCAGAAGAGTCAAAGACATTTCCAAGAACGTATTTTGGCATGTTTGACGCTGCGGTCTTAGCGAGTGTGTGGGAATTAAATCAAACTACCTAAATAGATCTATGTAGGTGGTGATGATTAAACTCCTGTACCCAAAGGCATTTTTCACACAATACACTGTAACTTTCTTTCATAACTTTGGAAACACTGATGTTGGCATCTTTAAGTGAACAAGTGAAGTTAATTTTAACAAATTAGTGCGTCGAATGTTTCATTTTCATTTCTTCTATTGGCCTTTTCCATATTTTTAAACATAAATTTGCAAACCTTACGAATAGTATTGCCTTGGGACGTATTCATTTTGAAGAATTTCATGCGAAGACGGAGAAAACAAAACTGTGCGTAATGTTAAAGAATGAATGAACCTTGCTACGTTCAACATCTCATTTTTACGTTCTTATGTGTACTATAACACGCCCACCTACTACCTTCCAGCCGGTAGCGATGAAGCGTGAAACTATGAATGCTCGTGAAGCGAGCTTTGAATTCTCAGGAAGGGGGGATCTTTCGGGTATGAGAAAGGTCTGAACCCTTGACACAATGAATTATATAAAATTCCGGTAAGATGAGCATATATTCAGTAAAACAAATTACACAGTGGCACAAATATATAATAAGTATGTACTTTACGTAGATGGTCACTGCAAAGAAAACAGAAACAAAAGAACAAAAATAACACAACCATAAGAGAATGTATAGGCGTCACCTTGACTGCCTGATTACTTCAATACGCACTATTTACAATACTTTTGCTTTGACCTCCTTCTCAATTATTTTATGTACCTCATTTAACTTTTGTTAATCTAAAGTTTTCTCCGTGCACGGCCCTTTAAGTGATTCTTTACAATTATTCTTTTATAGACTTCACAGAGGTCAGTCTTGAGCTGCTCATTTATTACAACGCTGTTAACTCTATCACAAGAATAAACGTGACACACACGTTACTAAATCGTCCTCTTTACAAATTATAGCAACTGAGTATCCCTGACATCATACAATGGAAACAATACTTTCAATAAGATTACTTTTACATTACATGAAAAATTATAATTTACATTAGAAAAGTTGTACAAGGTATGGCATTCAACGAATTTACTGATGCGTACAGAGAATGAAATCAAAACTGCCGCTCATACGTTCGAAATATTTTCCCAGTAATTATTTGGAACTTTCACCTATTTTAGGACTCTACGCCTGGTGTTTAACGCTACACAGTTTCCCAACAAATTGCCGCATAGAAGTTGCCAGTTCTTTACCTCGACATTTCCTTCCCACTCGCCGTCAGTTAACCTTGGGTTGTTCGGTCGCTCGCAGTCCTCGCCACGTCACTCGACTGGTTCGATGTCCCGCGGTTACACCTCTTCTTTCGCTCGATCTCAGGATGCCGCCACACGTCCAAGTTCCAAACCTTTCTCTCGTCCTCAGGCTCGTACCGTCCACGGATTGGTCCAAGTCTTTCTCGCCTACGCTTGAGTGTTGGAGTCGTCCTTCTGCCGCCTGCCGCGTACCCGTTGCTCGCGCTTCCAGTTTTAAATAACTAACGTGCTTGAATTGACTACTTCTAGCACTCGACCGACGTACCACACTTTGAGCGTGCGTGGTCGTGGCGTACAAAATTAAATACTGGATTTCGTTCAGAGTCCTTCTGCGCGAATTTACTTCGATGATGAAACTATTTCAAGTTCGAGCAGTCACAACGCTTGCTTACTCGCGTAATGTTAGTGCAAATGCTGTACATGCACTTTGCTTCTGAATTCTATCACTTATTACCGCGTTTCTTAAATCAGCTTTACTAAAGCAAGTAAAATTATACTCCTGCACTAACCGATTACTACCGCTGAAGAATTTAGTTGAGTCGCCGTCGCTGTCGAAGTCGTAAGAGAGCTCTACCAAAGTGCGTCACGGTATTTATGCAACTCCGCCTGGGGAAAAATTTCTGGAGGGGTGAATTTTCTCCTCCTTCGCGCCCTCTCGAGAAAATATTATCCGCTAACTTTGGACATCGGAGTGCGAAAACCTGCGGGTAGATGTCGCCTTCTCGGACCATCGCTCCGCCTCGTACCCTATTTCTCAGTTCTCTGGTCTTTTCTAGTGGCTTATGATGGCGTTACGGGTTCGTATAACCCCGTGACGTCACAGTACAAATGCTGATCTTCAAATGAATGTGACCGAGAACGTAATCTTATTAAACTTAGCTAACATCTTATTCACGTAAAGATACAAAACAGTCCCCTTTTAATGTTTATATAGATTCGAATACAAAATGATTAGTAGAGCAATTGCTGAAGCGCAAGGGTACACAATTAGACAGGGTTTGTGGAGTTTTAATCTCTCCAAAAATAGGGGAGGAAAATATGGAAGTGTTAATCAAATGCAGGGAAGAATGAAATAAAATTGAAGATTTTTCGTCTGAATTTTCGGAACTCATTGAGAGTCTTTTTTGTTAGGATTCAAGAATAACGCAGAAGAACAACTTACAGGTGATCTTTGTACATTGTTGAGAATCTTAGCAAAAATAGTAAAATATGTATTAAACACTAACTATTTGCATTATCAATATTTCAAGTATTTTTTCTGTTATTTTAATTTGGAAATTGCAATTTTGCCAGATCATAGGTACTGCTCCGGTATTCGCCTGGTGTTGATCGAAGAAACCACAGAAACTTACCGATCAGAGCAGCATACTCGAACATAGAACCTCTCGGCCAGAGGCACTGCAGTGACATCAGTTAATGCACCTCTCCTGGTGTGTAGGAAGGAGAAGACGGGCCGCTGAGATTTTTCCGTGGCGATACTCACTTCGCAGGAAGCGATTTCATTTTATCTTCTGTGCGTAGATATTATTTAGAACAAGGTCATACTCCATTTTCTCTTATTTTAATTGTTTTTTTTGCCTTTACCATTAATTAACTCCGTGCGTTCCTACCAGACCACCGCCCACTTGATTAACTCTTCACTCGCCACTCAACTTTTATATTGCGGGCGAACTAAAAGTGTGTCCTTTTTCACAGGGTTCGGTTTTTTCAATTCACGTTAGTTTCCATTCAACAGTCATGTCAGACTATGTTAGTTTCTCAAGAACTGGCCTCTCTTAAGCACGTGTTCATATGTTCGTCCATTTGTTTCGTTTCTCGCTTTCACTGTTAATTCGGTTATTTTTCTTTATTCCATACCTTGCACGTCACTTCATCACTATTCTGATACACTTTCACTCATTAAGATTTGTTATCTTCCTCGATAGATTCTGATACAAAAATGAGGTTTTCTGTACAAAAATTTGCATTTCAGAAAAATATAAACAGTCCATTAACAAAAATTGTTTATTATTTATAAGAGATATGAATATAATTGTTTACAAAGAAAAATTGACACCGCATAAAAACAATTGAATTGTGTAAAGTGAGTGATTTTATAATTTATGTTAATTATCCATCCATATAATTAATACAGTAAAATGGTGATCTGAGATCTAGATAACCACTGGATGGATTCGTATGATCAAGGTGTTCATCGGTGTAAAAAAAATTGCTATTCCCGCAATTGTAATCAGCTTTGCATTTTCGTAATTCTTAAAAAGTTGTTTACAAAAAAATAATTAAAACAATAACACTTCTTCCTGTGCAAAATATGAGATGGGGAACCTGCGGCATATCTATATTATAACGCCATGTCTCCGAGCGCATGGCAAAAAAAAAAAAAATTGCAAATGCAAAAATGAAAAAAAAATGAAATGAAAAAAAAATGCGAATACGTTTTCTACAGCCTGGGAGGGAAGGTTTCTAGTTTTCAGACATTCTTAACTGTGCTTTGTTCATAACTCAAAACTAGGTATGGTAAAGGGGTGGGGAAGAGAGTATGGAGCTCAAGAAAATTCGTAGATTATACTTCTCTCCCGTGCCTCACATTCAGGACGCACTCTTCTTTAACGAAAATTAATCAAATCAAACTTTAAGAATACTTAATCTATAATCACAATGGGTAAATTTTTTTTATTACTTATGATTCTTGCTTTTGTGGACTAGTATTTGAAGATAATTATTTACTTCTCCTGACGTTACATCGTTTCTTCATATTGATCCACTCAAATCCATATAGATCGACATTTGCTATATTGCGACGATTGCTATCTAAGAAGTATTTCTAAAGTTTAAAGAAATCAGGAAACCCAATTCTTAAAATAAAAAAAGTATTCTTTTCGTATTCGCTTACAGATTTTATGAGAGGTACTCACAAGACAGAGGCTTTGTATTGGAGCGAGCTAAATTTTTAAAATTTTAAATTTGCTTTTTAATATTTTAAAAATGTTCTTACCATTTTCATGTTTTCGCCACCTAGAGGAATTGTTTATGGGCACTTCAAATGCAACAATATCGTTACATATAATAATCGAACCCGGGATCACAGCACGGGAAGCTAGTCCGCTGCCCATGAGCCATCTCAGAGGCTATAATAATAATAATAATAATAATAATAATAATAATAATAATAATAATAATGTTGCATAAATAAAAAGGCATGAGGATTGTGGGATAGCATGGGAAACAACCCGGAAAATACACATTCGTTATTATAAACGAAGTTACATACGTCCTTTAAATGCTAAAGCCACAAACAGTCATTATCCAAGTTAGTCATGCAAAAAATTCTCTTCTTCTCTTGATATCAGTGTCTGCTACCAGCGCACTCTAGTGTGCACACGAGTGATCAAGGTGACTCGGTCGATGTTTGAAACCTAGATCAGAAGTCAGAAAAAATAAAAGCAGCTAGAAAAATTCCACTCACAAGAAACACTGCAAAGAGTGTATCCAAAACATACGCGGAAAATTATTGTAGAAGAAACGAGTTAACACATTCGCTGAGTGTTTGTCATTTGGGAAGGGGGGATTAACTGAGAAAACAACCTAGTGGTGCTAAAACAGTACGTACTACCCCTACGCCCTTGTCATGGTTATTTAATACTATTTATACAACTAATTCTATCCCAATTACCGGCAGCTGTATTTCAGTGCATCAACTGATGTCACGGCAGCGCCTCTGACCGGGAGATCCTAGGTTCCCACTCCCCACGGCGGCAGGATTTTCGACACTAGCTTTTCAGCTAGGTCGAATTCAGTCGCGGTCTGGAGGATAATTCTAGCGGCCGGCTGCTCTGATCGGTAGTTTTCCGTGGTTTCTCCGATCAAAACCAGGGGAATGCCGGAGCAGTACCCCACCAAACGGGCCGCGGACCGCGCGCGATCTGTCCTTCCTCTTCCTTGTCCTATCCTCTCCCCTTACACACACACACACACACACACACACACACACACACTTACACTAACATGCACTACACTACCACATATTCCGGGAGACCGGTCGGGAGCTTAGAGCTTGTCCCGGCTGGGGCGGTGCCCCGTTGGTGGGAGAGTCCTGGTTAGGAAGAAACCCCACTAGCCGACGGTAGGTCGGCACCAGATCTCGCCATTCAGCTGGGGAAGACCACCGCCATCTCCCGAGTAAAAAAAAACATGCACTACACTGACGGGACTAATGACCGAAGCAGTTGAACGAAGCTAATGACCGACGCGCCCGGAAACACGAAAAAATCAATCAATCAATCAATTGAAGAGAATGCCGTTTAGCGATTCTGTAAATGCCAATTTGTTTTCCAGAAAGCTTTTGAGTTGTCAAAAAACTTCATTGTAAGACATTTGAAGCACTTCCTTTCACAATTGTAACATTGTATATCGATATTGCATTGTGTGTTTCGATGCAACATTGTATATGTATGTTGATGGATCTATGCATATTAACGGTGAGAGATATTTCAAAGAAAATATATTTGCTTAATTTTTTAAAAAAGAATCAAAAGCAGACAAAAAAGTTCATGTCATTTTAAAGAGTGCAATTAGCATTAATCGAACAAAAAAAGTGAAGAAAAAATTTGGATACACTTTTAAGAAAATTGCGTGACAGCCCTTCTGGAAATGCGGAATATTGAGCTCATTTTAACAGAAAAAGATTGCAATTTTCGAGAAACTTTACGAGACATCGTTTGAAGCACACGTGTGAACTAATTGTCTCTAATATAAATATAACAACTTGAGAGAAATGTCAAGTTACATTTTGTAATTTTTGTAAAAACGAACGAATAGATTCAAAGGCGTTTATAGCTATTTACATCAAGAAATGTTGTGTGAAGCTTTTGCCTGTTTGGCTACTGCCGAAGCCAAAAGTTAAAAGTCGAGGCGGAGCGTAGCGGAGTCGAGATTTAACTCTCATACAATTTTCAGAGAATTCTCGGTTCCATACCCATCCAAATACATATGTGTATGTGTGTGTGTACAAGGTGTGTGTGTGTGTATATATATATATATATATATATATATATATTATATATATATATTATATAAATATATATATTATAAAAATTTATATATATTTTCTGTAGTGATAGGGGAGATCCTGTGATAATCCATGATACAATATCGGGGATCAAAGAGGTATCAACCACAATAGTAGGCTATATAAATTTACTGTGCAGATAACTCAGCTATACACGTGTTTCGGGAATTTTTTCCCGTCATCAGAGGCTCTGCAATATTAAAATTAAATCCAAAAATTAACATATCATTAGCTACATGATACAAGGAAGTATATTATCTACTTGAACATTAAATTATTTATTTAATTACAGTACTTAGCCAAGTAAGATGGATTAAACACATTAATTAACCATGGTGAACTGTCCTAGCATGGCGCCATTTTGTGGTAATTACGATGTACTGTCAGATATACATTGTTATCAATGGCAAGGACGTTCAGATATGTGTCGGTCGTTGTAGAATGATTCAGAATCCGGGAAGATTATTATCTCATACTATAAGAAGTGACGTATATACCGACAAACAAAGACGCGGGCAAACAGAAAGACAGGCAAATAGTCAGAAGAGAAATAGGGAAAACAAAGGAACCAGCTGGCGAATAGATATACAGACAGACTAATAGAAGACAGACTAATAGACAGACTAATAGACAGACAGACTAATAGACAGACAGACTAATAGACAGACAGACTAATAGACAGACAGACTAATAGACAGACAGACTAATAGACAGACAGACTAATAGACAGACAGACTAATAGACAGACAGATTAATAGACAGACAGACTAATAGACAGACAGACTAATAGACAGACAGACTAATAGGCAGACAGACTAATGGACAGACAGACTAATAGACAGACAGACAGACTAATAGACAGACAGACAGACTAACAGACAGACTAATAGACAGACGACAGCAGACTAATGGACAGACAGACTAATGGACAGACAGACTAATGGACAGACAGACTAATGGACAGACAGACTAATGGACAGACAGACTAATGGACAGACAGACTAATAGAAGGCAGAGAGACTAATAGACAGACAGACTAATAGACAGACAACAGGCTAATTCACCGAAATCACAAAGACCGACAGTCCACAAAAAATAAACAGACCGACAGTCACTCAAGAGACAAATAGACCGACGTCACAAAACTGACAAATAGACACACAGATACACAACAGACAAATACACACAACACTATTACACAACACCCTTGCCAATTTTAAACACGCAGAAAAAATAAAAAACCAACAAAAAACAGAACAGAGCAGAAAACAAGCAGACAAATGACAAAGGAGCAGACAAATGACAGGCAAGCAGAGACTTAAAAAGGAAGCAGAGACTTAAAAACGAGCAGACAAAGGTTAAAGGAGCAAACAAATGATAAACGAGCAGACAAATGACAAACGAGCAGACAAATGACAAAGGAGCAGACAAGTGACAAAGGAGCAGAAAAGTGACAAGAGCAGACACATGACAAAGGAGCGGATACATGACAAAGGAGCGGATACATGACAAAGGAGCCGATAAATGACAAAGGAGCCGATAAATGACTAAGGAGCAGATAAATTGACAAAAAAGCACGAAGACTGAGAGATATACTTTAAAGGTTTTGTTGCAAATACAATTAATAAACATGTACGTCTCTTTAAAAATTATTCTTTAATATTTTTTGTTGACATTTCTTTGAAAAATTTACAATCGCTGCGCTCAATTTGTTTTAAAGCCAGCTCCGAACATCGGCTTCGGGGCAATTCCTCCGCTATCATTCGTTCTTCTTAGCTGCAGGATCAATATTGCCCTCCAAGAAGTAGCAACCAAAGGGCTTTTTGTTCTTTTCAAGGTTGATTTGTATTTTGAATCTACCGTACGGCATGTTGGGAAACTTCTCAAGCCTGACGTTCAACGGGAAGTCTACGATTTCATGACGCCCCTGAAACAGTTAATATTATATCACATTTGCCAAAAGCAACACCTCTATTATCATTCTTTAGCATGTAAAATACATCACATTGTATTTGGTTCCTGATTTGGAATCTACGCTGTGTAGCCAATGAATTAAAAAAAATTTCTCCCTCGTATAATAGGAGTGATGCAATTTACTTTACTAATCATATTATATTGGGGACAGAAAAAATAGAAAATCTCTCATATATTTTTGAATATATAAATTATTTTCTTATCTAATTGGCCATTTGTTTAGCATGTGTAAGAGCTTGTATTTACAGCTACGCTTATCAAGTGTCTTCTCATACAAGTTTGCGGTGTACCGGAAGAAGTAAAAAAAAAACGTGGAAAAGTTGCAAAAGCAATTGAATGGTTTTATTTCACATACATAACCTTATGAGATACGAAGACACTTATTTTGAAATTACTGATAGTATAATTTATTTACGTTAAATTGTGAATAAACTAATTAATCATTAATTAAAAATATTAAAAATAATTATTAAGTAATTAAAATTGCAGGTGTTGTGTGCAATTTCTTTCAATTTATTTCCCTGGACGTCAGGTACTAGGATATTAAGTACATTAAACAATTTTTATGACTCGTACAATATCTTTGTTGTGCATTTTACAATGAGTTACGAGTTAGTTTTACGAACTGTCTGTCTGTACTTGGCGCGACAGCTCGCGTAGGGCCCATGGCCTACCAACAGCGTCCGGGCCATAGGCTATGGGTTAAAGGAATAAGCGTGGTTAGCGCAAAGACATCCCCACGCCGTCTTATCAACCTGAGAAGTGGGTTGTCTCATTGTTACACAGCAACATACACTGGTACTTTTCAAGGAAAACGCACATTATAATTGTGCCCGACCGGGCATCGAAGCCGGGGTCGCGTCTTGGAAAGCGAGCACGCTGACCAGTGGGCTAAACTGCGAGGGCTTACGAACTGTCTAGAACTGTCTAGTGAGATATATAACTCTTTTTCTTTTCCTTTCTTTAATTCTTCTTCTTTCATTTCTTAAGATGTTTTAAATTATATAAATTACTTATATTTTAAAGATCTAACTCTCCGCCCCCTTTCTTTCATTCTGTCTTTTCTTTTCGTTAATTCTTCTCCTTTCATTTCTTAAGATGTGTTTTTAAATTAGGTAACTATGTTAATTCTAATTTTATATTTTCTTGTACCAGAAAACTGATGATGATGGCTAAGCCATCGAAAGCTGCTATTTGTAAAATAAATAATATTGTTGACAATGACAACGCCTTCAATCATTCCAATTATGTAGATGTCAACTACACCTCACCACTGAATCAAAATACTCTAGTGGCCAACTTTGTAACTAATACCCCCACTTCGCCTGCATTTCTTCACTCCATCGTTCAAGAAAGGTTGCGCGCGTAGTACATGTTGTACGAGGAAATAATTTACTACAAGAACGAAGATGTTGTGTAGTCAGAATACGTTTTGTGGGTCCTTGATACGAAAAGAAGCATCGACAGCAAATCGTCTGTCTGTCTGTCCGTCCATCTGTCTGTCTTTCATCAACGACAGAACTAAAACTGTTCAACCCATTGTCTCAAAACCTGATATTCCTCAATCGGTTTAAAGAAACTCAAATCTCTGAGTTTGAAATGGATATTTTGATATTGTGGGTACTTCACATGAAGCCCAAACACCACTAAAACTTTTCCAAACAATGGCTCCAAATTTTTGGAGTCATTTTACCAACATTAAAAAATTATACTTTGTTCTGGGATGACACAGAGGATGCTTTAAAATGGTGCTGGACTCATTTTCTTTGAAATCTGTTTTCTGGAAAATTACAAAAGTTTAAAATTTGTTTGGCGTCTTGCTTCAACTACAATATTGAAGATAGATATTTTTCCTTAATAAAATCCGTACTTTAAAAGCAGAACATGGCTGTTTCAAGAAACAGTCATGTACAAATATATAAAACTTTCGGCGTAATTGAGCGTGAAATATAGGAACTTTTTAACATTTTAATATAAATAACGGCTCCAATTTTTTTATAGATGTTTTCGCGTCGTTGGATTTAGAGTATGTATTTTCCTTTTAACACTCCCCTCCAGGATCATCACTGTTATATATTAAGTGCGGAATAAGATGTGGTGGATATATTGACTCCTATCAACTAGTCAATATGGCCTATCGAGAAGATATATTAACCAAGGAGAAAGGGTTGTGAAGGTCTTGGCCGTCTATTGAAAACGATCTTGAAGAAATATTGTTTGCGACTTCTTTACAACTCGAACCACTTGCCTAGCAACTTGCTAGAACGGTCATGTCATGGAATTTGACATTGGTCAGAACATTGAAGAGATAAAACCCTTATATACCACCAGAAATATTGCCTTCCATCTCTTTCGAAGAAATGTCTTCTCTGATCGATTTTGGAAAAGACAATGTAACTTTGAGATCATGTATCCCGAAAAAGAAAATATCTATTATTAATGTTAACATTTAGTCCTTCAACTCATCTCGCGTTTAGAGGACGAACAAATACTGCTATTTACTGAATTTAAACTTGAAAAAATGTATCTATACAAATGAAAGTGAACTCAACGACGTGTAACCGACGTTGATACCACAAAAAGTAGCATATGAATATATATGAAATTTTTATAGGCTCTTCTTCAGGAGTGTCGCGGTGTCCTTGCAAAGTTTGGTAAAGATTAACACAACCCTAATGCGGAAAATAAATACTTTAAATAATATGTTAGTAGATGCACCATGATCATTGTTTTTAGCTTGTGGCTTAGAACAGTTATATTTAGTTAGCTTAGTTCCTGATATATTCCACCCGAAGTCAGCAGTAGAAGTGGTACCTAATACATTTGCTACAGGCCAGTAGCAGTGCGTAAGATAAAATTGGTTAATATAAAAGCAATCTACTATAAAAGAAAATGAAAGAAAATTATAATATTTTATTAACATTTAAACCATTTTAATTATATTAAAGTGATCATCTTAAACACCGTGGTTTATAAACAATCTTTTCCACAAGGCTTGGATATGAAGAAAGCCCGGGGGGTATTTCGCCGAAATGTTTATTTAGTCTGCTACAATGCTATACTCACTTCCGGGAAAGGACATTTCACAGGCACACCGCTAGCGTTGGCCATGAGTGACATCAGATCAGGGGCTGTATTCATTCCTTCTTCGCATACGTCTTTTGTTACGTCGTACTTGAAAATCCTCCGCCAGCCATTTAACCATTGAAACACCACGACATTACCCTGCAACATGTTTAAAGTGTGAGAGTGAGACTGAGAAAGAGACAGAAATGTATTTGGCGACACAGATCAAGGGGACGAGTGGAATTTAGCGAGTATCAAAGGGTAAAGTGAGCGATAGAAAGGCTTCGAATGAACACTATGTCAACTGAGATAAGCCATTTCAGTGAGCAATAGCGAGCAAGCAAGTGAAAAAAGAGACTTAGCGAACGAGAGAAAGAGGGAAAACGAGTGATAGAAAGAGGGCGAGACAAGAGGGACCGTGAGATTGGGCGAGAGAAAGAGATATGGGAGAGCGAGGAGAGAAAGACGACCGAGAGAGAAAGAGAGCACGAAGGAAAGAGAGAGCGGGAGAGAGAATGAGGCGAGAGAAAGAGAGCGAGGCGAGAGAAAGAGAGTGAGAGCGCGAGAAAGAGAGCGAGAGAAGAGAGTGAGAGCGAGAGAACGAGAGAAAGACGAGAAAAGAGAGTGAGAGCGAGAGAACGAGAGTGAGAGCGAGAGAACGAGAGTGAGAGCGAGAGAAAGAGAGAGATAGCGAACGAGAGAAAGATGAGCGACAGAGCGGAAGATAACGAGAGAGAGGCCAGAGAGACAAAGATAACGAGATAAAGAGAGAGAGAGAGAGAGCAAGCGAGAAAAATAGAGACCAAAAGAGCGAGCGAGGAAAACAGATATTGCTGGAGCAATCTGGGAGGCGAGTGGACACGATAATCGTATCGAAATATAACGCGATTCCTCGCGCGTGAGAAAATATCTAACACGACATGTCTCAATAACCACCACCTTCTCATATTGTTTCCTTTAGCAGATTTGATAAGAACGATAAACAGATGCAAGTTGAATCGTACGAGAAGGCATTGCTCGAGCATTATCTCTATGTGTTGAAAGTTGTCAATGCTATTAAAATGACATCTGGAGTGATGGATCGGTTGGCTGTACCAGAACGCCTTCGCCCACAGGGTGCGGGGCCTTCCAGAAGCCTGTGGCCACACGGCCGGCCGCAGAGCCCTTCATTTTCAACTCCATGATCCACAAGTCATTGGGGTCGCCCTTCACGGGACAGCTCTCCACGTTGTCCAGGCGGATGGAGTCGTAGGGGCCCTGAAACGCAACACAACGCACTTCAGCAACGTGAAATCCCACAAAACAGGGTTTGATTGACTGATTTTTTCGTGTTTCCGGGCGCGTCAACTGCTTCGGTCATAAGTCCCGTTAGTCTACGCCATGTTTTTTTTTTTTTCGGGAAATGGCGGTGATCTTCCCCCGCTGCATGGCGAGATCCGGCGCCGACCTACCGTCGGCGTTTATGTAAGTAAAATAATAATAAAATTCATAGATATTTTTATTTATCAATCGGATTTTGATTATAATCTTCATTATACCAATCAGTCGTCTATACATACATCCAGTGGGAGAAGATCACCACAACCTTCCATTATAAAAATGCACGACACATATGGTGCTAATTATCATAAAAGGTGACGCGCCCGAATAGAGAAAATAATCAATAAATGAATCAACTGCTATTTTCTTTCATACTTACCATCATTCCCCAACTGTGTACGACGTCTATTAGAATCAGTGAACATTGCAGAAACACAAGCAGTCGTATGAGAGCCATAGCGTAGCTGCCGATTGAAAATGAAGGTTCATACCACTGAAGCAAGTGTGGCCTCCTCTTTCACACAATGACCGGAAGCTGCCATTTATGCCCATTTGAAATTTTCTCTTTTCGTATTCGAGTATTGTCTACGGGGTACGATAATAGATGTTTTGTCAGTTTTTCCGCAGTATGAGTTTCAATATAACCACCTTTTTTTGTCTAACATAGTTGCAGTCAACGGATCGTAAAAAATTCTGGAGAAATTATTTATAGTTTTTGAAAGTCATGTTCTTCCTTTCCGTCATTTTAGATGATGTAATTTTGTAGAAAATCACTGTATATTTTGTGAGTGTTGACTGCCGTGCAGAACATTCGTATGTTTCAAAAGTAATTCTCTACAAGTAGACACTATACTGACCATCGAAATGGAAAATAATACTATGTATTTTAACAATGATATTCATTGAAATGGTTAACGTTTGTACTATATAATTTTAAAAAGGTAAATATTCATAACCAAATTATCATAGGGCACAATGACGTGGAACATATATTCAAAATTGATCAAGGGAAGTACTTCACATTTGAAAAAAAAAAAAAAACTGTAAGTCTTGCGGTCCGGATGGTATTACAGCTGACATGTTAAAGATAGCAGGAGAAACAATATTTGGTCAGACTTTTCAATATATCAATCAACAACGAAAGTGTACCGGATGATTGGAAATCTGCCTTAATAGTGCCAATTTTCAAAAATGGACCAAAATGTGAAGTGCAAAATTATAGGCCAGTTAGTCTTACGTCAGTAGTCTGTAAATTGTTTGAAAAATTATTATCTAATTCGATTAGAAATCATTTGGATCAATCAGAATGGTTATTTCATGGACAGCACGGCTTCAGAAATGGCTTTTCGTGTGAGAGTCAGATTATTTCCCTTACTCAAGACTTGTCGGAAGTAATTGATGTAGGGGGAAGAGTGGATGCAATAGTTATTGATTTTGCTAAAGCATTTGATGTCGTGCCGCATGACATATTGATACTGTAACTTATTGATGCTAAAATTGACAGGTGGGTAATAGCATGGATAAATAAATTTCTTCGCGATAGAAATCAAAAAGTCCGAATTGGACAGCACTTATCGGAAAAGGGTAACATTACTCCCGGGGTTCCTCAGGGCAGTGTCAGAGGCCCACTGCTGTTTATCTTTGTAAATTATTTATCGCGAAATATAACGTCAAAAATTCGACTCTTCGCCGACGACTGTATATTATATAGG
The DNA here is from genome assembly GCA_964035755.1 of Teleogryllus oceanicus. Lineage (NCBI taxonomy): Eukaryota > Metazoa > Arthropoda > Insecta > Orthoptera > Gryllidae > Teleogryllus > Teleogryllus oceanicus. Next base: position 54,098,720 of record CAXIVR010000013.1, read on the forward strand.
GAAATTGCAGATCAGCACGATATGATTCAACTACAGGACGATTTAAATAAAATTTACGATTGGGCAATAGCTAATAAAATGACTATAAATGGAAAGAAAAGTAAAGCGATCACATTTTGTAGGGCCACAGCTTTTTATACAATACCTTATCGGCTAGGTAATGACGTAGTTCCGAGAGTCTCGACCTGTAAATACCTTGGCATTCTCCTGGATTGTAAATTGGGACGGGAGAAACAACGAACTATGTAGTGGGTAAAGCTTGGAGGTCTTTGCATTTCGTCGTGAGAAATCTTAAAAAATGTAATACGATAGCAAATGAAATCGCGTATACCTCGCTTGTTAGTCCGGTAATGCAATACGGGGCTAGTTGTTGGGATCCGTACAGAATAGGATTTAAAAAGATTAGAGGGATACAAAACAGAGCGGCAAAATATACGTTTCGGAAGAACACACCTGCGCATTCGGAATCATTAGAACGCCGGAGGAAGAGGGCACGACTTGGCGCGCTGTATAAATCTTACGTTGGTTGCTCCGCATGGCAGGAAATTCGGGGAAGGCTAGATAAACCAAATTATTTAAATAGATTTGATCATAAATATAAAATTAGAACAAGAATACAAAGAACGGACGTAGGGAAATTCTCCTTTGTAAACAGAACTATAGTAGATTGCAACGATTTGCCTGCGGCAGTTTTTGAGCCCTTTCCTTGCTCAGCGCGAGGTTTTAGAAAAAAATATAGGAAATTAGTCAATAGGGTGAAAACGTATAGTGAAGTGAAGTGAAGTGAAAGGTGCGATTATGCGTAGTCTACAGAAAAAAGTATAGAACAATTAATATTTATATAAAGCTATATGTAAAGTAAAGTAAAGTAAAGTAAAGAAAGTAAAGTAAAGTAAAGTGAAGTGATTTCATTTGAAGTGATGTGAGGGTTCCTTCGTCTCTGTACGTATACACGCACATATGTTTGTATGTATATTTGTGTAATATGTAAGTTTATTCTTTTATATGTTAGTGTTTATGCATTTTAATGTTTAGTATAGAATTGTAAATGCCATCTGCATATATAGGAAATTACAAAGTCAATTTGTTTGTTTATATTTATTTTTTATATATTATTATTTTATTTGTAATTGTAATTTTGCATTCTGCCACGGGATATCTGCCCAATTGTAGAATAAATTTCTATCTATCTATTTCTCTTCTTTATTTGTTCTGGATTCAATGGCTCATGTTTGTGTACACTTATATATATATATATATATATATATATATACACACACTAGTAACAAGTAATGCACCTACTTCAGGTTCTGGGTCAAAGTCGATCAGGTTTTTGTACACTTTCCCTGATTCATTATGCAAATGCTGTAAGGACCCTTATTTTTCTTCTGGAAATAAATGTTTATTCTCATTACACACGTTTTCTAGAGTTATTTTGGTTCGTTGTGTATATGAGAAGAACCGGCGGTGTTGGTTGCTACTTTGTTAGCATTACTAAAAAAATCGAAACTGGTTCGTCCTACAGAAATTATTTATTATCAATTCATAATTTTTCCTATATTATCATTTTCAGTTTTTACAAATATATAAAAAGCTTTTAAAAACAAAATCACAGATTGAATTGGCCTTATTTTACGTGGCTAGACTCAGGCCATGAGGCCTGCTCGTCCGTCTGACCACGCAAATTTCGTTACACTCCTTTCACCAACCTCGTGAGAAAGAAGGTATTACTTGGGCAACGAAACAGGAGATTTGAATTTAGTTCAATAGGCTTGAGGATCTCTTACATGAAGTAAATTTACTAACATGGGACAGCCGGCTTTACTCCCCTCCGAAGGAAGGATACGAAGGATGTTTTTCGCCCTTAAAAATCCACGGCTTCGATCGGGTTTGAACCCGCAAACTTAAGTATAAGCAGTTCGATACGCTAGCCGTTACACTATCGCCGCCGTTGAATTTTTCCGACAGATTCTTTTCATCAGAAAAGTTCAATTTTCATTATAGAAAATTATGTGAAATTACAAACGATGAGCGAATTCGCGATGTATTATGTGTTTGAAAGCATTATGTAAGAAAACAATTTGTATTCAATTTCATTAGTATATAATATATAGCAATATTTTACATTAAAAATAATTAAGTGAAATTTATTTCAAGGAAGGTTTTGAGTACAGGTCAAAAGGAATGATCTCTTCCGTGTAAAGTTGCAACCTCTTCATAATTTGAACGGACAATCCACTTCCAATTGGCACACATTTTTTAGTAATAAACTAGTGTGTTACAGAACGGCACAGACGTTCTGTTAGTTGTCTAATTTCTTTGGTCTGAGCCAGCTTTACAATCTTGCCCCATATTCTGTCAGCAGCCCCCCAGAAATGTTTGTTTTTTTTTTCAATTTTCGGTTTCCTAATGGTTGATAAAAATATTACTTTAGAATATTAAAGAAGAGTAAAAGTTCGTCCAATATGGAAATTTTCGTTGAAAACTTTGGAGCCATTTTTAAGAAAAAATTGCTTAAGCTCAAGTGTAATGCGAAATTGGAAGTTCTTTTTCCGTAGAAATCTTTTGAGTTTCGAAAAACTTCAATTGAAGTGATTTGAAGCATTTGTACTAATAAACAGGGCCGTCTTTGGGTTTGAAAGTACCCGAGGCACTCAGAGACTTCGGGGCCCCTAATTCTTATTTCAACAAATTACGTTCTGGCGATCATAAGTTATTAAAAATTGAATATTACACAGTTAATAAGCATTTTGATTCCTCTTTTTAAGGTAAGGAAGGATTTGTAAAAAAACTAGATAAACGGAATTAAATAGTATCTTTAATCTCTGTATTTTCTATAGTAATATTTTACTAATAACTCTAACAATAGTAACATAATAAAATACAATTAAAAACAACACAAGCAATATTTACATAATAAGATCTAAGTAAAAAACAAACGAAGCATTTGTCAATAGTACTTTACGTAGTTTCGCACGCACGAAGTCGTCAATTACATCGTCGAAGATCAATTCGTTCAAAATATCGTACTCAATGTTGAATAAAGCTAACGAAGAAAGTCGTTCTTGAATCATATTACTTCTTAATTCATTTTTTATATACTTCAGCTTTGAAAATGAGCGTTCACCCGTACAATTAGTGACCATTAACGTTAAAAAAATTCTTAACGCTATTTCAATGTTAGGAAATGTCTCTTCAAGATTATATTTTTTTACCAATTTATACATTTCTGCCAAAGATACGGTGCTGTTTGTTGGAGTTTCAATGCGAAGATAATGTTGAAATTGAAAACACTCCAATATGAGCTCTTGTTCATTGACATCTGTGTTATAAAACTCAACAAATTGTTTACATTTATTAGACAATTCTTTCTCATCAATAAGTTTTAATTCTGATAAAGATTGAAATCGTTTACTTATAATACTGTTTGATTCAGCTCTTCTATCCAATTCACTTATTAATGTGTCGATAATAGGAATATAAGTTTGTAATTTAAATTTTTCTTTGGCAGAAAAGATGGCTTCGTCTGTTTCTGAGTCAAAATAAGTTACACGAGAACTTCTGTTTGTTACACGCGAATTCTGATATTCTGAATCGAGAAACTTTTCTTTTGTGATTCTTTCAAAGCTATCAAATTCATTTCTCATGCAAAACAATTGATCAATGGTGATATCAGCTTTGAAGCAACATCCAATGAAAGATTTTCTTTTTGCAACGTTTTGTTCGTTTCATTGACTTTTCAAAGTACAGCACTCCAGACTTCGGTTAAATAATATTCTCTAATTTTTTAATTTTCTTAGCTATACTGTAGGCTTCATTTCGCGTTTCTGCTGGGTTTTCTTTATTATTTTCAATAAATTCCAAAGCTAATATAATCTGAGAATAACCACATTTTAAAGCTGAGACTGCATCGTATCTAGCAGACCACCTAGTATCAGATAAACTTTTTAGTACTTGATATTTTGCCAAGAATTTTTTTAATATATCCCAACGATGTGTTGAACCCGAAAAGAAGTTGTACAATTTTTGTACAAGTTGGAAATAACTCGTTGCTGTCATCACGCAACCAGCAGCTTTAGCCCCGACTAAATTCAGCGAATGTCCAGCACAAGGAATGAAAATAGCGTATTCACATAATTGACGCAATCTTGCTTGTAGTCCTGAGTACGCACCTGACATATTCGCGGCATTGTCGTAAGTTTGACCGCGGCAATCATTAATTGATATCTGATTATTTTCGAGAAAAGCTAAAACCGTATTTGTTAAATATTCGGTACCATGTTCTTGAATAGGTATGAACTCGAAAAACCGTTCAATCGATGTGTTATCTTTTACATATCGAATCGTCAGTGTTAACTGATCAACAATCTGGAGTAGAATCAATACTAATTGAATAATACTTGGCCTGTTTCAACTCAGAAAGTATTTTCAGTTTTACTTGTTTACCCATAATCTCAATCAACGCATTGCAAATGTTCGCTGATAAATACGACACGAATCCTTTTCCTAGATTACCATATTTGTTCAAATGCTCTTTAAGAAATGGATCAAATTTGCTAATTAGTTCTAAACAACCCAAATAATTTCCATTCTGCTGAGAACCAATTATTTCATTATCACCACGAAACGGCAGTCCTCGGCCAGCAAGAAATTTGATTGTTTCAACAATTCTAATCAAAACAATTTTCTAATAACTGACTTCTTCATTGAATTGGACAAGTATCGATTCATTTACAGTACCCACTTTCTTACTTCGAACGATGTTAATCCATAGTTGTGCCAATGTGTTAATCCATAGTTGCATATATATATGTTATATGTTATATATATGCAAACTGTTTTCATGATCAGTAAATTGCACGGTTCAAATTTTTCCAGTCGTGAAACCCGTCCGGAGAATTAAACGCCGAATCGGAAGATGCAAAAAGACGGCATGCAAAACAGTATAACGCATTTTTAGATGGCGAAAATAGAAGCCATGATCTACAGACAGTTTCACTGTTTTGCAATTTACGTGTAAACACAGATTTAGTAAGATGTCTAATTACAATTTTCCCATTTCCATCTTCGTACTTTCTCGCTGTTTTAGATAAATCACAATCTTTATTTTGAAAAACCATAGGTCCTTTCTGAATCCAAAAACATCGATCTTCTTCACTTATCTTATTCCATTCGCCGGAATCGTTTGATGTGCACCTGGATACTTTTGAAGAAGTCAGAGCTTCACCTATATTTTCAGATGAGAAATATTTTTCATGCAATGAAACATCTTCCAGATGAGAACTACCTTCGGAGGTACCTGATTCTGGCTCCATTTTCTGATTTTCTGATCGATTAATTTCATTCTGTGTGTCCAAAAGAATTTCTGGTGTGTCATTTGAAGATATACATGGATTTACTGATTTTGTAAAGAAAGATGTCAGTTTGGGTAATTTTTTAATCCTTTCGTTCTCCTCAATCGCTTTTTTTCTCTTAGATGCACCGCTTGGATATGTGCGTTTCGACATGGTACCAGTAAAATGAAATACCAATGAAGTCTAGAAGAAAATACAATATACTGTTATACAAATTAGTTTATTTACAGATACTTTTGCATGCGTCAAATTCACAGTTCACAAAAGCAAACATTTTCGGTGCTTTCAATTTTTTATAATGTCACTTTGCATGTTAAAAATTGGGTTGATATTTCTTAATCATATGATTTTTTATTCATTTACACTTGTTATATGTTATCATATTTGTATTTAAAATAATATCTTTGTCTAAATGATTGATTCGTTAATATATAATTCTTAAATACTCTTAATTTTCAACCATGAAACTTTATTATACAAATTATAATATAATAAAATTATACACTTTTTAATATCCTTTAATTTTTTTTTTTTTTTTTTAAATTCATTAATTATTTTTTAGTTATAAAAATAGAATTTTATTGAAATAAATAAACATTGTGGTGTACAAAATTATACATTAAAACGTAATTAAATGTATCTTAAACTTACATTTTTTAGTGTGATCCGTCGTGGGTTCAAATGATATGATAAACCTTTCAAATGTTAATAATGTAAAGATGTTGTACTTTATATTATACTTATAACACTTAACACTGTAATGCACTTGCTCTTCATTCGATTTCTGACTGCAAACTATATTCATTAGCCGGCGGCGCTAGCCGAATCCATTTACTACGCTCCGTGGAGTCACGAAGGTTAAGCGAGACTCGCGGGTTCTTGGTTGGGTGACCGGCCAGGAACCCCGGATCTAACGTCGTCGAGCCCCTGGCCGAAGGGATAAAAGGCACTGACTGACTGCGACGTGACGAGACTTGACTAGCAAAATAATTACGGAGTATTGGTAATTAGCGGAGGATTACTCCAAAGAATGCGTTCAACGCCCCTTAAGGGGCTTGGAGACGCGTTGCGTCAAGATGTAGATGCAACAAATTTCAAAATTTGCCGCTTGCTGCCAAGAAATACGGAGGTCGTTTGATAAGTCTGGTGAATTTCTAGGAAAGAGCGCGCATTGTTGTTAATCATGTGCATAGTTAGAAAGAACGATTCTTTGTAGACAGCTGTTTGACTTGGCGACAGATTTCGAAAACTGAACTGATCAAATTAAAAGTTACATATTTTATTAATCTCTCGACATTTGTACCATTGATTTAGAAATATATATTACTTTAATCGTGAACATAAATTAATTCAGATGCAGTCTATATTGGTTCCACTCAATATATTTAAGTTAATCAATAAATATGTAGTAATATTACAATTTTTCAGTTTTGTTATATATTTTTTATTATCTTTGGGGGCCCTTTCATCATGCGGGCCCTGAGGCACGAGCCTCGTCTGCATGTGCCTAAAGATGGCCCTGCTCATAAATCCAATGATGTTTGCAAATAACTGGAAATGTGCATATTAACGGCGTGAGACATATTTAAAAAATGTACATTTATGTATTTTTTTAAAAAGAGGATATAGCAAAATTCATTTTATGTTAGTTTAAACAGTACAGTTATCACTCTCCGTACGAAAAAGTGTAAAAAAAAGAAATTGCAGCGGTTTTTTAGAAAATGGCTTTTGAGTGTTTGAGAAAATGCGGAATTTTCAGCTCGTTCCCACAGGAAACTTGAGTTTTCAAGAAACTTAACAAGGCGACAATTAAAGCACCTGTACTCGTAAATGCAATAATGTGAAGAAATTGCCGATAATATAAATATTAATAACGTGAGCGTCTAGTCAAAAATATTAAAATTTCTAATTTTTGAAAAAACCAAAGAATAGAAAAAAATTGCGTTTATGACATTTCATACATTTAGCACTATCCCTACCAAAGCAAAATTAAAGTTTGAAATATATCACACTTTTTTAATACAACAAATACGATTAAAATGTGTGAATACAAATGTTCTTTTGAAATGACAAAAACGGAGATAAATTTGAATTACATTGGGTGATTTTTGTTAAAACGGCCTTTTCTCCCCATGTTTTGTATTTGTTAGGGGCCCCTGGGCCCCCTTTTGTCTTACGCACCCTAATATTCGGCCGAGCATGGGTTAACAAATAGGAAATAAATGGCAGGACAAAAGCCGAATTGGGTAAACTCCTTCTTCGAGCAATTTTGAGTCTGGTTTGGCATTCCTCTCGGCGTCCCCTTTCTTGCACCACGCCCCCTGGTCGCTTTCGATTACCTTATTTCTCCGAATCTCTATTTACTGCGATTCCATCAACAGGGAGACGTGATGTCTTGCCGCGAGCAGCTTTGCACATACCCGACAAGTTCTGTCGCAGCACCCCCCTCCCCCATTGGGAAAACCATCAAGCATTTCTAAAGAAATCCAATTCCTCGAATTTGATGGACGATTGAGTCACAATTGTCAGCCAACGTTACTTCTTTTCTTCCTTCGTATTCTTCTCGTTCCTCTTTTGCCTACCCTCTCCTCTTCTTCCCGTCTTCTTTTCCTCTGCTTCTCCTTCATTATCCTTTTCTCTTATTCTTCCTCTTTATCCTCTTCCTCCTTTTTATTCTCTTCCCCCTCTTTATCTTCTTCCTCCTCCTTACCTTCTTCCTCATCATCTACATTCTATTTCAAGGAACTGGCTCTATTTACTAGTACAGTTCATTCCTAATGCGCTTGACAATTCCAAAAATGTTTTATTTTGTGAAATATTTAATTAACTATGAAATAGATTACTGAATGTAGACATGTAGACTTAACGGAAGGAAGTGATGTGTTGCATCCCCAAGTTTTTCGTCTCTTTTAAAAACGCTCTATTAAGAATATTTACGTATTCCGTAAGTATACATTTCTGTTCAGTTTTGGATTTCTCTGTGCGCTTTACGACAAACTTTCCTCGCCTCATTGGATGTGACGGGCCGAGAAACATCTCTTAGATGGCCTCGCTTTTTTATAAAGGTCATTGAACTCACGGCTAGAGAACGATTTTCTTATCGATGAGCCAAAGTGAGAACTAGTGCTGGCAACATAATTGAAGCTTCTATGGTCGTTGTGCCTTCGAGCCCATCAGACTCCCCCCTGCATTCGTTCGTTTGCAGTTGGCTAACTTGTAAATGGCTTCGATGCTTCCTTTTGTGATGTCCTCATCCGAAAAAAATATAGTGCGCAGCGAGAAATAATTGAAATTAGGAAGTGGAGTGTTATGTGCTCTTCTGTAAAAATTCTTTTTTTCTATAAACATTACATTACCTTTTTATGTGATGAATATTATGTTTATTTGAAAACTGAGACTTGAATGCGAGATGCGTACCGGTGCACGTGTTTCCGGCTTAAAAGCATTTTTCTTTCTATTTACATTCGTGGCAGTTTTATTTTGGTGATTGGGAGAACATGTTGAGAGATTTTCCACACACGTAGAAAATTTAAGTATTTCCCGGACTCGCGTACGTGCATATACCTCAGCGTAGCTTATTTTGCATATCATTTTCCCTTTCATAGCTGAAGTGACAGCCAATAAATTAAAATGTGACACCTGTTATATTATCTGCTCGTTTATAACAATTTTGGAGCGTATAGGGTATTTCCCTTTAAAAGCCATAACTTTCGTCTTCTTAACTGATGATTTTAAAATCATAGTGCTCACATATCTAGTTTAAGCAGAATTTTGGTTTTTTTTTTGTATAATTATTTGATCATCTGCAAACATTATAGTATTAATGCATTTATTTTGGGGGTGTCGTTTATTCCCAAATTTATTTCAATTTCCAGCTGCAGCTGTAGCATGTCACGGAAGAAAACCACCAGCAACTTCTCATTTAGTAACCCTTTATTGCATAGTGTAATTCACCTGTAACATATGGTTTTTCAGGTCATACACGCATTATAACATTAATTTTGAACTATTTTATATTACACGTGATGTACATAATGTATTTATGTCACCTCATGGATTTTTAGGCATTAAACGCGATAAGATAACGAAAAAAGTGGTAGTAATGTAGAAGTGTGGTCTACCACATATTCCGGGAGCCGGTCGGGACTTAGACTTGTCCCGGCTGGGGCGGTGCCCGCTGGTGGGAGAGTCCTGGTTAGGGGGAAACCCATAGCCGACGGTAGGTCGGCGCCGGATCTCGCCATCCAGCGGGAAAGATCACCCCGCATATCTCGAGAAAAAACATGCACTACACTAACGGGAATAATGACCAAAGCAGTTGACGTGCCCGGGAACACGAAAAAATCAAATCAAATCTAGTAGTGTGGTGAATTGGAACTTTCTGATAACACTGTTTCCATGTATCAGAAATGAAACTTTTTTAAGTAAATAATGAAACTAAATCACGACTTATTTTATTGACTTGTTTGATACTTACTGTATCACATAAAAGATTTGAAAAATAATAAAAATATTTAAATCGTGAAATATAGCACTTTTCCTTGGAGGAGTAATACAATTTAGTTTTGTGTTTTTCTCAAGGAATATTTACTTCTGAATTCTTTATTATTTTTCGCTTAATTAAAATAAATAAATGCAATAAAAATAGTTATTGCAAGTAAAAATAAAAAATCAAGCAATAAAGTGTAAATGATTTATTGATGTCAGTTAAAAACTTGTTGACATAATGAAGTTGTATTTTGAGCGTTGACGCATTATTTAACTTATTTTGTAACATTTTTCCAAAAGTTATTTTTAAACGTTTTATTTCAGTAGTTATGAAACAGTGTATCTTAATACATGTTATTCATTCATTCATTCATTCATTCATTCATTCATTCTTTCATTCATTCTTGCATTCATTCTTTCATTCATTTAGTATGGCTATGGTTGGGAATAATTTATAATTTGGATGTCTTTTTTGGAATTTGTAGAAGAGTAAGAACTATAATAAGATAGAAAATACATCTGTAATAATTTGATTTTTTTTTTATTTTTCGATAGTTCTTGAGTAAATAATATTGAATTATATTTTTTTATTTTTCGGAAAAGTTGAGTGTATAAGTATAGATTAAAATCCGAAATTCTCTATGTAGATCGTTTAAGAGAGAATCAAAATCGGGGTAAAAAATAGCGATGTTATAAGCAAAAATGAATGTCGTAATCGCGCACCTAACCTTTGAAATCAAAAAAATAATATAAAGTGTGTTTTGATCTCAATATTGAGTATCAGACACTTCCGGATATTTTTTTAACAATGAGAATAATTATTGTTTCAAATATAAATTGTTTTCCATAATTTCAAAAATCGAATTTTCTTGGAGACCCCTGCTTTGAACTAGACCGCTTATCCATTATTTTTTTTCAGATAGCATCGTGTAACTCTGTGCACAAGTTATCCAAGTATCTTCCTCGCTGCAGGATTGATTATTCCCTCGCCGGCGTAGCATCCAAAGGGCGTGTTGCCGTTGAAAAGTGAATCTTTCATTCGGAAGCGCCCGTATGGCATGTTGGGAAATCCAGCGAGCTTGAACTGGGACGGGAAACCGGATATCTCGTGACGTCCCTGAAACAGAAGTTATTGTACGATTGATTGATTGAGTAGTGTTTTCGTGAAATCCTAAAAAAGGAAAATAGAGTCCCACCTCACAATACGACAACGGGGGGGGGGGATTCGCTTCATTTGACAAAGCCGAAGAATTGGCCGATCATTTTGAAACAAGATTCACACTCAACATGCCAACTCATTCCGATCATGCGATGATATTATAGAGCGATTTTCTTAAGGAGGAGCCAAAGTGACAGTTCGCGATAACAAGTGAACATCACATGTATAGAAGGATTTTCCTAAGAATGAGCCAAAGTGACGGTTCGCGAAAACAAGTGAACATCACATGTATTTCAGAGAAATATCCCTCCGCCGCGACAGCTGTTCAGCCACGCCCCTTCGTAAAGTGCTAATGGCTTCTGTGAAAACATCCCTATGCAGAAGTCTAAGAGTTTCGCTGAGGTATATGCACGTACGCGAGTACGGGAAATATTTAAATTTAATTTCGTGTGTGGAAAATCTCTTAACATGCTCTCACAATCAGTAAACGAAAACTGCCACGAAAGTAAATACCTAGCTCTCAATCACAGCTCGCCACACAACAGCACAAAGGCCGGAACCACGTGCATCGGTACGCATGTCGCATTCAAGTATCGGTTTTAAAATAAACATAATATTTATCACACACAAAGTAAATTCCATGTAATGTGTAAAGAAAAAAATAACTTTTACAGAAGAGCACATAACACTGCACTTCCTAATTTCAAATATTTCTCGTGGCGCACTATAGTTTCGTCAGACGAGGGCATCACAAAAGGAAGAGTCGAAACTATTTACAAGTTAGCCAACTGCAAACGAACGAATGCGGGAAGGGAGTCTAATGGGCTCAAAGGCACGATGACCACAGAACTTTCAGTTATGTTGCCAGCACTAGCTGTCACTTTGGCTCCTCCTTAGGGAAATCGCTCTATACAAACACTTTCAGCCCTGAACTATGATGTACCACATAAGATAAAATTCATGTCCTCAAATGATGTGAAAAACATAATTAAAAACTTCTACAAAACAGCCACGATAAAATCACGAAGAAGATTCCAAAAAGCCTCCCATCTCCAACTTTAGCCTACATAAAAAACATAAACAACTCAATAATAAGAATTGGATATTACTCTAGAGTATGGAAAAACTCAATCATAATATCTATTTCAAAACCATATAAAAATCAGAGCAGTGTGGAACACTATAGACCTATAAGTTGTGACGTACTAGAAAAGAATAACAGAGATGCCTGTTTCTGTTTGATATTTACAATATATTTACAATTAATGTATAAATATTATATTACAAAATTTAACCCCTTGACAACCTTTCAATTCTCCTAACCGCGAAACCCCGCGACCGTCCCTAGGCCTAGCCCAGAACCACTGCTCGGAAGCAGCAAAAAGCAACGCGAGGGCGAAGCTGTCGGACATAGAGTCCCGTAAGTACAGATGTTACATGGCCTGTCGCCAAACCGATCTTCAACCTGAAGATCACGTGCAAAGATAGCACTGGAGATACCTCTCGTCTTTCGACACTCTGCGTATCCCGCGAGGCGCATGTCGGCGCAGCCTTAAGTATCCGACGGCTCGCCGCCACTCTACAAGCGACGGGCGTCATTCGGCTCGCTAGCCAGCCCTTCCAGGGCTGCAACCGACATCACTGAGACTTGCCCGCGCGCGTTCTATTCTCCCAGTTATTTGCGTACCGGGATATTCCGGCCGGCGTGGCGCCGCCGCCTTTCACCCCCATTCCACCTCCGGCTTAGGAGCGGGTTTCCCCGAAGCGGCCCGCCGCAGCGGCACCGTACCTCGCGACGCCACAAAGTTTACTAATCATACTTTCAAAAATTCTTGAGAAACTAATTCTAAAAAGACTCAATACCTACCTACAATCAATCCAAATTATTCCATTATACCAGTTTGGCTTTATAAATCACGTATCAACAGCATACCAACTACTCAGACTCTCAGAAAATATTCATACATCCTTTCAAAACAAACATCATAAACTAATTTCATTTGTTGACCTTTCACGTGCGTTCGACCGTGTGTCGCACAAAGGACTCTTATACAAACTCCGAACAATGGAAACATCAATCTACTTAGTAAACATCATCAAGTCCACTATCAACAAGTCCATCCACTCACTTAAGACCATCACCGACAGGATACAACACCACCTAAAAGTAGACAACTGCTCAACATTGTGGAAAATCAGACCTAACCCGGTACCCGGTACCAATTCTCCCGGTAATAAGTAGATCTCACCTTAGGAAAAGGGCATCTTTCAGGAATACCGCTGCGATTGGCCAGGAGTTTCATCATATCTGGTGCAACATTCATTCCCTCTTCACAGAAGTTACTTCCCGATTTATATTGGAAGATAAGACGCCATCCATTGAGCCAATGATATATTGTAGTAGTACCCTGCGAAATGAACATTCATTTAGTACAGATATTCAAAACCAGAAATGAACTGATGGCCCTGCAGCGCCTCTAACGGGGAGGTCCTATGTTCGAGTCCCGACGGCGCAGGATTTTCGACACTAGCTTTTCAGCTAGATCGAATTCAGTCGCTGTCTAGAGAATTCTAGCGGCCGGCTGTTCTGATCGGTAGTTTTCCCGGTTTCTCCGATCAACACCAGACGAATCCGGAGCTGTACTCTATCAAACGGACCACGCGCGACCTGTCCTTCCTCTTCCTTGTCCTATTCTCTCCCCTTACATACACAACTAACATGCACTACACTAGCACATATTCCGGGAGACCGGTCGGGAGTTTAGAGCTTGTCCCGGCTGTGGCGGTGCCCTGCTGGTGGGAGAGTCCTGGTTTGGGGGAAAACCCAGTAGCCGACGGTAGGTCGGCGCCGGATCTCGCCATCCGGTGGGGGAAGATCACCGCCATCTCCCGAGAAAAAACATGCACAACACTTACGGGACTAATGGCCAAAGCAGTTGATCGGCCCGGATACACGAAAAAATAAATCAAATCAATCAATTAACAGTTAACGTTTTGTAACTGTTAGGTTAAATAAGAATTATTTCGTTTATCCTGTTACTGTCTGTTATTGCTTGAAATTCGTAGTGCTGCAATCTACGTAGTACTGTACTATTGGGCAAAGCCGATCTATTACAAGCTTTCGCGACAACTATTTTGAACGATAACAGTTTCACTATAGCTAGTCAATCATTATTAGCAAGTGTTTGTTAATAAATAATTCGTCATTATTACACACCATGTGCCACAATATTTTTATATTTTATTGTGTACATTGCAATAAGATGGTTGTCCTTTAAATTAAATATGTCCAATATGTTTATTAAGTTCTGTGTCATTGCTGCTTATTAGAGATCCATAATATTTCCCTAAGTCCGATAAAATAAAATAATGTATAGTCAAATAAGTCGCATTGTAATATTTGATATTCAAGAGACTTGATCACTTTAGCTGTATGTAAGCAAAATCAGTATCTTCTTTTCATTATTTTTGACACTCGTTCTTAACAAAATTTGCATATTCGAAAGAACATTTGCAATATAAACCCGAATCACAAATGACTGTTATTTTAATATCCTATACACAGTTGTTACTTACCTTATCAATTATTATTATTCCTTGGCAGTTCAACCACTCTCATTCTTATCAGCTGTTTCTGTGCCCAAACGTCTTTGGGGATGTAGTGCAAGCAACAGCTGTAAGATAGCTGAACAAGCTTTACGGTACTACCAACGTTATTCGTTTTGCCTGATTTAACACTTAGCGGTCGCCAAAACTGATTTAACTGTTGGCAATCGGCCACAGTCAGGAATGTTAGGTTGTTGATCATGGACGTATTGTTTTTCAACTGTTATTATCTGTTATTACCAAGGAGTTATGAATACATGGAGGTGCCCTTACCAACCTCTTCCCATGTTCAGCAAGTAAAGCCAGTCCGCCATATTGGTGGGTGTAAAACACGTCTGTCAAACCAATATCTTCTCTTACTAAAGGTCTGGTATAGAGAGATTTTCCTAAGGATGAGCCAAAGTGACAGCTAGTGCTGGCAACATAACTGAAGGTTCTGTGGTCGTTGTGTCCTCGAGCCCATTAGACTCCCTGCATTCGTTCGTTTGCAGTTGGCTAACGTGTAATGGCTTCGACACTTCTTTTTGTGGTATCCTTGTTCGACAAAAATATAGTGCGCTGCGAGAAATAATTGATGTTAGGAAGTGCAGTGTAATGTGCTCATCTGTAAAAATTCTTTTTTCTCTATATATTACATTGAGTTTTCTTTTACTGATTGTGAGATCATGTTAAAAGACTTTCCACATACGTAATTAAATTTAAATATTTCCCGGACTCACGTACGTGCATATACCTCAGCGAAACTCTTAGACTTCTTTATAGGGTTGTTTTCACAGAAGCCATTAGCACTTTACGAAGGTGCGTAGCTGAACAGCTGTCGCGGCGGAGGGATACTTCTCCGAAATACATGTGATGTTCACTTGTTTTCGCGATCTGTCACGCTCATCCTTAGGAAAATCGTTCTATAACGTCATTACGTTATTACTTCGCTTAGGTGTGCTGGAAAAGTTGGAAAAAATTGATGGAACCGCGAAGACGTTTTATCAACACGATAAGAAGTTCTATCAAAATCGTGTTCTTGGCAATGAGCCGAACATAAAATGATGTAATTGCTGGGTTGCCATTTGTCTCTTCGTACAGCTCTAATCAACAATGAACAATGTTCTGCGCTTTGGATCTGCAGGAAACATCTAAGAAAAAATTAATGAATAACTTACAGTATAACTAAATGTTCGAAATTACCTGGAGTAGCTACTTGCTTGTGAAAAGTAATTTCCCGTTTTCCCGTACGGTTTGTTCAACCGTTAGCCACATAAGTAACTGTAACGAACAGTTACAAAAAGCTACCTATTCTCAACAAGGCTTTTAAATAATAAACACGATGCCAAACAACACAACTGAACACGAGCTCTGCTACAAGACACAGAGCACTCATTCGCAGTTTGTCTATGCTACAAGATTTCTGGACTCACCAATATGGCGGTGGTAGTTTCAAGTTTGTGACGTTTTGCCATCTCCCTATATTCATAGCTCCATGGTTATTACGAATCGACTGTTATTCCGATAAGCGCTACAAGCTGTTAAGCCCATCTCTAGTGTCCGGTACAGATGGAGCAAAGCCTCAGGATAAAAAAAATTAAGATAAGCTATCATTAAGCTAAGCTAAGCTAAAATTAAGAGCAGTGGCGGCTCGTGCTCAGGTTCAAAGAACTGGTGCACCTCCCACTATTTTGAGCGTTTGTGAATGAATTGCATCTGCACAAGTTTTCTTGAGTTCCAGAATCTCATCCCAATATTTAAATATAAATAGTTGAATGATGAGTAAAAGTTTCAAAAAGAAAAAGGTTACCTAATTTGAAAACATTTGTAGCTCCCGAATTATAGAAACCTTCTTTACGCCTGTAAGCGATCTGCAGATTTGAATTTTTCTATTGCTAACAAAAGAGTAACAAGAGAGTTAGAGTAGAATCAAGAAACGTCAAATCAACAAAAATGTAATAGAATGTGCGAGATCACATCCTATAGATTGTGATATGAAGACCGTTTCTTTGGACTCAAAATCCCAGGTGTTAATGTCTTAGAATGCTTCGTTTTGAAATTAAATAACTGTATAGATTTCAACAATGCTGTTCGAGTGTTGCGTATTGCATTTGACGTGAATATATAGATGGGTTTTTTCAAAAATTCCTTGATATTTTTAAAGTTAGAGTGCAATTCGTCACGTCTCCGTGAAATTCTCTTTCTTTAGAGACCTCTTTTATAAAGATTGGTGCGTGTGAGGCCGCAAAAGGTATGTATATATTGATGTAAAATAGGCGATTCCGGGCGCGTCAAATGCAATGTCATTATACCCGTAAGTGTAGTGCATATTTGTCGAGGAGGTGACGGTGATCTTTCCGCCCTGGGTAGCGAGGCCCGGGACCGATCTACCCTTCGGCTTGCGGAATTTTCTGTAATGAGGTATCTTTCACTAGCTGGGTACCGCCCCTCCGGGACACTAAGCTCCCCATTCATCTCGTGGCATCTGTAGTGCACGTAAAGGGTGTATGTAAGAAAGGGGTGAGGACAGGACAACGTTATCTCCCATCCTTTTTAATATCTGCCTAGCTGACATCCCAGTTGCACGCATAACAAACATCGGGCAGTTCGCAGATGACACCATCATATACGGATCCAGTTATTCATGCAATATCATAAGAAATAAGATTCAAAGACATCTTGACAAAATAGATGAATGGGCTTCAAAATGGAAACTCAAACTCAATGCCGAAAAATCTAACGCAAACATTTTCACACTCAGACAAATGTTCACCCCTCCCCCCGCAAATTAATAACTCACCAATTCCCTGGACTCCACGTAATCAAAACATCAAATATCTGGGATTAAATCTGGATACGAAGCTCCACTGGAAAGACCATATAAATACAAAAACACACCAAGCAAAAGTAAAGATCCTTCAACTAAAGCCACTCATTAATCACAAAAGCTAAATCTCTCTAAACAACGCAATAGCACTGTACAAAAAATTATATACGACCTATTATGACCTATGCGTGTCCCATCTGGTTAAATGCCTCAAGAATCAATTTAAACAAAATTCAAATAGTTCAAAATAAATACCTCAGAGCAATTACTCAAGCCTCATGGTTCGTTTCAAATCATCAGTTACACAAAGAACTAAATATTCCGTACATCATCCCGTTCATTACCAAGATCTCCAGAAAATTCTACTCTTACATCAACCAAAACGACCACTTATCTCATTTCAACCTCGCTCAAATCCCAGATTCCCGTACTAGAATCAAAAATAGGTTACCAATTCAAGCTTTCTTGATCATGCAGTCAGAGTTTGGTAATAAGTAAGACGCTTCATGAGCTCCCTTATCCTAAGTAGTTAGTTTTTAGAATTAAGTTAATTTTTAAGGTTAATTTAAGCAACCAAAATACATATGTAAAAGTACTAAAGTACTGATTTATGTAAATTCAAGACCAATAAAAAGAAAATGAAATGAAAAAAACAGGACAACCAAGAGGAAGGAAACGTCGCGTGCGGTCCATGGCCCGTTAATTAGGATAGTGATGCAGGATTCGGGCGGTGTTGAAGGGAGAATCCATGGAAATCTACCGATCAGAGCAGCCTGCGGTTAGAATTCTCCTGCAGACAACGGCTGAATTTTTCCAAGCTGTGGGGCTAGTGTCGAAAATCCTGCCGCCGCAGCAGTCGAGTCGTATGGCCTCCTGGCCAGAGGCATTGCAATGGGGTGAATTAAAGATCTCAGCTACTTCACTCGCTTGGTACGTAGTGTGCGTGTGTGTGTGTGAGAGAGAGAGAGAGAGAGGGAGAGGAAGAGAGAGGGAGGGAGAGGGCGGAGAAAGACAGGAGAAGAAGAACAGTAGAGGAGTTACTCTTGTTCCTTCACCGATGGCGTACGGGGTGACCCAGAAGCCGTTTATAACGCGACCTTTGGCCGAGCCCTTCATCTTCAAGTCAATAACTATCTGCCCAGTCTTGTTCTCTCCCTCCTCGCAAACTTCCACAGATTCCACTCGGACGAAGTCGTAGGGTCCCTGCGAAGGACAAACAATGAGTTGATTTGGTTTATTTAGGCAAAGAACAGTACAATCTGTATAAGAAGTACCATCTACGCACGTTTTCTTGTCCTCCAGAATATATCTCCAACATTTTAACTATAAACAGTTGAATGATGAGTGACCCGAGTTATAGAAAACTTATTTTGATCGGTAAACGAACTGCAGATTTGAGTTTTTCTATTGCTAACAAAATAGTATTAACTCACCGGCTCTACTTCTACCACTACTTGCAAAACGAGAACTCAAAAATATGTGCATAGTGAAGATACATTTATGTCTGGAAGCACAACATTTGGTCAATGGATTAGGTAACTGACCAAAAACCAGATCTAAATAGGAGTCATTGAATCGGAAACTTATGTGCATTACAATTACCAGGCATATTTACAAATGGCCATGTGAAAGTTATCCAAAAAACGAATAGTTTTCGCCTCAAATTAATTTTCCAGTAAAGGACATTCATATTTTTTGCCTAAAATAATACTGAAAATATTGTCTTTACATATATTCCTTGGATAGGGCAAAGGCCGCTTAAAAATTATCCAGATCTCATTTTCGATAAAATATCCGAATTTTCGAAAATTAGACAATGAAGTGCCGATAATACGAGGGAGTATGTCCTTCTGTAGCACCACTAGTTTTACATGCATTAGGCATGTAGCTGCTTAGTCACCTTCGAACTTACCATTCCGAAACCATTCACTCCTTGAAGCAGGTTGAATACACATCCCAGAGACAAGAACTGCAGCAGCAGCAGAGTCATATCTATCACATTTACTTACACCTGTCAAATGTGTTGGGTCGCCGTGTAGAACACTATCAAACTGAACTCGTGGCATCGCCGATACAATCACAGGAAGTCTTTAGTATCCGTTTACATAGCTTTACGGATTCTGTAGATACCTATCTAGATCCGATAAAGAGTGCATCTAAACATATTCCGCTTCATATATACAAAATGTACTTTTTAGTTTTTCATACACGCCACATAGAGAACTTTATGTAATACTGAAGATAAAAGAAGAGATGTTTTTAGGGAAAAACCGTTTTGTAGGTTCCTGATTCCAATTTTTTTTTCTCTCTCTCTCTCTCTCAAAATATTCGTTCGTCTGTGTCTGGAACCGGTAGCGGTAGCTCAGTGCATCAACTGATGTCACTGCAGCGCTTCTGTCCGGGGGTCCTAGGTTCGAGTCCTGATGGCGGTAGGATTTTCGACACTAGCTTTCCAGCTAGGTCGAATTCAGTCGCTGTCTGGAGGAGAATTCTAGCGGCCGGCTGCTCTGATCGGTAGTTTTCCGTGGTTTCTCCGATCAACACCAGGCGAATGCCGGAGCAGTACCCTACCAAACGGGCCACGGACCGCGCGCGATCTGTCCTTCCTCTTCCTTGCCCTATCCTCTCTTACACACACACACTTACACTAACATGCACCACACTACCACATATTCCGGGAGACAGGTCGGGAGCTTAGAGCTTGTCCCGGCTGAGGCGGTGCCCCGCTGGTGGGAAAGTCCTGATTAGGGGGAAACCCCACTAGCCGACGGTAGGTCGTCGCCGGATCTCGCCATCCAGCGGGGGAAAATCACCGTCATCTCTCGAGAAAAAACATGCACTACACTAACGGGACTAATGACCGAAGCAGTTGACGCGCCCGGGAATACGAAAAAATCAATCAATCAATTAATTATACAATGAACACTTATCTACCGACATTTGTACACTACGTCGTTTGGTTATGTGATTTCCCTAACAATTATGTTGGACTAGTGTGGGCAACCTCCCCTCTTTTACTTTATGAAGTGGATTTGTGAATAAATGTACCAACAGGTGGTTTGGCGAAATTTGATATGAAATATTTCCTCAAGAGTAACAAATACAATTTTTATCAACAAAAGTGCAACAAATCTAACTTTTATTCCCTTTCGTTCCCCATGAGACAGAATGAACTCATTAGCGCGATAACATGGAAAACGATGGTATAGTTGACGAGATAAGTAAGTTTCCCACTAGTACTCCAGAGTGCTAAAAATGTGCCCATGAAGTAAAGTCACAGTTATGTTCAGCAGCAAAGGAACATGTTATCTCAATATTAGACAATGGATCAAACCGACCTAGGAGACTGAGAGCATTAACTGATGTCACTGCAGTGCCTCGAACCTATGAGTGTAGCTCCAACGCTCTCAGGATTTTCGACACTAACTACATAGCTAAGTCGAATTCAGTCTCTGTGTGGAGAAAATTACGAGTATAGCGGCTGCCTGCTCCAATCGGTACTATTCTGTGGTTTCTCTGATGAAAACCAGGCAAATGCTGGAGCAGTACGATAACAAATGGACCATGGACCACGCGCAATTTTTCCTTCCTTTCTCTTCGTTGTCCTGTACTCACCTCTTACTTACAGATAGTTACATACACTGCACTACCATACACACCGCGATTTTAGACCTTCTCCAGAAAAGGGCGGCACTCAGCAGATGGGAGATACCGAATGAGAGAATCTTTCGGCGCCGGATATCGCCAACCAGCGGGGAAAGATCACCTCCCGCGATAAAAAGCATGCACTACACTTACGTATTGAATGGCCTTAGCACTTGACGCTCTCGGATCAATCAATCAATCGAAGCAAAATGAACGAAAAACCAGATCGAGGTAGAAACTATTGACCCAGAAGCTCTACAATAAGTGCAACACTTGTACTTGTCGATGGTATACAATGATACCATTTAATTTAGTGTATTCGATAGTAAGAAGAAGGAAAGGTGTTCAACTGGCATAGGTTGCCCGGACGCGGGTTAGTCAAAAAAGAAATACATGGATGGAGGAAAGCCGAACTGCATAGTCGTCTTCCTCGAGCCTGGCTTTCGAGCCTGGTTTGGGCTTCCTCTTTCTTGCACCACGCCCCCCGGTGGCTTTCGACCACCTTGTTTCACCGAACCGGTGGATCTGGATCTGAACAGGCTGCGATCCCATCAACAGGAAGACGTGATGCGTGGCCGCAAGCGGTTCCGCGCATACCTTACAAGTTCTGACGCCCCCCCCCCTCTGCTTCCGCGGTGGGAAATCCATCAAGCATTTCCGAAGAAAACGTGATAATTGATGAAAATTTGATACACGGTTGGGTCATAATTGTCCGGTAACCTTTCTTCTTCTTCTTCTTCTTCTTCTTCTTCTTCTTCTTCTTCTCTTCTTCTCTTCTTCTTCTCCTTCTTCTCCTTCTTCTTCTCCTTCTTCTTCTCCTTCTTCTTCTCCTTCTTCTTCTCCTTCTTCTTCTCCTTCTTCTTCTCCTTCTTCTTCTCTTCTTCTTCTCCTTCTTCTCCTTCCTTTCCTTCGTGTACTTTTCTATTTTAACTTTTCCATAGTTCTTCCTTTTATGCAATATAATTGGAAGGTTTTAGCTAGTTACAAATATTTTACATTTATTTATTTATTTATTTATTTATTATTTATGTTTCATTTATTTATTTATTATTTAATTTGTGTTTACTCCGCGCGATGCCGTGTTGTTGGAGGTTGCGCGCGAACACAATGGGCTGGGCAGTGGCAGCGGCAGCGCTGTCGCGCCCGCGACGGAAGAAAGCGGCCGCCGTCGGGGGCGCCGGCCACTTCCGGTTCGCGTGCCCCGCGCGGGCGCATCTGTCGCGTGCGGCCGGCGCATCGCGGCCACTCTCACTCCGCGCGCTTTGCATGCAGCGCCCTGCCCTCTCCTCTCCTGGCCTCTCCCAAGAGTTTGCACGCGCGGAATCTGCGCACTCGACGAGGGCGCCCACAAGAAAAACATGACACCTGGGAGCTTGATTGATTGGTGATGCCGGACACGACGACGGGATAGGTTATTAGTCCCGAAAGTGTACTATGCTCGCACTTTTTCTTGATTCTCGAGTTCCCTAGTCCTCGCTCAGCCCGGCATAGCACGGCCCGGTAGAAAATACGAGCTCCACTCGGAACATCACGGCTCAATTTGCAGTGCTGCCCACCTTCTTCCTTTCCAATGCGGACTTCTCATAGTCTTCGGTCTCTATTTCTATCGACCTGTGCGAACAATGTTTTTTCTTGTTACTCGGTTATTTATGTAACTATTAATTATGTCATCAGAATTTAAAAAATCTTCCGTGTTTCTCATAGCTACCTAGTCCAAGGCGGGTTATTACGCCGAGTTTTCTGTCAATAAAGTTGACAGCCCTGCTTTGCCGTGACATAGACAGAACCCGCCTCTCCCCGCACCCCCCCGCTGTGGAGTATCAAGAAAAACTGCGCGATTAGTAATGCATGCTGTTATCGCAGGAGGTGGCGGTGTTCTTCCCCTACTGGATGGCGAGGTCGAGCACAGGTCGAGCACACGTCGGCTTGAGGGTTGTCTTCAAACCGCTCTCACCCGCGGGGCAACGATAATTCAATTTTGCGAAATAAAAGTTAGTGATTTTGGTGGTTAGTTATTACGGTCGCGTCAAGAGCTTAGGTCATTAGTCCCGTACGTGTAGTGCATGTTTCCCCTCGGGGGATGATGGTGATCGTCCCTCATCGGATGGCGAGATCCGGGGCGGACCTACCGTCCGATTTGATTTGATTTGATTTTTTCGTGTTTCCGGGCACGTCAACTGCTTTGGTCCTTAGTCCCGTTAGTGTAGTGCATGTTTTCCTCGGGATATGCGCGGTGATCTTTCCCCGCTGGATGGCGAGATACGGCGCCGACCTACCGTCGGCGAGTAGGGATTCCCCTAACCAGGACTCTCCCACCAGCGGGGCACCGCCCCAGCCGGGATAAGCTCTAAGCTCCCGACCGGCCTCCAGGAATATGTGGTAGTATAATGTATGTTAGTGTAAGTGTGTGTGTAACGGGAGAGGATAGGACAAGGAAGAGGAAGGACAGAGCGCGCGCGGTCCGTGGCCAGTTTGTTAGGATACTGCTCCGGCATTCACCTGGAGTTGATCGGAGAAACCACGGAAAACTACCGATCAGAGCAGCCGGCCGCTAGAATTCTCCTCCAGACAGCGACTGAATTCGACCTAGCTGAAAAGCTAGTGTCGAAAATCCTGCCGCCGTGGGGAGTGGGAACCTAGGACCTTCCGTTCAGAGGCGCTGTAGTGACATCAGTTGATGCACTGAGCACCGCTCCCGCTCCCCGTCCGCTACCGGTGGTTTCCTCAACCAAGTATCTCCCACTAGCGGGGCACCGCCCCAGCCGGCCGCGCTGTCTGTGGCTCGTTTGTCAGGGTACTGCTTTGGAATTCGCCTCGGAGAAACCACGGAAAACTACTGATCAGAGCAGCCGGCCGCTAGAATGCTCCTCCAGATAACGATTGAATTCGACCTCGCTGAAAAGATAGTGCCGAAAATGCTGTCACCGTCGGGACTCGAACCGTAGGACCTCCTGGTCGTAAGTACTGCAATGACATCAGTTGATGCTTCCTCAGCCGGACTGGAGCTTGATCCACATTAATTTCAAACATATATTTTCCCCATTGCAAGCATTTTAAGATTAATTGTACTTCAAGTAAGTTAAACAAGCGTGCGAGAAGTCTCGCAAGTTAAACACAACTCTAATTTTTTCTTAGGATGTAGTGAAATTGAAACTTAGGGACATGTAGTCCGTTTCTATTGTAGTTCCGTCCCTAATTAGGTACTCGTACACATCTCCTGTAGACCACGGCAATGAATGGTAGCACTACATGCACAAGAAGCAATCTTCATCTGTATCAAGCTGTATTAATAGTACTTCTAGTTGTTGAATCTTGAATGAATAATTATGCAAACATGTGATTTTAAGAACATCTTTTTGTGTGCTGAATCAGACTTTGCTAGTATGTTTTTTAAATGTTGAACTGTGGCCAACTTTTTTTTTAATTTAATTTTTGTTATTTATGAAGTCTAAAGAGTTTTCTTGTTCATAAGAATTACTAGGTAGACTTTTTATCATGAAAACAAGAGACTGCCATTATTTAAATGACATTGTCTACCAACGATTGTTACCAAAGATTGTAAGTTTTACTATGTAAATGGCCGCACCTACTGTCGGCAACTGTAATAGGTAAAGCCTGTTATACAATTTCAAAATAAATAAAAAAATGAAATAAAATAATTATGCAAATAAACCTCGTCAGTCTATGCAAACGACGGTGTTCATAGAAAGCGTAAATAATATAAGCTAGATGAATCTAAACCTTCTAAGAATGACGTCACGATGAAGGTCACCAAGGGTTGAAATATAGGAGGAATATATTCTGTATTCCTTGATGTATAGGTGGTGTTGGTAGTATGAATAAGCACCGAACCGGCAAAAATTTCATAGAACGTCTGAGAATATCTTATACATTTCTTATCAATCTGAGAAATCTTATAAATTAAGAAGTGAAAAACGTTTCTTTGAGATCTTAGGCCTCGAAAGTTTAGTTTTCAATACCCTAGAACGCTTTTTTTAGGAGTTATTTAACGATATAGTTGACGATAGTGTTGCGGGTTTCATTTGACATGAAAATTTAAATTCTTTTTTTTTAAGCAAATCCTTCATGATTTTAAAGTCGAAGTGCAATTCGTCCCGTCTTCGTGAAATTCTCTTTCTTTAGAGACCTCATTTATAAAGATTGGTTGCGTTTGAGAGCCGCAAAAGATCGGAATACTACTGAAATAATATAGGAGACGATGATATTTATGATACGAGTCGAAAAATTCAAATTTCATTTTTAGAAGGAAAGGGTATGACGAAAGCACTATGGCGATAGACTAGCCTCATACAATAAAATTACTTTCACCATGTGTGTCATAAACTTTTTAACCCTTTATTTACTGGCGGGACTTCTACGTCCCATCAGTTTTGCCGAGCTGTTTGTATTCTGAAATGCATTGGAAAACTGTAGGGACCGTTTAGTCGCGGTTAGAATAGTTCATTCTTTCATCACGAGATATCAGCTGCGGCTGGTTGCCTTGTGAGAATTCGTCTACAAACGTTTTTCAGAGCGGTTTGTTGTTCTAATGGTGGCGTAAAGCGATTAGCACGTCGTTGTACTTCGGAGAACAAAACGGATGATTTGTTTGAAATTAGATAAGAGAATATTTTTTAATTCTTGAATGTAATGTTTATTCTTACATAATTTACTGTGAGATGACGCGTACGATGCCTATTTACGAAACATTTGAAGTTTTATTGACTCGGACTTCGCAGTCCCGTCATGTTTTGTGGTTATGTCCGCGAGTGAGGTTATAAGAGCACTACATTCATATTGTTTTTTTTTAAATTTGGGAATGAGTTATTGGCGTTTTTATTTGTTCTGAGTGGACTACAACGAATATTGTTATTATCAAGATTCCTTATGAATATATTTATCATTGTTTTCATTATTTATTGGTCTTTCGCAGTTTGTGGCCATTTTGGGCCTTTGGAAGTTTTTTTAGACCATTTATAGAGTAGGAAAGAAAAGTATTCTGACGGCAGTTCATATTTGGCAAACGATGGTAAAAATAAGAGATCGTCCTAAGACAGCAGAATATTTGCCTCCAAATCGAATGGGAAGGAACTCTGCGTTTTCTGTCCTAAAAGACAGTCGTTTAAAATACACTGGAACCCATTGGCCAACATTCTCACCTGGGAGATGCAGATGTGAACTGTGCTCCTCCAAGAATATATATTCAAGGCGACGTTCCAAATATACCGAGTGTAACATATTTATAGCGTTAATGAGAAATATTGTTTTTTAAATACCATCAAGCTAAAACACAGCTTTGGAAGAGCATAGACATGGCGAGACTCTAATTCCCTTAACAAATTGGTAATTTTTTATTTAATTTTTGTTGACAATAACATTATTACTTATTGTACCAATCCCAAAAATAAAATTGTTATTAGTTGAATTTCATAATTCAGTAAATAGTCAGCCAAGAGACACGAATCACAATGTTACTTTAAGGTAAAAAGAAGGCGGTATTATCAGACGGAAGCATTTTCTTTTCTTTGTTGCATTCACAGTTTTATCTGAATATTTTGAGCATCGTCTTATTTTGAATGTTTAATTGAAGCTTCCAGCTATAGATAAAATAGCTTATTATATCCTATACAAGACTACTGACAAAGTCAATATAATACGATTACAATACAGGCATACAGTTAGAAAATGTATCAAACTGTTAAAAGAGCGAACAGATAAAACAAAACATAACTTCCTAGTTTAATAACCTCTATTTGTTCGTTACTAATTACTCGCTCGCGCTGTCGAGCTTGAGAATAATCATCCGACATCTAATGGGCTTTTGCAGTTTCTTATGACACAATGATTACTCATGGCTCGGTCAACATTTTTATTTCAGGTAAATATCAAACCTACTGACGGGAAATGTTTATTTACAGGATGCGTAATCGTATGTAGTTGACATTAGACGAATGTCGAAGCAGCACCTTTACAAATGGACCGTTTCTGGGCTGTCTTTCCTTCATCTTCACCTTCATTCTTTTACCTTACACTCCTACTTCTCCTTTGTGAATCGTACTATAGTAGATTGGAACAAACTACCTGCAAAAGCACTAGAGACTCTTCTTTCTAATATAGTGAAATTTAAAAGTATACTTTTAGTATACTTTATATAAATATAAGTATATTATAAAGTATACTTATAGTATACTTTATACTAAAAGTATACTATGTAGGTCATTATTAATAATACAGGGACTTTTATCATTATTATTATTATTGTTATTATTATTATTATTATTATTATTATTGACAATATGGTCATGTCCCTTATACAGTGAAGTGAAGTGTAATGTCGTGTGGTGGGGGCATGGGAGGGGAGGGGCGGGGAGTGCAGTGTAGTGCAGCGCAGTGAAATGAAGTGAAGTGAAGTGGAGTGAAGTGTTAGAAAAGCTATAAGTCAACTTACAGATAAGTCAAAATTAATTATAACTAGGATATCAATCTCTAATTCTAATTGTAATTATATTTGTAAATATTCGTAATAGTTTTGTAATTGTCGTATATCTAGTTGTAATAATGTTTGCCACCGAGCATTAGCTCAAAGCGAACTTGAATAATAAATCTAGAAATCTAAAATAAATCTTTACGCGCGCACACACACACACACACACACACACACACACACACACACACACACACAAACATACATGCACTTCGGAATCTTCTCAGGAGGTTAGTGCTTGTCCCGGCTGGGGCAGTGACTCACTGGCGAGAGATACCTCGAGATCTTTTTGTCTTCTCTTGGTAAAAGTTAAGTGAGCTTATCTCTTTCGTTAATTCTTTTCCATCTGTCAGTACATTCTTCGATCAATAAAAGTAATTCAGTTTCTTGCAGTTTTTCGACGTTGAGATTGAATCATCGCCGGTGGCTAGTATGACAGTATAATCGGCACACGATGTTCCCGTTGTTTCCTTGATCGCTTCCAGGCAAATGCCGGTGTAACTCCCTAGAATACGGACCATGGACGATTCTAGACCGTGCGATTCTTTCTTCTTTATCCCGTTCCTATTCCCATCCTTGGGGCAAAACGATTACCTATCCTCGTATTGTCCATTCCACTGATCTGGGTAAAATCTGAGTAGCGTTGGAGTGATCACGGGCTGAAATTGGCTATAGAACCAGATACCTATATTCTCTGTCTCTCTTATAATCTCTCCTATCTCTCGCCCCCTCCCTCTCTCGCCCTCTCCCTCTCTCGCCCTCCCCCTCCCTCTCGCCCCTCCCTCTCTCGCCCTCTCCCTCTCGCCCTCTCCCTCTCTCGCCCTCTCCTTCTCTCTCCCTTTCTCCCTCTCTTTCTCCCTCTCTCTTTCTCTTTCCCCCTCCCTTTCACACTTTCCTTCTCTCTCCGTCTCCCTACCTCTCTCTCCACCTCTCTCTTTCCCTCTCCCTCTCTCTTCCTCTCTTTCTACCTCTTCCTTTCCCTCTCCTTTCTTTCTCTCTTCCTTTCTTTCTACCTCTCTTTCTCCCTCTCCCTTTCTCTCTCTCCTCTGTCTCAAGTCCTCCCTGTTTCTACTCCTTCATATCATCCTGTCTCTTGCTCCTCTCCTTGTCTCTTCCTCTCTCCCCTCTCTTATACTCTCTCTCACTTGCCCCTCCCGCCATCATGCCGTAGTACTATCGTGCTATTCTACTGAAAAATGCCTGGCACGTTCTCGTGGTGATGTGATGAGTTGGACATGGCTTCGTTCTTTGACATTTCATCTCGACCTCTGCTCCGGCGCTTCCTCGATTGCCCGATAGATTTCTCTGCCCCTTCGCAGCATCCGTCAGTTGACCCTTGAGCAGGTACAAGGGGTCATAATCATTTCAATTGCAAAGAAGAGGGGAACTTGCTTTCGAACTTCGTGCATCTACTCGTGGAATAAGTTTTTTTTTATTTTTTTTTTTGCCTTTGGTCGTTTGCAGTCGTAGTCAAGTGGGATTCAATCCATGAACCTGTTAGCACTCTAACCATTGTAACAATACAGTGGAATAGGTGATATTCTTCAAATGCTCATTAATGTCCTTGTCCCTTTTTTCTTGCCCTTTTTCCTTTTATTTCACTACTCCTACTTATCTTTCTTGTTACCGCTACACACCGTATTCGGGCAACGTAGTGAGACGACATAGAAGAAACCGAAGACGAGGAAGACAGGAGGAAATCAAGTACTCGTAGCTGAAGATTGATTGATTGACTTTTTCGTGTTTCCGGGCGCGTGAACCGCTTGAGTAATTATTCCGTTAGTGTAGTGCATGTTTCTTATCGGGAGATGGCGGTGATCTTCTCCCGCTGGATGACGAGATCCGGCGCCGACCTACCGTCGGCTCCCCTCTTTCCCAGGACTCTCCCACCAGCGGGTAACCGCCCCAGCCGGGACAAGCTCTAAGCTCCCGGCATGTCTCCCAGCGTGTGTGGAAATGTAGTGCATGTAAGTGTGTGTGTGTGTGTGTGTGTCTGTGTGTGTGTATGTAAGGTAATAAGATAGGACAAGGAAGAGGCAGGAAAGATTGCGCGCGGTCCGTTTGTTAGGGTTCTGCTCCGGCATTCGCCTGGTGTTGATCGGAGAAACCTTATTTTAAGCCGTATTTTACGTGCCGAGACTCACGCCATGAGGCCTGCTCTTTCGTCTGACCACGCAAATTTCGCTACACTTCTTTCACCAACTAGGGGAGAAAGAAGGTATTACTCGGGCGACGAAACAGGCGATTTGAATTTAGCTCAGAGGCTTCATTTAGACTTGAGGATCTCTTACATGCAGTACATCTACTAACATGGGACAACTGGTTTTACTTCCCCTCCGAAGGAAGGCGTACGAAGAATTTTTTCGCCCTTAAATACCCACGGCTTCGATCGGCTTTGAACCCGCGAACTTGGGTATAACAGCCCGATACGCTAACAATTACACTATCGCCGCCGCGAATTGCGGCAGCTATTGCGGGCACTCGCGCGTTAAACGTCCCATACGTATCGAAATCGCCCTTCTCCCTCTTACCATCCAGCAACCCAGTGTCCGCTTCACATACGGAAGGCTCGAAGTAAATTGCCTCCAACGAGGTTCTGCCTCTCGGTTCGTGACCAGACCTGCAACGGCGCGTCGCCGCGTCGGTTTCTCCGCGCGCCAGAGAAACCCGTCCGTCGCCCCCCCCCCCACCGCTCAGTTGCAGCTGCAGGCGCTGCAGGAATTGCGCCGCGGCAGGAAACCCGCTCCCACAACTCTCGCTTCGAATGTTTTAGTGTGCATTGGTGGAAGCGTTTTTGAATGTGAAGAATCAGTTCGAGTTAAGTTACTTGAAAATTAAAAGACTAGAATAGAAAGAGCATAACTACAGCAAAGATGTCTCTACCGGGACGTCCTGGGGTTCGAATCCCGACGACATTTTCGACACTAGCCAGGAAGCTAGTCACATTCAGTCCCTGTCTGTAAAAGTATTCTAGCGGACGGATGCTCTGGTCTGTACTTTACCGTGGTTTCTCCGATCAACACCAGGCAAATGCCTCAATCTCTTCTTCCTCTTCGTTGTCCTATCCTCTCCTCTTACACATACACTTACACTGACGTGCACTACACTACCACATATTCCGGGAGACCGGTCGGGAGCTTAGAGCTTGTCCCGACTGGGGCGGTGCCCCGCTGGTGGGAGAGTGCTGGTTAGGGGGAAACCTCACTAGCCGACGGTAGGTCGGCGCCGGATCTCGCCATCCGGCGGGATAGACCAACGCTACTTCCCGAGAAAAAACATGCACTACACTAACGGGACTAATGACCAAAGCAGTTGGCGCGTCCGGAAACAAACAAAGAAAACCAATCGACCCTTTGGAGGTCAATGAAGATTATGAGGTCGACTGAGAGTTATTTGCCGAATATGAATCATCGATTGATAGGTACAATTAAGATCTCACTGATTACAAGAATATGATTATTAACATTGCGGGACATTCGCTGGTACAGTGCTTGCTAACTCAGTGCTCTGTGACGTCACAGTAATCTGCTCGCCTGCTCCGAACCGAGCCACTTAGCAAAGGGAGTACCCAATACGGCGTGTGTGCAGTGTTCCACTGATGGTACGGAAGTGGGGGAAAAGTTTCGCTGGGAAAATCGATAATTTCGTTCTTTAAATGGCAATTATTATTTAGAATGTTTACCATTCTGTAACATTATGAAAAATTAAATAATATAACATTTATTATTACATAACGTAAGGCAATATCTGACTTTCTTTATTTTTATTTTATTTTTTTTTAATTTTATTTTACGTCAAAAAAACAGTTAAAAACTGCGTATGACGTGCTATGGGAAAAAGTGAATTGTGCACATTTTCAAAATTCTTGATCCCTCACTAAGTCATATACTACTTAAATTTTGAATTTTGAAAAGGAGAAAAAAAATCTCCCATGTATATTTTTAAAAAAAACAAAAAAAACTCCATGTAATAAAACTTCCACTTCTATTCTTCTAATACGTACATAACATTTTTGGAGAAGAGAGGTTTAACATTGTATCCCAAGTTTTTATTCAGTATAATATAATATACGGAGTTTATTTCGTCCTGAAACCAAATATATACATGGGAGGGCTCACGTGAGAGAATTTGGACTCCAGGCTTAAACATTTCTTGTACAGTTTTGTTTGAGATGGTGGTAAATTCTCGTGATGTTCAGTACCTTTCCCATAATATTCTATCTACAAACTTATTTTCTCATGTGATGGCAGGGTATCTGTCAATTCTCTGAAATTATTTCTTCTGTAGGTTGAACTTTTTAATATACTGCAGTTCTTTCGAACCCACTACCACTTCGTCATTGTTCCAATATCTACAAACATAAACATTTCTTCTCAAATTGGAAGAAAATTACCGGGCGTAATTGTTCCAACTCATTTTGCCTGAAACACCGTCAGTGACCCATTGCCAAAGCTTTCGTCAGCGGTGACCGTAGTCTGTTGATGCCTCCCGCCTTTGCTTGCACTGCTTGTCTGAGCGCCTTCTCACGCACAGAAAGGCTATTCCGACGTTATTTCTTCTCTAGATGGCAAATGTCGCGCTAGTAAAACTTATCCGAGCACACGCGGTGATCTCCCAGATACATCATTTGAATTTTAGTTTATATTGAGTTCACAAACTCAATATCGCGTGTTTCGAACACACACAGACAATAAAGGCATTTACTAAAATCGAAACTTCAAAACTTTATTAATCTACAGTTACTATTAAATATAAGAAAATAAAATAAAACGGCGTGTTAGTAGTAAACTGTACTACAAACTTCGGCTTGCAGTGAGCTGTACTACAAACACTTACGTGACGACAGCATAAATCCTTTTGGTATGAACTGGTAGCTATGGCATCTGAGAACAATAAGAGGGTGTGTTGTGTAGTTTACCGTGTGCCTATCACTCACTTGTCCTTTACCAGGGGGACTTTACCCCGGAGTGGGTATCCAGGGGCTAGCGTCTTATCCTAACCCCCCCGCAGGCGTAAAAGTACGCCTTTGGGCTGGTATCTGGGCCCCGCCAGAACGCAGTTGACCGTCACGGTAACCTCCCCATACAATGCCCTGCCAGCTCAGAGCTCCTAGCTATGCAGGCTAGTACCGGAGTCAAAACAATACGCCACTCACATGCGCCGGCAACAAGTTACCTCCTCTTTGCCCAGAGTATCAGGCCACTGCCACGACGAAGCCGAGAGCCCATCTGAGGGCCACCTCAACTAAGATCCAGGCAGCTCGGAGACCCCATCCCGTCTCACAATTGCTTTCTGTCAGCTATCGACGTGAGTAACGCTGGAACCTTGGCAACCTGACGGGTGGTTTCTGGATT
Source organism: Teleogryllus oceanicus (assembly GCA_964035755.1). NCBI lineage: Eukaryota > Metazoa > Arthropoda > Insecta > Orthoptera > Gryllidae > Teleogryllus > Teleogryllus oceanicus. The sequence goes on from CAXIVR010000013.1 coordinate 54,131,616, forward strand.
TCCCGCCGGACATTCAAGTGAGATTCGGAGTATTCCGAAAAGCATCCCTTGCCAAATTCTGCCCGAAGGTCGACGCGCCATAGGCCCAAGTAGTGGGTGGCCGGTTGCCCGGCCTCCAGTAGCTTAGCATCACTCACTGCCTACACCTTCAAGCTAACGACGTGAGCGGCGCCGCGAGACTCAGGGTGGTCGTCTACCACACTCCACCAGAGACCACGACGACCTACGCCATTCTCAACGATGTTCTCAACAGTTGCTATGCAGCTCTATCACCGGCAAACTCAGTTATATGGTACACATCCCCTTATGCCGCAGAGTTAATTGTTTTATGATATAAAGCTACCAAAAATCTAACGATAAATTAAAATACACGTATTTTTCGTATTCTTTGGAGTGTATTTAAGGTCGCATCAACATCCAGATCATTAGCGACCATTTTATTTTCTTGTTTTGCAAACCCAGCAAATTATAACTACATATTCACAACACCACTTTATCGGCCAAGAACATATTCTCCGCGATTCACACTGTAGAAAAATAATGGCCCATTCTTGAAAAAAACTCAACACAATCTGCATTTTGTAACCCTTCCATAAAGTGCTGTTTAGAAACCAATCTACCCAGAGGCGTAGATGCCTTCAATTATTATTGAAAATTGATATACTTACGAAAATATTGGTATGGGAAATCATTATCAATAAGACAAGAACGCGCTATATGCTGTGTACTAAGGAGAACATCCCAGGGAGTCGATGAATTGATTGATTTTTTCGTGTTAATGATCAACTGCTTTGGTCATTAGTCCCGTAAGTGTAGTGCATGTTTTTCCCTCGGGAGATGGCGGTGAACTTCCTCCGCTGGATGGCGAGATCCGGCGCCCACCTACCGTCGGCTAGTGGGATTTCCCCCTCACCAGGACTCTCCCACCAGCGGGGCACCGCCCCAGCCGGCACAAGCTCTAAGCTCCCGACCGGTCTCCCGGCATGTGTGGTAGTGTAGTGCATGTTAGTGTGTGTGTGTGTGGTGTGTGTGTGTGTGTAAGGGGAGAGAATAGGACGAGGAAGAGGAAGGACAGATCGCGCGCGGTCCGTTATTCGTTTGCTAGGGTTCTGCTCCAGCATTCGCCTGGTGTTTATCGGAGAAACCACGGAAAACTACTGATCAGAGCAGCCGGTCGCTAGAATTCTCCTTCAGACAGCGACTGAATTCGACCTAGCTGAAAAGCTAGTGTCGAATAACCTGCCGTCGTCAGGACTTGAACCTAGGACCTCCCGGTCAGAAGCGCTCAGTGACATCACTGAGCTACAGCTACCGGCGAGTCGATGTAGCAAACAATTCTTTGAAAAGGGGTCGTTGCAAGGAAAAGGTCAGGAATCCGAGCGCCAAAGCTTTTAACGCCTAAGCGTCAAGCACCTAACCAGTTTCTCCTGGCCGTTTGCTGTTTGATGATGTTTTGCCATTTAGGGTTGTAATTAAATGTCTCAATGGCAACCCATTTGTATGAGGTGCATCAAGTAACCAGATCATTTTATTACTCAGCTTTAGCTTAACCCAATGCATGTCACAACGTTCTCCACCACTGCTCTAAATTGTGTAATTACCACCACTGACATATCATTCTTTATTAATTCTCTTTACATTAATGAAATCCATTAAATTTGGAAACATAACCTGCAGGTTACCGATTTCCTATGCGGCTTACATTTCTCTTATGCGAAGTGGCAGAGATTCCGTCCTCCATTTTCACTATATTCTAATTATGTTTTCATAAACCCGGGATCGTCGATGGGTATTATCTGTTTGTAACTACAATTTGGTTGACGGCTATCAGAGATGGCGCACTAGATACCACTCCCGTCAAGAGAGTCAACCGAACCCGAAACTGCATGAAGCAATTGACCCTGAATTCCAACCCCGAGATTACATGATCTTTGAAAACTTTATTCGTTATGGTTTTCCTGATTGATTTTTGGTTGATTATTGAGTCTTGATTGTTAGTGATTCCGAGCGCATCAACTACTGAGGTCCCGTACGTGTAGTGCATGTTTCGAGAGGTGGCGGTGATTTTCCCCCATTGGATGGCGAGATCTGGCGCCGACCTACCGTCGACTAGCGAAGTTTTACTGAACCAAATATCTTCCACCAGCGAGACACTGTTCCAGCCGGGACAAGTTCTAAGTCCCCGTCCAGTCTCCCGGCATATGGGCTAGTGTAGTGTATATTAGTGTAAAAGTGTTTGTAAGGAATGAGGATATAACAAGGAAGAGGAAGGAAAGTTCGCACGCGGTCCGTGGCCCCTTCGTTAAGGTACTGCTCCGGCATTCGCCTGGTGTTGATCGGAGAAATCACGGAAAACTACCGATCAGACCAGCCGGCCGCTAGAATTTTCCTCCAGACAGCGACTGAATTCGATGTAGCTGAAAGCCTAGCGTCGAAAACTCCTGCCGCCGTCGGCACTCAAACCTAGGACTTTCCGGTCAGAGGCACTACAATAATATCAGTTGATGCAACCGAGCCACCGCTCCCAGTTTGATTCTTGATTGATTGTTTATGATTATTTTGTGTTTCCGCGCGCTTATACAGCTATGGTCATTAGTCTGAATTTTTTCATGGAGGTGGACGTGCTCTTCCTCCGTTGGATGATGAGATTCGGCCCGACCTATTGTGACATACCAATATGTGAGACATAATATAGTTCAATATTTATTATAAACAAAGTAAATTATAGGGATAAATATAGGTGAATATGCCAGCATAGCAACGGTAAGCGAGCCGTCGTCAAGATCAACAGTCTTCATGCAGTGACAATCGCGGAGACGGCTAGTTCATTTTGTAAGAAATTTAGGGATTGGCTAGGCACGGAAGTACATCGAGCTTGTCTGTAAAAAACAATCGAAAAGATGAAGCGAGTTTTGAAGGGTTGAAAGAATATGATAGGCATTCATTCTGACTGATGCCGTGGTGTTGAACGCATCGTGGACAAATAATGTTAGGAGTTTTTTTGGGACTTGTAAGCATTTACTGGGGAGTAGATATTGGTAGAACTTGAATTTGAATGCTATGTGTCGACGGTAAGACTTAAAATATTTCAAGTGAACGAGTTAGAAGGACATTGAGGGCTTAGGCGAATTTATAAGTAACTGGACTGGAATGCTAACAGCAGATAGTTTGTTGATCGTTGAGTATTCAGCATACGCGTGTGATGAACTTGGAATTCGTAAATTGACGAACGAATTAGACTTTATTAACTTCGGAAGCAGTGATGAACGGTGATGGAAGTGTGCTTCTGCAAGAAAAGAAGAGAGAAGATGGTATCTGGACCTGAGAACAGCGACGTCGGAGAAGAATGAAGACGGTACAACGAGGCACCGTCGTCCAAGAGCGCGCGAAGACGAATATTACACTATAAGGTTGGAACATGTCATGACCAAAGTTTTTTTATATTGTATAGAATTAATAAGTACCAAAATCGTTTAATAAATTTCCATGTTTTGTGAAATAAATACATGATTCTCGTTGAGCCAGTTCTAGCAACGAAGTAGCAAGATAGAAATATATTTGCTTTCCAGATTCCTCGACCTCTCTGTATAGATCGGATAATCTATTAGCAGACAATAGTGATTATTTCTATGAAACTCATCGACCCAGGTAGCCGGACACTAATTTATTTATAAGTTGACTTGTATGATAGTATTAGCGTAATCTTTCCTGGCGCCCATCTATACAAACTCGGAACGGATTACGTTGGAATAATATCAACTAAATCATTAAAATATATTCAGTTTATTTCACTATACGTTGCATTGCGGGGTATTCCTCATCCGCGTATCTTCCACGAGCGGGGCACCGCTCCAGCTGGGAGGGACTTTAAGCACTCGTCTCGCCTCCCGACATGTGTGATAGGGTGATGTACTGCATGTGTGTGTGTGCGTGTGTGTGTGTGTAAGGATTAAAGATCGGACAAGGAAGACTAGGGAGAAAGCGTACGATCCGTGGCGTTTTTAGGGACTGCTCTGCTATTAGCCTGGTGTTGATCAGAAAAGCCACGGATAACTACCCAGCTCTCTAGCAAATATCGTAAATTGGACCGTCGGGATTCGATCAATAGATCTTCCAGTTCAGAGATACTGCAGTGACATCAGTTTCAGCCAGTCACTCAGCCGCTATATCTTTTATTCATGACATTTATGTGGCTTTTATAAAGTTAACTGGTATTGCAGCTGTGGACGTCTGTTCATCGGCATTCCTAATATTCCATATCGCTAAATTTTTAATTCCGGCTTATCCGCTTCGAGCGTGAGTTTGTGCAGTTTCTTCCAAATTGTATTGATCGCTTAAATATTAATTAAATTTATTTTTCGGACATCTGCTTGACTGTTGTCATCATCATCTTTAAAGGAAATTATCCCAGTGAAATATGAATTTTTTCTTCTTGTTTTGGGTATGTGTTTAATTTTCTTGTATTTTCTACTTTTTATTTTCTCTACCGCCAAGTTTATATAAACCATTGTACCAATCATTAATGAAAATATCTCCATTCATGATATCATATATATTTTGGATACGAGTATTAATGTGCAATTTGTTTTTTTTTACAGGACACCAAATTCAGAGCACAGAATAATTTTCCCCACTTATAGAAGATATCAGAGTGGTCATCCAGTTTTGAAATAAAGGCCTCATTCATACTACATTGCAAGCGTATAAAATGCTCGTCCTGTAGAATGTCCCAAGACTTCCGGGTCTAACAATCATAGTTGACGCGCCCGGAAACACTAAACTATCAATCGATGAGATAGTGTCAGTTGAGCGGAGCTGTCTCAGCCGGCTTTGATGGTGTAGCGGTTAGTGTATTGGACTGTTAAACGGCACGTTCGCGGGTTCAAATCCGAGCCATGGATTTCGATGGACATAAAATCGCCCTAAACTTTGCCTTACTGCGCTTTCCTTCCAAAGGGAAATAAAGCCGACTGTCCCATGCTGAAGATTTTCTGCATGTAGAAGATCATCCACTCCAAAAGAAGTCTCTATACTGTACCTTCTTTCGCTATGATGATGGTTATACCTTCTTTCGCTACCAGATGTCGAAAGGAGCGTAGGAAAATTTGCATGGTCGTGCAGGCCAGATGGTCCGAGCCTCGTAAAAAGCACGCAACACTGAACTGAATTGCGTACGTGGTGTGTGCGCGGTGAGGAATCTCGTCCAGCCTAGACGAGACGCGCGAAGACTAGAGAAAGGCGCCGGGGCCGCTCGGCGACGAACATAAGGCGCTCCAGCTGTTGGGAGAAGGCGGCGGCGGTGGCATGCGGATGGCCTCCGTTGCACAACCGCCGCGCCCTCATGGCGCTCTGTATAATGGGCTGGGATAGGGGAAAAGAATCTTAGCCCGATCACGTTTGTTTTCTTCTGTGAGGGAGGGAATGAGTATTGATTCCAGGGAGGTTATCGGGAGCGGTAGCTCAGTGCATCAACTGATGTCACTGCAGCGCCCCTGACTGGGAGTTCCTAGGTTCGAGTCCTGACGGCGGCAGGATTTTTCGACACTAGTTTTCAGCTAGGTCAATTCAGTCGTGCTGAGAGAATTCTAGCGCCGGCTGCTCTGATGGTAGTTTTCCGTGTTCTCCGATCAACACCAGGCGAATGCCGGTGCAGTACCCTACCAAAGGGGCCACGGACCGCGCGCGATCTGTTCTTCCTCTTCCTTGCCTATCCTCTCCCCTTACACACATGCACTACACTACCACATATTCCTGGAGAGCGGTGGGAGCTTAGTCCTGGTTAGGGGGAAACCTTACTAGCCAACGGTAGGTCGGTGCCGGATCTCGCCATCCAGCGGGGGAATACCATCGCCATATCCCGAGGAAAAACATGCACTACAGTTACGGGGCTAATGACCTCAGCTGTTGATTGCTGCGCGCGATATTTCCTTCCTCTTCCTTGTTTTATCCATCCCCTACACACACACACACACACACACACACACACACACACACACACACACACTTACAAAGCTGTTGACGCACCGGGAATCACTAATCAAACAATTGAAGAGAGGGGAATATATCTCTGGCAGCAACGTGCTACCTTTAGAGCAAATAAAGAAGTAATATAAGACTACGTAAACGGTGGCTGTACCTGGACCCTTCTCGCTGTGACGTTTAAAGAAGAAGATAAACCGAAGAACGCAAATGATTTGTTTTTAACATGGCTCGGTCGTCCCGTCGTCGGCCCGAGCGTACCGTGCTACATAATCGTTCTTCACCAAAAATGGTGAGTTTCTTGCGGCGTCGTTTATTTTCATCGACAGCTCGTGCGCTTCCCTGTTGACCCTTCCGTGGCCTCCCCGCGCGCCAGGAGCCGGCGTCTCCTTCCGCCTGGGGATCCCCTCCCCGCCCGTCCCCCCTCCCCTCCCCATCTGTCGGTTCCCATCCCTTCCAGCTCGCTTCACCCGAGGCACCCTGCTTTTAGTGATGGCAAATTTTACCAACAAATCTATCCATAGATGTTTCGATACATCGCTAAAGGCTTTTCGAGGTTGATGAAAACCTCGACGCGAAAACATCGATATTTAATTAAAGACTAATGAACATGCTATTTTGGTATCCATTTGTAATTACAGTACGAAAACGAATATATTTTATTGTTGGGTTTCCAGCATGTTAGTGGTATGTCAACATTATTATCGAATGTAAAGAATAAAATTAACAATGACCAAAGCAGTTGACGTGCCCCGAAACAAAAAAACCAATCAATCACATGTCGAGGGATCAGTGAGGAGCTTAGTTTCACCCAGTTGGGTTGGTTCTCTGCTTGTCCAGCTGGGGCACCCCTAACCCCACATATACCACAATCACCACCAATACCATCACCAACACCCCCAACACCAACACCCCGAGTACCATCAACACCAACACCACCAACATCACCATCACAACCAACACCGTCACAGGGACCTCCTCGACTCTACCACTCTTTTCGTTTCCAGCACGCCATCTTTTTCGCCGCTCCGTCAGTCACTGGCCGCCGGTCGGGCAAGAAACACGTTGCACTGGTTGCGCAACCGACTGGTTGCACCCCCCCCTCCCCCGATGCCGAGCCTCAGGAAGAGATCTAACAATGAAAGCCAGCAAAAATTTGAATCAAAACCTCTAACAATCAAAATGACGCTACTGCGACTAAAGGCTATTAAATCGAGACCAGCTTCCAATTGCTGCTAAAAGGAAAACAATATATCTATCTATCTATCTATCTATCTATCTATCTATCTATATATATATATATATATATATATATATATATATATATATATATATAAACAAGGTATCCTGCCATGGCTTCGTTTAGAGCTTCTACTGAACCGATTGTAGTATTTTTTTTTCCTTTAAATGAATGAATGTGATCCCTAGATGTGTTATCAGATATTGTGTGTGTTTATTCACCAACATTTATGGTGTGAATCAATTAATTAAATCATTCTTTAATAGTACGCTTATCAATAGTCAATTATTTTCTTTCAAAGGGTGGCTGTTTCAAAATCGATTATATGAAACGCTAGACGTGAGTCCACGCATCTTCATGGTGGCGCTGCTTGATGTTTTGTTTTGATTGTTGAGATTTGTTTACAATTCGTCAAGGTTTTGTTTCAGTGCAATAATTGCAGTGGCGTTTACAGTTTGCAAGTGTTTGCTTTTGTGATGTATTTTGTAGAGAACATTCGGACAGTAGGTTTTACTCGGTTGTACTGAAGTAGTGAATTTGTTCACAGGTTATGTCGAATTCCAAATTGTTACCCACGCGCCCCAAAAGACGCAAACGTACATTAACTGGACGCAGGGAAAGAGAAAGTCAGCGTAGGTGTCGTGATAGTGAGGTCATTTCGTTTTCTATTGGGTCGTTGTCTATGAAATGTCAGTTTTGTTCGGCTTTGTATTTCCCATGCGAGAGAAATTCTGCAAATGACTTCACTCTGTGTTGCTTAAATGGGAGAATAAGTTTACCTTCGAGTAATATGCCAGAAGTAATCAAATTTGTTTATAGGAGATGATGACACATCAAAAAACTTTAGAAATAATATCCGCCAGTATAATAGTGCTCTTTCTTTTGTGTCATTTGGTGTATTATTGGAATATGGGGGCCATTTTGCATTGCCACCTGGTCATAGGCCATACGTGTTCAAAATTTTGGGAACTTCACATCACAGAATATCTTCGTGATAGCCTGAAGATTCAAACAATGCAACATATTGTGAACAGTAGTCTGGGCACAGTATTTTACTTTTATCTCAGATCTCACCGTCAAATTTTGACGGGTTCTCACTAGTGTTCACATTAAAATGTATACACATACACTACATTTAAGGCCCTTAACATTGAAATCGATTTCCTACACACTGAATTTGTTCCACAGAAAACTGAAATACAATGCACACTGAAAACAAGCCCCACCGAAGTAGAATAATAGAACTTTTGAACATTGAAATGAAGATCTAAATATCTCCTGGAGAATTAACCGTTACGAGTATGGAAAACAGATGACCTTATCGAACGGTAGATTTGAGAAAAGAGTTGCAGTCGACTATCTCAATCAAAATGTTTTGTGTAATAAACATTATTTTGGGTGTAGATAGCTAAAATTTAGGCCACTTGAATTTCCATGTCCCATTTTGGATAGTTGTAAGATTTTCGAGTATTGTGATAAATACACGTCAGGTCTGTCCCTATAGTCTGCACGTTATTTATTTTTATTTACTTTGCGTCAAAAGCAGTTAAAAACTGTGTGTGACGTGCTACGGTGAGAGGAATGAATTCTGAGCACGTTTTCATAATTCTGAGACCCTTACCCTACGCCGTATTCTACTTCAATTTTGAGTTCAGAAAGAAAATGATCATTTTTTGTTACGATTATTAGCAAAACACGCGCTCCGAAGTAATAAAATCAATTTTCAAGGCTAAATCAGCAATTCATTTGGGCTATTATCCCTCATCACGTCCTACAAGGACCGCGACAACATGGAAAACGATAATTTGAATAACCGACAGATTTCTAGAAAACATGCTCAGATTATGAATTTACATTTGTTTCAAGGAACAAAAACAAGCACGTGAAGGTGAAATGAAGCTGCAATTTAGAGACTGAGAATTATTCTCTTTGCAATTGATATGTGAAATAAGGATTTCTGAAAGAACTTGTTGATTCTAGTTATTTAATAAATATGTTTCATGTGATATGGGTGTGTGCTCATTCTCCGCATTTTCAAGTGATGTTTCAGATACAAACTTTCGCCTTGCCCGGGGAGATACCAAGGAATTGTGGCCGTTGCGCGAAGAGTATCACGCCTGCGCCCAATGAGGGCAAATTTTACTCAAACATCGACACATCGATATTTCGATTTATCATTAAACTGTTTTCTATTTCGATGGAAACATCGACAAAAATATCCGTGTTTTAAATATGAACAAACAGATGGTATTTTTCTATCCCATTTTCATTTTAATTATAGTACTTACATTAGTTTTATTTTCTTTTTGATCAAAAAATTAAATATTGAAATATTATTATTTATATCTGGAGAACTATTTTGAAAACATCGATGTTTCAGAAAAAAAAATTACCAATGTGAAGAAAACATCGAACACAAAACATCGATGTTAATATAACAATGTTTCTGTTCGATGTTTAAGAAACATTTTTGCCAACTTTACCCGCGATCCCCCGAATGCGTGTAGTAAGATAGTAACTGACTATCTGACGCTCGGGGAGATATCAGTGAATTGGGGCCGCTTCGCGACGAGTATCGCGCCCGCGACCTCCCGAATGCGAGGCAGGAGAGGAGAGGTAGTTCGCTCAGTTGCTTCCCCGGTATGCTAACGAGCTCCCGCTTCTCTCGGGGAATGACGTAACGAACGGTGTTGGGCGGCGGGACGTGGCGGGCCGAGGCGGTGGGGGGGGGATGGGGCCGGCGGGCACCCGCTGTTCCTGTGGCGCGGTCTCCTACCATCGCTCGACGTCACTTCCTTCCGGCTCTTCTGGACTTCCCAGTTAATGAATTTTGTCAATTTCAATCTTATTTGTCATGAATTTAATGGTAGGGTTAACTACCCTGTCACCGGGAGGTCCTAGGTTCGAGTCCTGACGGTGACAGGATTTTCGACACTAGCTTTTCAGCTAGGTCGAATTCAGTCGCTGTCTGGAGGAGAATTCTAGCGGCCGGCTGCTCTGATCGGTAGTTTTCCGTGGTTTCTCCGATCAACACCAGGCGAATGCCGGAGCAGTACCCTACCAAACGGGCCACGGACCGCGCACGATCTGTCCTTCCTCTTGCTTGTCCTATCGTCTCCTCTTACACACACACACACTTTCACATGCACTACACTGGCACATATTCCGGGAGACCGGTCGGGAGCTTAGAGCGTGTCTCGGCTGCGGCGGTGCCCGGCTTGTGGGAGAGTCCTGGTTAACGGGAAACCCTACTAGCCGGCGGTAGGTCGGCGCCGGATCTCGTCATCCAGCGAGGGAAGATCACCGCCATCTCCCGAGAAAAACATGCACTACACTAACGGGACTAATGACCAAAGCAGTTGACGCGCCCGGAAACACGAAAAAACCAAACCAAACCTACCCAGCATAAAACATCGATGTTTTAAATCTATGATGGTATTTGGTCGATGTATTATTAATATCGATGTTTTAATTTTGAACATCGGTGGTTGGAAACATTTAGATATTTAGTTATCGATGTCCCATCACCTCTCCGCTACATTCAGAAAGAAAAGCATTTTGTTGCAGTTTAGAATGTTTTACAAAAACAGATATGTAGCATCGCTTGTGTTTCAACCGATATTTTCTTAAAGCGCGTTAAAAATTTTGAGACACGAATATTATATTAATAATGACTTTATTTCGCATAGATAGTGAATTATTGCAGTACTATCGCTGTCTGCAGGGACTCTGACCGGAAGGCCCTAGGGTTCGAGTAGCGATGGTGACGGTGCGGTATGCCAACTCGCTCCCCGCTTTTCCCGGAGAATGGCGTAATTATCGGGGTTTGGTGCTGGCGGGGCGTGGGAGGGGGACGAGGCGGTGGGGGCGGCGGTGGGAGTCTGCGACGGGCACCCGCTGTTCGCGCGGGGCCGACGCCGCCACCGCCCACGTCACTTCCGGCTCTTCCGGCCTCCGCCACTTCGTCTCAGCTGATGCACAGTGCCAACACTAGCAAATGTTTGGGGGACGAAGTTTATATTAATAGATTTGATTTGATTTTTTCGTGTTTCTGGGCACGTCAACTGCTTTGGTCATTAGTCCGTTAGTGTAGTGCATGTTTTTTTCTCGGGATCTGCCCGGTGATCTTTCCCCGCTGGATGGCGAGATCCGGCGCCGACCTACCGTCGGCTTGTGGGGTTTCCTCCTAACCAGGACTCTCCCACCAGCGGGGTACCGCCCCAATCAGGACAAGCTCTAAGCACCCGACCGGCCTCCCGGAATATGTGGTAGTGTAGTGCATGTTAGTGTAAGTGTGTGTGTGTAAGGGGAGAGGATAGGACAAGGAAGAGGAAGGACAGATCGCGCGCGGTCCGTGGCCCGTTTGTTACGGTACTGCTCCGGCCTTCGCCTGGTGTTGATCGGAGAAACCATGGAAAACTACCGATCAGAGCAGCCGGCCGCTAAAATTATCCTCCAGACAGCATCTGAATTCGACTTGACTTGGAGTACCGACAGCGTCGGATAGTAGCTACAAAACTAGGTCGAATTGAACCGCGGTCTGAAGGAGAATTCTAGTGACTAACGGCTCATGTCGGTATTTTTTGCGGTTTCTCAAATTAATATCAGGCAAACGCTGGAGCAGTACTGTAACAAACGGACCACGGAGAGACCACGGAAATTTTTTCCTTCCTTTTTCTTGTTGTTTCCTCTCCTCTTACACTTACGTGGCACGGAAATCGAGAGAGCAGTCGAGAGTTTAGATCTCGTTCCAGCTGGGGAGATGCCCCTCTGGGTGAGATACAAGAAGGGGGAAACCCAGCAAGCCAACATGTAAGACGGTGTCGGATCAGAGATTGCAGCTGGAGAGGAACACCGCCACTTCAAGGGATAAAAATGTTCACTACATTTACGGGACTAATGACCATAACTAGGGGGTGGATTTTGATGACTTAAAACATCAATAAAACGCTCGTAAAATTCTTTGAAAATGCCCTAAAACCAAAGAAAAATGACGTACAAAATTGATCAAAAACAGTTCGGATGGACAACTGAAGCTGATGGATACGTTACCAATGTAATCGAGGCTTCTCCATTCGTTCGAGTGAACTCAGCTTGCAATTGAGCAGCTTGCATAAGATTTCAGCTTTGGTTTGGACTGTTCTTTGCTAAGCAATCTCTCTCTTCAGTTCTCCCGAAATCGGCCGAACCGGCAATGGCGCTGATATACGTCACCAGAATAACGTACTTACAACGGCTCTGAAAACAATTTCTGAGCGAGCATATCGAATAGGATACTGAGTAATTCTGTGAAGAACATTTGTTTCATTTCGTAAATATTATTTGAAGCAAGTCTGTTAAAAAGGGAATAAAATCGATAAAATCAGCAAATAATGCATTAAATATGACGAAAATGGTAAAAATGACTTATTAATGGAAATCGACAAAAAAAACGCAGAATAATGCCTATAAATGTGTTATTTCGTTTTGTCATAACATAAAATTAATTTCTCAACTAAACGGTACTTCTAAAGTGAAAAGAGGAAAAAAATGACGTTTCATTAAAATGCGCCCCCTAACAATCCATAACAATTAAATTGTTTATTTCAAAAACCTGTCAAACGCGATATTGGTCATGTCCAGAAAACTGAGAAAAAGTGTCCTAGTTTTTTCGATTTCAAAATAATTTTTAATATTAAGGCTGTTAATAAATGAATCTTTTTCAGGTAAATATGACATAAGCGATGTGTCTATCCTCATGGTACAATATTCCACCGCTAAAGCGTATTTTGGCGTTTGACGGGTTTCTGAAATAATCGATTCAGAGGAAACACCACTCGAACAATCCGATGTTCGGGCCCACTGTGTGTCTCACCGCTGCACGAGGGCGTTTCCGCGTGGCGTCGGGGCGATGCTGGGCGATGGGGGCGGCGTCTCGCGGCCGCGAAACCCCCCCTCCTCCTGCCCGTGCATGGCCTCCTACTTTCTTCTCCACCGCCGCCGCTTCGCTGCTGGCCGGCGTCGGCGGGCAAACCGTCCGTCTAGCGGGCGAGAACCGGCGGTCCGCGGAGAATCAATGTGCATGTGCATCAATGTGCGACTGGGAGTGGTGGTTCTGTGCATCAACTCATGTTACTGCAGTGACTGACGGGGCGGTCCTAGGTTCCCACTCCCCACGGCGGCAGGATTTTTGACGCTAGCTTGTCAGCTAGGTCGAATTTAGTCGCTGTCTGGAGGAGAATTCTAGCGGCCGGCTGCTCTGATCGGTAGTTTTCCGTGGTTTCTCTGATCAACACCAGGCGAATGCCGGAGCAGTACCCTATCAAACGGGCCACGGATCACTTGCCATCTCTCCTTCCTCTTCGTTGTCCTGTCCTATCCTCTCCCCTTACACACACACTTACACTAACATGCACTACACTACCACATATTCCGGGAGGACCGGGAGGACAGTTGGGGACTTGTCCTGGCTGGGGTGGTGCCTCGCTGGTGGGTGATACTGGGTTGGGGAAAACCCCACTAGTCGACGGTAGGTCGGCGCCATATCTCGCTATCCAGTGAGGAAAGATCTCGGCCACCTCCCGATGAAAAAACACGCACTACACTTACGGGACTAATGACCTCTGTAGTTGACGCGCTCGCAATCACTAACAATCAATCAATCAAAACTTCGATGGTTTTATAGAAACATCGATGTTTTAAACCCTTCTTACGTGTCCCATGTATAAATGGTTGATGACTTTAAATGATGTTTTTAAGATTAATAATGTCGAGATCCTAACATTCCTTTTTGCCGACGATCAGCTTATTTAATTGAACAGATTAATGGATTTAAGTATCGAGGATATCATTTTAATGATATTAAATCATGAGGTATGGAAATAAAGCCGAACAATTTCACATACTTTTGTGAGACGTTAAAACGAACACTGAAGCAAAACGTGCAAAAAGAAACCCTACTTAGATTTTACAAAGTTATTGCATTGCCATTACTGCTTTATGGAAACGAGGGCTGGCCGTTAGCATCAGATCTGCTGCTTTGAATTGAATCTGCAGAAATGAGATTTCTTCGTTTTGTGGCAGCATATTCACAATTAGACCACAAAAGAAGTGTGGATATCAGAGAAGAATTAAGTATTGAGTCTGTTATAGATATAATAAACAAATACCGAGAAAACTGGAAAGTCATGTCCTGAGAATGCAGAACATAGGATAAGAAAATATCCTTAATATGCACCTAAAGGAAAAAGAAGTTTGACGTCCCTTGAAGAGATGGCATGAACAATTTCGAGACGGAACAGATCAAGAGGTAATCCTTGCTGTCGATGATGATGTATCTCTTCGCAAACTCGCACCGTCCCAGCTACGACTAAGCTCTGAGCTCCCGACATAACCTTAGAGCTATAATAGGTCGCGTTCGGCCGCTGTCTGGAGGAAACTTTTAGCGGTCGGCTGCTTTTCATAGAACCTATTTATTTATGAACGTTAATTGATTACAAAGAGCTTATAACGGCATAGGAATAATACAGAGAGAGCAAAGATAACGAACTTTTCAATGTTCAGGGCTTTTTGGCAGTAAATTCCGGGCTTTTAGGTTTTACAATATGCGTTTGTTACTTGTTACGTACTGCAATCTTGCGGTGAAATTGTCAAAGTGTGGTGAAATTGTAAGAAGAAAATGCGTACGATTGCCTTTTTCCTCTTTTCCACAGATGATGAAAAATGTGTGCGAATGTGGGAAATTACTTAGTCATTTTTTTAAACTGGACAGAAGAAACGCAACAAGGCATACAAAGTACTTCATTAAGGTGAATATTTACTTCAATTATTTCTCCCAAAAAGTAAAGTAGTTTATACTAGATTGTAAAATATTCTAAATTTTAAAGAAATTTGTACAGGAAATGAAACATTGTTAATATTACTGCAAATTAAAGTGATTTTTTAGGTCATAAAAGTATATTTTTAAAAGCATATTTCAAGTTTTTTAAGGAATAAATATCCTCTCCTTACTTATTACTCATTTTTACTTTCTCGTATACGTATGTATATACGGAGTAATATACGTAGTATAGAGAAAATTATGTAATGCTGCGCGAAAAAGCGGCGAATTTTCGACAGAGAAAAATTCATTACCGGGCCGAGAAAAGAAGAAAGTCGATAAATCCAGTTGCTAAATTAAGAAAAAAAATCTCCTAACACGTGATGTAGCCATAATCCCTGTTTTATGGGTCCTTTCTACCGAAAAATTAATTGAAAGCAAGACGTCCGTCCGTTTGTCTGTGAACACTGCTAGCGCCGAAACCATAGTTAGGATTTTTTTCCAAATTGAAGAAACTCCTAACCATCTGACTCTAGTTGAAGCTTTGCGATTTTGAAAAACATTCTTTAAAATTTGAGGGTACTTTACATAAAGTGCCCGGACATTTTCAAAATTTCTCAAAAGGCTCCAATTTTTTTTAAGCGATGTCTGTGCAGTTGAATGCATTGTGACCACTACCGCCCGACAGAATCAGCCATTCACGACCATTCATCTTCGCCGTTCACAGATTCACTCTCAAGGTATCCTAATGGTGCGAATTGCGAGGTACAACACCGGCAAAAAGGTTTCTTCCGCATTTGAAGTGTTTTCTCTGACTCCCCCCTCTCCTCACAAACTATTCGAGGGCAGTGAGCTAAATCTTTGGACAGGGGCAGTACTTAAAGAAACTGAGCAAACTTGATGCTTTTTCGGGGTGTAAGTTCCACACTGTGCTGTCTGCTACCATTTCTTGGATGTGGATCTGCGTAGTTCGTGACAGTAAGAAATGAGATCGTGGTCAATTAAGAAAGAAAGTTACAATATAAAGCATAAAAAGGATGATCTAGAAAGAAAGAAAAATTATAGTCTGAAAGATTAGTCATCAGCAAAGATAGACCCCATTTTTATTTTCTCAATGTTTCGTTTTTATTAATTTATATAAAAGATAACTTACCTATATCTAATATTGATGGAGGGATAAAAACTAAATTAAATGTCCAGAAGCAAAGTAAGGGACAATTTGTTCTATGAATCAAGAGAAAGTGGATGAAAAATCTGATATTACCGTCAGTTTCTAAAGGTTGATTATTGTATTATTTCCAGATAGTAGGCGGTAAAGTTGTTATACATAACATAAATTTTTTTGGTTGCTTTATAGTAATATTTCTTAATACTTTTAGAGAAAGGACAACTTGTTCTTTTAACACTTTCTTTACTCCGCAACATAGGGATGTTTAAACATTTCTAGTTTTAAATATTTGCAAGTACCCATTATTACGTTGATCATCCAAATAACCTTAAATGTAATTAAATAAAACATTAAAGAATGAACCCTTGTATATAGAAAGAATATTGAGTGCTTTGTGACTATTTAAAATAGCTACTTATAAGAATTAAGCCTCCAAATCATTGTCGCAAATAAATAGTCTCTTGTATTTCTTATCACCCTGCTCAGTTTGTTGGAAGCATCTCAACAATTTCTTTCCTGTGGGGGAGGAAGTTTCTGGATAAAGATAAAAATACGAAAAGTCAGAGATATGATAATTATTCGTATAAAGTAATGTAGGCCTTCATGGATCGCATGATTATGGTTATTTCGTTCCATGAGACGATATTCCATCAACAGGGAAAAAATAGTTACATTCGTATAATTAATCCGTAACCATAAAATGAATGGTAAGCCTGCACTAAAACGTTTTCGGGAACCATTTCAACACTTAAAATATCTTCGTTGAAGACATAATGTTGCTATTCACAAAATTCAATTTGGTCCCATTTACCCATTACTCCTAACTCCATTGGGTTTATCGTGAAGTATCTCTTGGTTCATAGGGCAAATTCTGAAATGGCCCCTTGCGTTGATTCTCGACATTTAAATGTAGCAAAAGTTCCTATTTAAAACTATCTTTTCTTTGTAACAACATACAGTATTTAGAAAATGATGTAAATGATCCAATTTGGATCTTGTCCCATATTCGCTTCCTTTTGCGAGTTAATTAAAAGCAACTTGTTTAAAAATTGAGTGAAACTTCATAAATATTTGAATACTGTTTTTCAAATTTAAAAACATACACTTGTGATTAGTTCATCATTAATGCATGATTTTTATGAAATAATTAATAATTGTTACAAAAAATAGTGAAATCGTTCATTTTTATTAAACACCTCCATTTGTTTCATTTTTGTCATAAATCTGGGTCCTCTTCTTGTGGACGCACACGCATTTTTAACATGGTCTCTATAGGTCTTTTCATGCAATTGCTCAGCAACATTAGAATTGAAAGTCTTATTGCTGAGGAAACACTCATCACCATTTCAATTTTCATTCTGTCAATGGTTCTCTCACTTTATTTTTTCTATAATTTTTTGCTTTATTATTCCTGCTGGAGTTCATTTCCGCAATATATACGCTCTACAATTCAATACACTTTAACAACTTCACTATAGGCGAAATATCCATTAGTACATGATTGGCAAGAGGAAAGAAACTTAAATCTTCTACCTCCCTCTTTCATGTCCTCCCAAACATCTCTACTTTCTTTTCATGTTTGGGCTTGTACAGGGCATTCGCCGATCGTTTGCCTGGATGCTTTTCTTGATGCACGGTCTTTTCTCTATGATAGAGATGAACAAAAAAAACAGTCTTATATTCAAAATCGAATGAAAGTGTTTTATTTGAACCAGATTTTGGTGTTTAAATATTTTTTTATTAAAATAAGTTTTTGGTTAAAATATATATCAGGTTTTGGCATTTTTGCCTTCCGTACGTGTATGTTCCGTTCTGTACGTGTAAAATGACACGGGTTTGCTACGTTTACCAACAAAAATTTTACACAATACAATAAAGTATATATACGTTTCAAAATTTACTAATGGTTTATTAGTGTTCACGTAGGCCGAAGTTAAAGTTAAAGATGTTCATAACCTCATACCCTACTTTTGTGGTACGAATCGTTAATTATTATCAGCATCTGTAACCATGTCATGTTGCTTTAATACTCTTGAGGGAAATATTAAAGATGACTAGCATTTCTTGTCTTTCATACGTACGTAGACGATGCAGGGATTGAAAATTAATTAATAGAATGAGCGGTGGGCTCTTTAACCACTATTTAATTAAAAGCGTCTTAGATATTTCCGTTGAAATTCAAATCTTTAAATATTAAGAGTTTATCCGCGTTTGAGAAAATATCTTATAAGATGCATCACTGCACTGAATGTATTGAAGAAATATTTCCAACGTTTGAAGTAACGGCAAGTTAAGAACTTCGCGGAATTACCTGGCCGAGAACCTGTACAGATAGATGAAGGTACAGGTTCTTGTAATTTAGACCAGTAAAAATGAAAGTAAACTACGTTGTGGTCTTTGTCAAGGTTGGTGCGGCAATGCTTTAATAGTACTCGTTATGCTTTGAGTACACTACACTTCTGCCGCTTTCTCTTTCCATCACAGGCTGAAATATTCCTCTTCGGTAATGCCGCTAGTCACGGTGATTATGCTTCTCTAAGGAGTGGAAGCACTTGGTGGAAACACAATTGACTCCTCGAATTTTAATGAGAGACTGTGATTAAGACGAAACGGAGGATGTTTTTCAGGTAGAAGAATGAACAAGTAACTAAGTTACTCTCTAATATTGCCAATTGAATAGGGGTGAATAGCAATAGACCAGAATAGTTATCGTCTTAGATGGACATTTTATAATATTTTACTATTCTCTAACGCGTTTAAAACTTATTTTATTGTGTAATTGTCACATATTTAACTACCTTAGTCACATATCTTATAGAACATTTTTTTGGGGACTGTAGTCTCATTACATTTTGCATTTATACTTGCTCAAGTCTCTTGTTATCGTGTTTTCGTAATGTAATATGAGGTGATGTGAACATCATTAGTTTGTAACCGTGTTGTTCCGAACATATCCTCGACGTGATGTTACTGTAAATTTATTGATAGAATGTCTAAAACGTTAATAAATTACGTAAATTAGTGTTTACTTTTTCACCCCAAACAATGTTGTGTCATTTTTGGTAAAAAATGTTATACTACAATGAATTTTTCGTGCAAAAATTTCATTACCATTCTCAGTGCAAAGAATGCAAAATGCAAAAATTCTCTGGTGTATTACTCTTGTTGAGTAGGTAGAAAGTCACAAAATTTATTAGACATTTTAGGTTTGGATTAATCTGACTTTTACCAGCTAGCGGTGTCCCCAGACCTGGATCACTTTCATTTATTACCCATTCCTGGGTAGTGATGGCAAACTTTACCAAAACATCGATACATCGATGTTTCGATACATCGCTAAAGAGTTATCGATGTCGATGAAAACATCGGCTAAAATCATCGATGTTTTAATTATAGACTAATAAACATGCTATTTTCCTATCTATTTTTAGTTACAGTACATAAAGGGATATATTTTTGTTTGGTTACCGGCATGTTAGTATTATATGAATAAAAATGATTATCGAATGTAAAGAATAAAATTAACAATAAAGAACTTCATGTTTCGATACTTTACCGTTTACCCCAGGTCACTTCCATTCATACACCATGGAAGTAAAACCACCTAAAATTCCCTCAAATTGCACAGGCGATATATGCGGCGTGATTCAGAGGATAACTCAAAACAACAATATTGCTGTGGATTAATGCTACTCTACAACGTGCCTCGTTTAAAAAAAGAAATTAATAATCCATGTTTTTGCAACAAAATATCGTTGTGAAGAAAACAACGAAAAGAAAATATCGGTTAATATATTGATTTTCTGGGGAAAACATCGATGTTTTAAAAACATCGATGCTCTTTTGCCATCCTATTCGTGGAGTTAGGGAGATGCGTGGCGAGCACAATATATCCCCATCTTCTTACTAGCATGCATGGCTTTTCTGAGATTTTTCTTTCGTCACACAGCAATAGAAATTGAGATGATTTGATTTGATTTGATTTTTGGTGTTTCCGGGCACGTCAACTGCTTTGGTCATTAGTCCCGTTAGTGTAGTGCATGTTTCTTTCTCGGGAGATGCGAGGTGATCTTTCCCCCGCTGGATGGCGAGACCCGGCATCGGCTAGTGGGGTTTCCCCCTAACCAGGACTCTCCCATCAGCGGGGCACTGCCCCAGCCGGGACAAACTCTAAGCTCCCGACCCGTCTCCCGGAATATGTGGTAGTGTAGTGCATGTTAGTGTAAGTGTGTGTGTAAGGGGAGAGGATAGGACAAGGAAGGGGAAGGACAGATCGCGCGCGGTCCGTGTCCCGTTTGTTAGGGTATTGCTCCGGCATTCGCCTGGTGTTGATCGAATAAACCACGGAAAACTACTGACCAGACCAGCCGGCCGCTAGAATTCTCCTCCAGACAGCGACTGAATTCGACCTAACTCTCAAGCTAGTGCCAAAAAAATCCCGCCGCCATCGGGACTCGAACCCATTACCTCCCGGTGAGAGGCATTGCAGTGACCTTAGTTGATGCACTGAGCCACCGCTCCCGTTTGGGAATATGAGGATATCTACTTCCCTCTCCTGAAAAAAAGACTTACGACACGTTTCCTCAGCAAAGACCGACGCCGCGCACCGCACGTCCAGTTATGTCACGCGCTGCGAAGAGGCGCGACCGTCGGCGAAGGGGTGAAGAAAGCGAGAGAGCCGGTTCGATTCTTGCGAGAAGAACTAGATCGATTGCGTCACGGCGAGTCGCGCGCGCGCCGCTCCGCGCGTCGCAATAAATCTTCCTAGACGCGCCTGCGCAGCACCGCGCGACGCCGCGGCGCCGTCAGCGACGCAGATGTTTGCCCTTTTGCAGCCACGGCGACTGGGAGCGGCGGAGGCTGGACACGTGCACTTGGGGCGTGCACGAGGAAGTCAGGCAGTGGTAACGGGTGCCCGACAGGCTGGACCCGGAGTGGTAGATCAGTGCGTTAACTGATGTCACTGCAGCGCCTTTGACCGGGAGGTCCTGGGTTCCAGTCCTGAACGCGGCAGGATTTTCGACTCTAGCTTTCCAGCTAGGTCGAGTTCACTCGCTGTCTGGAGGAGGATTCTAGCGGTCGGCTGCTCTGATCGGTAGTTTTCCGTGGTTTCTCCGATCGACACCAGGCGAATGCTGGAGCAGAACCCTATTAAACGGGTCACGGACCGCGCGCGATCTGTCATTCCTCTACCTTCTCCTATCCTCTCGAAAATCCTGCCGCCGTCGGGTCTCGAACCTAGGACCTCCCGGTCAGAGGCGCTGCAGTGACATCAGTTGATGCACTGAGCTACTGCTCCCGGCTCTCTCTCTTTCTGTTTGTCTCTTTCTCTCTTCTTTCTCACTTTTTTTTCTCTTTCCTCCTTTCTCTTTGCTTTTTCTCTCTCTTCTTCTCTTCTTTCTCTCTTTCTCTCTCCTTCTCTCTCCCTCTCTCTCAACCAACCTCCCCCTTTTCTTTTCAGCAATTTTTTTTTTTTGGTTTCTTTCGTTTAATATTTTCAACGCTATTCATTGTTAGTTGCACAAACATTCAACAGAAATACGAACTCACTGACATCGGTTTTTCAAAACTCATTGAAACGTAGCCTAATACATTCCTTTAGAAAACACTTTTGGGTTTTGAATATATCGGAATTGTTTGGTAATTGCAACCCACATTAAAACACAAGGAAATACACTTACTTAATATAAACTTACCTTTTTTTTCTTTAATGAATGTCTATCAATTATTATTAACACAACTAGTTCCACTTTTCATTTGTGACATTCTAGTGTAATTTATTATAGCGTGTATTGTTACTCATAGTATTTTTGATTACATGACGTTTTGGCTACACCTTATAGCCATCTTCAGACCTTAGAAAATACAGTTGTTTTTATAGTTAACCCTACACAATATAGTACTACCCTACACAAAAGAGTACTAGAAAGGCTATGAATTATAAAGCTTCCATGACGTTAATGGAACATCCAAATTAAATACAGTGTAGGATGCAAAGCAATTGCCATATAACCTGTTTATGTTTGACAGTCATAGGATGAGACATGAGATTTTTTGCTACGTCAGGAGAATAAGGAGGTAAGTTTGCCTGTCGATGTCATCATTTTCCTCAATAACTGTACATTTTTAGTGCCATCTGGTCGACATTAATCGATTAGAATTAATGTGAATCGTGATGAATAAATATTCTATGATCTAAGGGACACTGAAAGAGTATACATGTGAACGCATGTCAATCATACCAGACAATATTTGAGAGTAAATTGTAAAATTAACGTTGTACCAAGATAATGAATTTCATATATAATAGTTAAAAATGTGATTTTT
Organism: Teleogryllus oceanicus; assembly: GCA_964035755.1. Taxonomy (NCBI): domain Eukaryota; kingdom Metazoa; phylum Arthropoda; class Insecta; order Orthoptera; family Gryllidae; genus Teleogryllus; species Teleogryllus oceanicus. The sequence continues at coordinate 54,154,128 of CAXIVR010000013.1, forward strand.
ATGCATAATTAAACTTAATTGAGTGCTACTCAATTAGGGTCTTAAGGTCAATCAAGCTCTCCTTGCACATCGATATTTTAATTTTAAACATCAATGTTTTGATGTTGATGGCGCATTCCTTGTTTGTGGTAGGATTTCTTAGAGTTTTCTCATTTCTTCTGTTTATTGTTTCACAATTGCTTCATTATCATTCACCCATCAAATCAACCATCCCTGGCATCATTGAAAATGCTGGGGTCTGGGAATAACTTTTGAGAAAAATTTCTGAGAAAAAATTCCCTTTGCAGCCAACTGATTCATGTGTGCTGCATACAGACAATTGGTGAATCGGCCCAATCAGGCTTTCAGTTTGTAATAATATTATTGTGTTACAAGGTTTTGGTCTGTGTATTCAGTTAATTAGGAATCCGTTCAATATATTATTTCTCCATTTTCATCAAACATCTTTATTCTTATGGTGTTAGAATTTTTAGTAGCCTTTTTCGTGAATAAACTGTAAAACTTTTTTGTCATTGACAATTTGTTAATAGACTTATTTCGTCAAATGTGCATAATTATCACATCGATATTTCGAATTTGGTTTGAGATAGGTTTTAAGTAAATACTGTAAACGTCTTTATATAGCTAACTATATTATTTGGTGAAGTATCGGTCTGTTAATAAATTGGCCAACAACAGGAATTTTTTAGAACAACAGACTTTACGCAAAATCATTCAACAATAAATGGAATAATCATCTTGCTTTTTTGTTTTAATTTACTTATTTTTGCAGACTATGAATTCACTTCACTAGAATTGATTTACGTTATAAGACAATTCAAACACAAACACACACGAAATAAATAAATTAACGAACAAATAAAGGAAAAAAGAAAACATTACGTTCTTAAGCATACGATAGTAACATTCATAAATTGAAATTATTCTTTAATATATAAGGACGTGTTTTTCATTGTTTGCTATATAGTTTCAGTATAATTGTTTGTTTACATTTTATTGTTTATTATTATTATTATTATTATTATTATTATTATTATTATTTCTGAGTGATTTATGGCGGGTACGGATATTGAACTAAATATTTATCTTAAGTAAATCTATATTTAATTGGTGATGTTGAGGATGAATCAAGCTTCACCGCAAACCGCGCAAGCCAGAAACAAGCTAAACGACTTGAAAGCACGTGCTATACATACTCAGTGGAAACCTTGAGTTCACGTGCGGTATTTTGCTAATGAAGCCGAGTAATGGTAAAACGCCGCATGTTTGTTTATGAGATGGTGGAAGAATACGGAACTAATTGCAAGTAATTTTAACCATGTAATGAAAAATACTTCTAATGACATAAAGAAAACTTTGTGTCAAATTAAAAACGTTGGTTCCTCATTGAGATATAAACAAACCTGTAAAATTTGAGGATTGATATTTCCCTAAATATTACAATGGTAATCATTTTTCTCTCTAATATAATTTTAAATTCCATTTACTTCGAATATTTTGGAAAATATGAAACTTACAAAACGTGAGTGTAAAATAAAGAAAGGTACACAAAAATGTAAATGTTACAACGGCTATGATATTTTCATTCATAATTGGTTTCTAAACACATTAAAACCGTATTTTTCAACATTTGTGACTGGTGCAACAAATAGATAGTAGCTACATTACATTAATTGCCTCTTTCGTTTTCGAAGAGCACAGATTTTTATTTAATAGAAATTTTCATTTAAGTCAGACACTTTCTGTTAAAACGTTTTCGAGTTTTTCCTACAGTTCCAACTTCACTTAATCCACAAAGACATTGTAGAGAATTACAATACGAATTAAGATGTTTATATTTTACAGGTAAAACTAACATTTTAAACACTTACTTGGTACCGTAAAGTCATGAATCATTGCCAAGTATTTTCGATATCTGCGTCAAAAAGTGAACAATACGCCTTTGTCTGCAAATCTGAAATTTAATAATTGATTGATTTTTTCGGTTTTTTTCCGGGCGCGCCAACAGCTTTGGTCATCAGTCCCGTGAGTGTAGTGTGTTTTCCTCGGGAGATGGCGGTGATCCTCCCCCGCTGGTTGGCAAGATCCGGCGCCGACCTACCGTCGGCTAGCGGGGTTTCCCCCTAACCAGCACTTTCCGACCAGCGGGGCACCGCCCCAGCTGGGACAAGCTCTAAGCTCCCGACTGGTCTCCCGGAATATGTGTTAGTGTGTGTGTGTAAGGGGAGAAGTTAGAACAAGGAAGAGGAAGGAAAGATCGCGCGCGGTCCGTGGCCCGTTTGGTAGGGAACTGCTCCGGCATTGGCCTGGTGTTGATCGGAGAAACCGCAGAAAAGTACCGATCAGAGCAGCAGGCCTCTAGAATTCTCCAGACAGCGACTGAATGTGTCATAGCTGAAAAGCTAATGTCGAAAATCTTGCCATCGTCTGGACTCGAAGCTAGGACCTCCCGGTGAGTGACATCAGTTGATGCACTGAGCTACCGCTCTCGGTGAAGTGTTATAATGATACCACGCTCTCCCTTAAGGTTGTCAGAATAATGGAATGCTACGTCTGAGAAGAACAGAAGGTGCGTCTGGAGAAGGAATGCATTGGTGCATGTGTTAATTCCGGATCGGCATCAACGCGGCCATGAGCGGTGAGCTTTTTAGGTATTCGTAACGGGGGGTGCTGCGGAATAATTGGTTCCATGCAGTGACGCACCCACTGACAAGTCATTTACTGTAGGATGAGGAGTTTTCACGCAACAATGATAAAAAGAGGTTTTTATTTTATGGTGGTCGTTAGATTTCGGACCAAAATAATAAGTGTGAGCTTTCCTTCCAAATGTCCCAGTATCTGTTGCTGTGTGACGATGAGAAAGCCCATGTTATGAAGGCCAATATTTGCGGTGAAGGGATGTCTTCGTGCTAACCACACGAACACTTTATTCCATGGTGGACAGGCTGGGTCACCGCTGGTCGGCCAAGGCCCGTAGGGGGCTGTAGAACCATAGGAAAAGACGGGTCGTTTCGTGCTATTGATATTTAAATTGTACACAGTATTACTGATATTTCAGTTGAGTCTCCACTGTGGCAGGATTTTCGACACTAGCTACGTATCTAGACGTAGATCAGCCGCTGTCTGAATGAGAATTCTAGCGGCCAGCTGCTCTGATTGGTAGTTTTCCGTGGTTTCTCCGATCAATACCAGGCGAATGCTGGAGCAGTTCTCTACCCCACGAGAAGACTCACCGCACGCAATCTTTCTTTCATCTTTGTTCTATCCTTCACCTTACTAACACTTACACGTACTACAGTACCACACAAGCCGCATGTCACTGCAGCGCGTTTGACCGGGAGGTGCTAGGTTCGAGTCCTGACGGCAGCAGGAGTTTCGACACTAGCATTTCAGTTAGGTCAAACTCAGTTGCTGTCTGGATGAGAATTCTAGCGGTCAGCTGCTTTGATCGGTAGTTTTTCGTGGTTTCTCCGATCAACATCAGGCGAATGCCGGAGCAGTACCCTACCAAACGGATCACGTACCGAGCGCGATCTTTCCCACTTTTTCCTTGTCCTTTCCTCTCACACACTTACATGCCCTATACTACCACACATGCCGGGAGACCGGTCGGGGACCTAGAACGTGTCCCGGCTGGGGCGGTGCCCCGCTGGTAGGAGATACCTGGTTGTGGAAAACCACGCTAGTCGACGGTAAGTCGGCGCCGGATCTCGCCATCCAGTGGTTAATAAATACCGCCACCTCTGGATGAAAAGCATGCACTACTCTCATGGGACTAATGACCAATAGTTGAAGCGCCCGGAATCACCAACAATGAAACCCAACGTCTAGTTTTGTACAGTTGCTAACCTCGCTTTGTTAAAATTTTGTATCATTCAATTATTAATAGTCAAAATATGGGGAAAATATTCTTGAGCTCAAGAAGGCGCAGGTAGTACTTTTTCCCATAAGTCATGTATAGTGACCAAAAAATCAAATCAAAATTTTGTCACTCCAGGGCTACATTTTGCACACATTCGATACAGCATTTCTGCTGGGGGTGTCTACGCCTTTCGTTTATTTGTAAATTTGCTAAGCAGTATCGACAAAAACGCGTTGTTTCTATTGCGTCTAATATGGCAAGCATTTTCCTTGAATTCGTTTAAAAGGACAAAGCCATACGATTTTCATGGTTTGATTCCCTTTCAAAATGATGGTTGTTTAAATGGTTCCGTTTCGTGTAATTTACAATGCATGCTTTGGATTCATTGCGTCATATACGGATGTGTGAGAAGCCTCGTGACATATGGCGGAAACACAATTGTTTTTCGTGGGACTCGAACCCTGAGCCATAAGCTCTCCAGACGTAAATGTAAAATTTGTTTACACTTTTTTCTTTATTGTTCACAGTTAAGTCTGTCGGGTAATGACAACTGACATTTCGGACGAATTTTGAATTATTGATTCTAAGTGGAAAAAGTGGGAGCTCTTTTTTATCTCATTTTTTAAGAATGTTCCTTACATCATGTCTTTGCAATTTTTTTTCTGATTCAACAACTGAACTGAAAAAACAAAATCAACAAATTGATTTTTTTTCTCCTTCTGCGACGTGTCAGTTAAAATGAATTACATCCGAATAATTAAAAGTCAGTTAATATTAATTACATCTGAACGCCTCAACTGTAATTTTCAAAATTGTAAATTAATTAAAGTGGTTAGGCGGAAGAGCAGGCCTTAAGGCCTGAGCCTCGCCACAAATAAAGACAATTTTATTATTATTATTATTATTATTATTATTATTATTATTATAAGCTCTCCGTTTTTACACTGGTATATTAATATATGATCTGCGGTTTGAATAAATTATATAGTGGCAACGGAGATTTTGTGGTAATCCATGATAAAATATCCGTTATGTGAGAGATATCAACCACATTAGTAGGCTATATAAATTTACTGCAGAAAATTCAGCCATACACGTGTTTCGGGAAATTTTTCACTTACTTGGAGCCACTGATAATGGGGGAAAATTTCCCGAAACACGTGTATGGCTGAATTTTCTGCAAAGTAAATTTATATAGCCTACTATTGTGGTTGAAATCTCCTATATCCCGGATATTTCAATATATGATCATTTCTTTAAAAAATATATTTATAATAGATAACTAAATAATCCAAAAAGAATAACTGGAAATGTTCATTTATGCATGAGTGGCGAAATTGGTAGCCCTATTTTTAGAAGTTTTGTTTCTTTCGGTGGGAAAAAATAACATGAGAGGTATGTTACGACAGACTGATGAGTTGATATGATAGTGCACTTTTCCTCTTTCTGTACTGACTATGTAGCTGACAAATATCACGTTAACTTCCCACCCAAAGCGAGGACAAATTGAATTCATTTTTATGTTTCCGTTTACCGTGTAGCAATAGCCTGTAGGTTATGTCACGCAGCATTCACTTCAGACTCTACCATTGCGAAGCTTTGATTGATTGATTCTTTCATGTTTTCGGGCGCGTCAACTGCTCTGGTCATTAATCCCGTTTGTGTAGTGCATGTTTTTTTCTCGGTAGATGGCGGTAATCTTCCCCTGCAGTATGACGAGATCCGGCGCCGACCTACCGTCGGATAGTGGGGTTTCCCCCTAACCAGGACACTCCCACAAGCGGGGCATCGCCCCAGCCGGGACACGCTCTAAGCTCCCGACCGGTCTCCCGGAATATGTGGTAGTGTAGTGCATGTTAATGTAAGTGTGTGTGTGTAAGGGGAGAGGATAGGACAAGGAATGGGAAGGACAGATCTCGCGTGGTCCGTGGCTCATTTGGTAGGGTACTGCTCCAGCATTCGCCTAGTGTTGATCGGAGAAACCACGGAAAACCATTGCGAAGCGATGTAACTGGGATAGATCGGCATTTTCGCGAAAATGACGCAAGCGGCTGTGGAGATTTAATCAGGCGGGTCACGTAAGAGTTAGATTCGTTTACCCGACCGCAAGAAAGCAAAGAAAGGTAAGTGTTCCTGTGTAACTGCGGATCCTACGTTTGTTCTTTCCTATTTAGAGCTCAAGCTACTTGACTGTTTATGTTCACATTATGTCAGAATCTCCGACCGGGAGTGGTAGCTCAGTGCATCAACTGATGCCACTGCAGCGCCTCTGACCGGGAGGTCCTAGGTTCCAGTCTTGATGGCGGCAGGATTTTCGACACTAGCTTTTCAGCTAGGTCGAATTCAGTCGCTGCCTGGAGGAGAATTCTAGCGGCCGGCTGCTCTGATCGGTAGTTTTCCGTGGTTTCACCGATCAACATCAGGCGAACGCCGGAGCAGTACCCTAACAAACGGGCCACGGACCGCGCGCGATGTTTTCTTCCTCTTCCTTGTCCTATCCTCTCCCCTTATACACACATTTACACTAACATGCACTATACTACCACATATTCCGGAAGACCGGTCGGGAGCTTAGAGCTTGTCGCGGCTGGGGCGGTGCCCTGCTGGTGGGAGAGTCCTAGTTAGGGGGAAACCCCACTAGCCGAGGGTAGGTCTGTGTCGGATCTCGCCATCCAACGGGGGAAGATCACCGCCATCTCTCAAGAAAAAACAAACACTACATTAACAGGACTAATGACCGAAGCAGTTGACGTGCCCGGAAACACGAAAAAACGAATCAATCAAACAATTAAAAACATGTCTATATTACTAATGTACGATGCATGCAAAATTTGAAAGAATACGATGTGAGATATGTCTATGGTATCGTTCCATACTCAGGAATTTTGGAAATATCCAGAAACATTGAAACATTTTCCATATTGACCGAAATATGAAAATATTAGATCGTGTTATCTGCCTATTCTCGTACTGCGTGTACCGACCGAAATATCATACTCGGTGCTCACTGCACGTTTCAGGTTACGGCAATTAGACTAAAGAAGGCCGCCCTCCATTAAATATATCGTTCTCACGTGTTGCGTTAAGAAACACCAACATATTCATACATACGTATGCATTCGTTTACATACGTATTTACGGAGTAATACGTAGTTCACAGAAAGTTATGTAATGCTGAGGAGAATCGATTTCGATATTTCTACGGAAATAAACGTTTTGGGGACCCCTGATACCAAAAAAAGTGTTGTTTTTTTAAATCAAAACGTCTGTTTGTCAGTCCGTTCGTTTGTGAACACTACTTGCGCCTAAACTATGCGTACGATGTTTTCCCAATTGAAGAAACCCTTGTCCATCTGGCTCTAGTTGCAGCTTTAAAATGTTCAGAAACATTCTTTAAAATTTGAGGTTATTTACATGTCGCCCCATGGATATTTTCAACATTTTCTCAAAAATTGCTCCAAATTTTTTATTTAAATTACTTGTAAGAATGGAGTAACTACACTATATAGGTGGCGTAGATCTAATTTTCAGGATTTACTCTGAATTTTCAAAAATTACAAAGGTTTGATTTTTTCGGCGTGTTCTTACAACTATGAAATTGAAGATAGAGGTATTTCCTTCAAATAAAATTTGTTTTCCATAATTAGTTCTTTCATTGCGTCAGGTACACTGCTTTGCAATTTTAAAAAATTACAAAAACAAGATTTTCTCAAAAACGGCTTCAATTGTTTTTTAACTTTTGGTAGAGGATAGTTCTAAATGCATTGACAAGATGACATAAAAGCCATATTGCTCTATTCTTTTGTTATTTCAAAAATTACAAAAATGTAATTTTTTGACTTCTCTCTAGCATCGTTAATAGCGGCAATTTGTTAACATTTTTGTACTTATGACAACATGAACTTTGTCTAATAAAGTCTCATAAAGATTCTCCAAAACTCAACAGGTTTCTATGACAATGAACTCAAAATTCCGTATTTTTCAGAAACACCCAAACGCCATTTTCTCAAAAATGACCCCAAATGTTTTCTTCAAACTTTTCGTACGGATATTTCGAATAGGACTGTTTCATATGACATCAAATTCATTTTGGTATATTCTTTTATTTTTTCAAAAATTACACAAATTTATTTTATTATTTCTCGCGCTGTTAATATACACATTTCCATCGATTTGTATACATTATTGCATTTGTGAGTAAAAGCGCTTCAAATGATTTTAAATTAAGTTTTTCGAACACTCAGTATAAACCTGTGAAAAAAGCTTTTAATTTCACCTTTACAGCAATGCTTAATCGTCATTTTCTTAAAAATGGTACCGGGAGCGGTAGCTCAGTGCATCAGCTGATGTCACTGCAGCGCCTCTGACCGGGAGGTCCTAGGTTCCAGTCCTGACGGCGGCACGATTTTCGTCACTAGCTTTTCAGCTAGGTCGAATTCAGTCGCTGTCTGGAGGAGAATTCTTGCGGCCGGCTGCTCTGATCGATAGTTTTCCGTGGTTTCTCCAATCAACACCAGGCGAATGCCAGACCAGTACCCTACCAAACGGGACACGGACCGCGCGCGATCTTTCCTTCCTGTTCCTTGTCCTATCCTGTCCCCTTACTCACACACTTACACTAACATACACTACACTAACACACATTCTGGGAGACCGGTCGGAAGCTTAGAGCTTGTCGCGGCAGGGGCGGCGCCCCGCTGGTGGGAGAGTCCTGGTTAGGAGGAAACCCCACTAGCCGACGGTAGGTCCACGCCGGATTTTGCCATCCAGCGGGGGAAGATCACCACCATCTCCCGAGAAAAAGCATGCACTACACTAACGGGACTAATGACCGAAGCAGTTGACGCGCCCGGAAACACGAAAAAATCAATCAATCAATCAATCGAGATCACAGTCGATTCTTCTCCGCTACGTCGTGGGAAACCTCGCTAATATTTCCCATTCTCGAACGTATGAGACAATCGCGAGCTACATCTTTACGTCACAGGGCAACCGACTGCACCGTGCGCTCAAGGAATGTCGGCGGAGAGCATCGGAATGTGCGAGCATGCGTGTGTATGACGTAAACGGCTATCGCCTTTTGGTCAGGAGGAGGGGAGGGAGAAGCGTGGCGGGGCGTGGTAGGGCGGAATCCGCACCGATTTCTACGTTACGTGAACAGCAGAGCTTTGCGGCGTTCCGTTTCCTGCCGCCGCCCCCGCCACTACCGCCATACCTGGAAGTAGAAGCGGCTCCGGCCTGGACAGGAAGAAGTGCACGGGGCGTTGAAGAGGAAGAAGGGAACGAGGAAACGCGTCGAGTCGTCAAGGCAGAAATAGTGGCGCTACAACTGCACATGCTCTCTCGCATTGTTTCTAAGTTTTTCGATTTTTCGAAAATTTAAAATTAAAAAAATGTGCCGGTTTTTAAGCGTTTATTTGATGACAAAGTTTAAACAAAAAACTTGGATCCATTTTTAAATAAATGTGGAAAATTTTGTTGGGACTTAATATAAAATTCCACTCAAAATCACATTTTCCGTTTCAAACTCGTACGGTCTCCGTGACGCCGCTACAACTGGAAGTGGAAGCGGCTCTTGCCTGGACAGGAAGAAGTGCACGGGGCGTTGAAGAGGAAGAAAAGAACGAGAAAACGCGTCGCGTCGTCAAAGAAGAACTAGTGGTGCTACAACTGCACATACTTTCTCGAGTTGTTTCTGTTTTCCGATTTTTCGAAAATTTAAAATTAAAAAATGCACCGTTTTTTAAGCCTCCATAACGCTACTTGATGACTAGAGACCGAATATTTTTGTAATTACATGTTCTTCGTCTTTCTACTTACAGTTCTCAAAATTGCAATCCTGGTGTCCCTCTTCTAACACAATATGTAATTTTTTAGTTAAATATTTTTACATTTTTAGTGCTATATTACAAATCATACATTTTTTCGCTTTATTCACAAAATATTTTTATACTATCAGTTTTCTTCAATATCATTACATTTTTAAATGAAAAAGTACCAATATTTTAACAAAATCAACATTTTCCCTACATTATGGGTGATATCTAGGTGTGAAAATGATCATTGATGCCGTTTCGTGATCTTTAACCTTAATTTCCGAGAACTTTTGGCAATCGCCAACGTTTAAACATTTCGATGAGAAGGACTCACGCTGCAGGGATTGTTTGTTCGTCGTATATCGCCAGTTTGTATGATCACTTGTATTGCTCAAGGTGCACGTTGATCTGGCTGCTAAACAACGAACCTGGACAACAAAAGATGAAGTTACTACAAACGCAAAAGTTTGGTGCAAAGTGTGCATCAACTTGTGCTCTCCAAGAGATTTTTGAAATGTTTGTATTATTTTTTTAATTTGTTTAGGAAATTTTTATATGCATTTTTCACTAATTTCATCGCATCAATGCTATTTTAATGGTACTTCCTTTTTAAACATTTTATTTAACCCAATCAGTGGGATTACACTTTGCAGGTGAGTGTTTGTTTTACTATGTACTATAGTAGATGTATTAGTACTTCAAGATGCAGCAAATGTTCTCCAAAGAGTTCCTGAGAGTCTTTTTGATTTCGCCGTTATGATTATGTAATTTAAGTGTCTGTGACACTTTTCAATCACCGCCAATGTCGGTTCAGGCGATTCTGGACAACTAAAAATAAAGGTTTCCTTGTAAAGAACAGTCCTCGCCAATGGTTTGCGAGCTGAGTCCACTTGAAGGAATGGAAGAAGCCTCGATTACATCAGTATCAAATCCAACAGCTTGTCATGACCATTCCATTTGCTTTTGATCACCTTTTTCGTCATTTTACGTCATTTTTCTTTGCTTTTTGGTCATTTTTAAAACATTTTTAGAGCATTTTATTGATCATATTTGACGATGTTTTAGGTCATCAAAATCCGCCCTCTACGGATCAGGTTGAACACAAGGTGTGGCACCGGGAGCGGTAGTTCGGTGCATCAACTGATGTCACTGCAGCGCCTCTGACCGGTAGGTCCTAGGTTCGAATCCTGACGGCGGCAGGATTTTCGACACTAGCTTTTTAGCTAGGTCGAATTCAGTCGCTGTCTGGAGGAGAATTCTAGCGGCCGGCTGCTCTGATCGGTAGTTTTCCGTGGTTTCTCCCACCGCCACGCGGAAAATGCCGAGGCTGTGTCCTAACAAGCGGGCCACGGACCGCGCGAGATCTTTCCTTCCTCTTCCTTGTCCTCTCCTCTCCTCTTACTTACACTTACACTGAAATGCACTACACTACCACACATACCGGGAGACCGGTTGGAGACTTGTCCTGGTTGGGGTGGTGCCTCGCTGGTGGGTGATACTGGGTTGGGGAAAAACCCCGCTAGTCGGCGGTAGGTCGGCGCCATATCCCGCCATCCGGTGGGGAAAGATCTCCGCCACCTCCCGATGAAAAAACACGCACTACACTTACGGGACTAATGCCCTCTGTTGTTGACGCGCCCGCAATCACTAACAATCAATCAATCAAAACGGCGATGATTTTATAGAAACATCGATGTTCTAAACCCTTCGTACGTGACCTATATATATATATATATATATATATATATATATATATATATATATATATATATATATTGTAATGATCCAACGTTTCGAGACCAAAACCCCAGATGCAACGGTGCCGATAGAAAACATGTTTGTAAGTCCAAATTAAAATAAGGAATTGTAGCGTGTGAGATTTGGGGAAAATTGAACATAATCATCCGGTAGAGCAGAAATTATAGAATGAAATAAAACAAACGGCATCAAATTCGGTCAACGCATTCGGAAGTTATAAATTGAAATATAATTGGAATTTTTAATAACATGAACAGAATATGGCCATTGTTGAGTTAGAAAATAAAGATTACAAACAGGGTTTTTCAAGAAGTATTACAAAACGCACGGACCAATGTGATTGAAACGTTGGGAAAGAATAGATTAAAATACGGGGAAGACGACAAAATTAGTATCAACTTTGTCGCATTTTCGGAAACGAAGTAATAATAAAATATTTGGAAGTTGTAATGAAATCAATAGGATAAACAAATGACGCCATGTTAAGAAGCTAAGAAAATCTTCTGGAATCAACAGAGGAAAGAAAAGCAAGCGAGTGGCAATTATTTTGTGACAAAAGTCTTCTGTAACAATAGAGGTGGATAGAAAGAATTCCGATGTGAGGCAGATGTGTCGTGGACACGGTGATGAACGCTTCGTGTGCGCGAAATTGGTGTGTTGTTAATTTTTGAAAGTGTAGAAATTTAAAAAGAAGTAACGTCGAGATGTTTATAGAATTTTTGGAATATTAGGAAAGGGAACAAAATTTGAATTTATTTGAATTTATATTTTTTTTAGTAAGACTTCATTTGATTACGGATGATTAGTTACGTTTTATTCTAGTGCGAGAAAATTTGGCGCGACGAACATTTTGTTATGGAACATAAATGAATCAATACCCGGATCAGTATAATTAGACGATTATTTTCCAATATAAATGGACGTAAGCAATAGAATTACATGAAGTGACGTGTTTGACGACATGCGAGATGTAGTTGTTTCTTTTTTCGTGTTACTTATTTTGCCGAGCAGTACGCCGCGAACACATAGAATTTTATTAGTCGGTGACGGGCTAGCAGCTGAATGGTCACATTTAGGTGAAAAATAGCGGTTTACGAAAAGTGGTTTTCGAAGGCGACCGCGAGTAAGAGTGGCTGGCGACCGAACATCGAGGAGCATCGGACAGCGGACACCGGACGTCTTCATTACGAGAGCTGTTAGAGGTTACGTAGAGAGGTTAGAGGATAAAAAAAGATGAGTGATAGATAGCAGAAGGTTACATTACATAAATGGCGGCCCAACGGTGGGGCAATCAATGAAAAATAATAGATGAGAGAGGAGCAGATACATTACAATATATATATATATATATATATATATATATATATATATCGATCGGTAGTTTTCCGTGGTGTCTCCGAACAACACCAGGCGAATGCCGGAACCCCTAACAAACGGGCCACGGACCGCGCGTGATTTGTCCTACCTCTTCCTTGTCCTCTCCTCTTACACACACACACACACACACACACACACACACTAACATGCACTACACTACCACATGTATAAACTACCTGTAACAAGTATTGTACTGCAGCCTCCGGGTCAATGACCCCCTTCTCGATCAGGTTTTTCCTCGTTTCCCTGATCCATTGAACAAATGCTGAGATGTCCCCTTGTTTTGTTTCTGGACATAAATGTAACTTCATTTTCTGTGCACCTCTTCTAGAATTCATTAGGAAATATAGTTATTCAAATTATCATTTCCATGTTGTTGCGGTGGGAAGTATTATTCCTTGACGAAGGACATCATGAATAAGAGCCCAAAATTTATTGCTTATTTATCCTTGAAAATAGATTTTATTACATGAGATGTATTAGTTTTATTATTTATTACATGTAGTACACTACTGGGTGTAGGGATCACAAAATGTTGAAACTGTGCACAGAATTCCCTGGTGCCCATAGCACGTCATACGCAGTTTCAACTGTTTTTTGACGTAAAACGTCTCCTCTCTCTTTCCGTGTCATTGTACGGCGACTTGTGGAAAGTCTGACACTTTTAGATGACCCTGTGCGTTCAGACTTCAAACTGAGAACAGTTAATTGTTCTTATTGTTTTTAATTTTGGTCGGTTAAATTTTAATTTTAAATTAATAAACACGGTAATCGTCATATTGAATTTTCCCTCGCACGATCGCTAATATTAGTGGTTACTAAACTGTATTTGAAAATATTTTTTACCAATAAACATCTTTTATCATATAATTTGGTTCTTTAAAATCGAACACCCCCTTTTATCATGAAATAGATAGGAACAAAATTTTGAAATCTGGTGTTTCCAGAAGGTCAATATCGTGGCAGAGTCCATGTAGAAAAGTGAAGGCAGTCAGGCTGGCCAATCGGAGTCGGGAACGGAACCTGAAAAATATTCAGTGCTACTGGGAGTGGGTTGTTGACAATATAGCTGGAGCTTGCACTCTTTGGAGTGCAAAGAGTCAACACTCGATATATTAATGACTTTTGATGTCTGTAAACATATTATATTGCCAAAAAGATTTTTTTGAATCAAATGCTTTTCAAACTACTTGAATCTTTGACGCTTTAAACTATTTTAAAGGTATTTTTTGTATCCCAGCATCATAAAGGACTGTTGCAAGAAATTGTTTATTAAAGGGCACTTTATGACACAAAAGATGACGTATTAGATTTTACGACACGAATGGTTATGTCATCACACATTCAGCCAATCGCGACGAGAAAATCTTGGGGTAGCAATGAATGGAACAGCCAACCACCTTTTTCTTGTACAGATGTCAAATACCAAATAGACACTGCAAAGAAGTTGTTTCGCAATATTAAGTTTGATTCTATTAAAAAATGTATGCTGATATTCCAAAAATAGTGTTTGCAACTCGTTTGTAATGTTGCTTTGTTGCATTCGTACAAATTTAAAAAACTCACTCCTAACGTTGCTCATTTTCAAGACGTACTCGTGCATTAAAGCTTAACATTATAAAATTATTGCATGAACTATTTCATATGTTGAAAATTTCTTTCATACTTTATTTCTTTCATGCCTAAATTTGTTCAAATACGTTCTTACAGTATCTGGCATTGGACTAACTAATAAATGGAAGTAGCTATTAATGTGATACTCCCGTTCAAAAATTCTCAACACTCAATTACCTTGTATATTACCTCGATATGGGATATCAACTGGTAATATTGCAATTTTAAAATTATAATCGCTGTAAAAAATTGCGTGTGTGAATAATAGGAAAAATTAGAAATCAATACATCTATGTTTTTTTTACTTTTTGTTTAGGTTTTGTACTACTTACAGTTCTTATTTTCTTTGAATTATAGTGATGTTCTTCAAATTGAATATTCTAAGGTAATTTGCAAAGTTATTATAAAAGTACTACGCATGAAATACTTCACGTTTACAAATTTATACAAATTCTGCCGGGCGACATTAATTTGCTCCTTTGTCAACAATCAATGTTGCGATCCTCATGAAAGAAAATTGTGGTGTACTGGACTGAAAATAAACACGGGGTAATGGGGTTTAATCAACGCTACCTAGATCTAATTCGAACTACAATATTACTATTCGAACTACAATATTACTATTCGAACTACAATATTACTATTCGAACTACAATATTACATTCGAACTACAATATTACATTCGAACTACAATATTACTATTCGAACTACAATATTACTATTCGAACTACAATATTACTATTCGAACTAGAATATAACAATTCGAACTAGAATAATATAATTCGAACTAGTATATCATGAAGTCATACGATTAAAATCAAGGTACAATGAGACGCCTCTTTCTTTTCTTGGTTGCCCACAGCACGTTCCCGAAGATGAAAGTTCGCCAATCGATTATTTTCGCTTCCCCAACGAAGCCTAATTACTAGATTACATTTTTATGATGCGTGTCGCTTAGTGCCAACTTAATGGTTCACATACCACGGTGCATGTGCATTATCTAACCTGGAATTTAACAATCGCACATTCGAGGTTACACAAGTAGTTCAACTGAGGGGGTAATTCCAATTAAATTTTTATTGCTCTTAAAATGTCTATTAAAGGTAATTTACAGTACATAGGTGTAAATTATCACATTATCGTCTCGTATGAAATAGATGAAAATTTGAAAAAACTAGTGTGGATACGCGCCATAAGCTACTTTTGCCAACACTAGTAGTGTTAATTAACAACTTATATTTGTTTCAACGCATGAGATCTTTTAAAATTGTAAAATTGCGCGGTAAATTGCATTGAATAGGAAATACGTGGCTTTAATATTGGGGTTGTAGAATGGATTTGAAAATACATTTGAAATTTAAGAGTTTTTAATGAAGAACGTACCTGTACTGTATTCATAAATACACTGTCTTCTATTCAGTACTTTTTATTGTAGCCATTTACCAAAAAATTTTGAAAAGGAGTTTCATGGAAATATCTCCCAGAAATTAAAATATCTTAAGAATTTACAACTAAATTGTTAAGATATTTTAATCCGCCATCCACCAATATCTGGTCCTGCCCGTCCAGTTTCGTCCGTCCGTCCGTTCCTCCGTCCGTCCGTTCCATCCGTCCGTTCCATCCGTCCCGTTCCATCCGTCCGTTCCATCCGTCCATTCCATCCGTCCGTTCCATCTCGTCCCGTTCTATCCCGTCCCGTTCCATCCCGTCCCGTTCCATCCGTCCCGTCCCGTTCCATCCCGACCCATTCCATCCCGTCCCGTTCCATCCCGTCCCGTTCCATCCGTCCCGTCCCGTTCCATCCTGTCCCATGCCATCCCGTCCCGTTCCATCTCGTCCCGTTCCATCTCGTCCCGTTCCATCCCGTCCCGTTCCATCCCGTCCCGTTCCATCCCGTCCCGTTCCATCCCGTCCCGTTCCATCCAGTCCGTTCCATCCGTCCGTTCCATCCGTCCGTTCCATCCGTCCGTTCCATCCGTCCGTTCCATCTCGTCCGTTCCATCCGTCCGTTCCATCCGTCCGTTCCATCCGTCCGTTCCATCCGTCCGTTCCATCCAGTCCGTTCCATCCGTCCGTTCCATCCGTCCGTTCCATCCGTCCGTTCCATCCCGTCCCGTTCCATCCCGTCCCGTTCCGTTCCGTTCCGTCCTGTTTCGTCCCCTTCCGTATCTTAGATCGGATTTCTCAACTTCGTAATTCAATGAATATGCTATTTTATACAAATGAGCGTATTTCTGATGTTCATGAAGAAGCACGCTTACGGCTTTCCGCTAATTTTCTTGGAGTACCAGCCAATACACAATAGGAGCATTTGAATAATTTTGAAGCGCTGTGGAGGAGACTAAAACAGTTAATTTTAAGAGCGAAAATGGATAATTGTGAGTTTCTAAGAAAAGTAAATGATCTAGGATTCATACTGGATCAGTTAGGCTTTCGTCCCACGCAGAAACATGCAAGCTACTGAAATTTTCCTAAGTCGATTAACATTAAGTGGTTGCAATCTTTCTTGGACAAGGTACAATACAAGTAATATTCTTTAAACCAACCACTTCTTGCCGTTTTCAAAGATGAACGTTCGTGCGGTTTTCAGAATGTTCAGAATGTATTTTTGAAATGTCACTATGTATGTATGTTGTCATTTGAGCTTCGTGATTCTTGCGGCGCTCCCGTTGTCTCTGGTGAATGCTTATTGAGAGGAAATAAAAGAGGGCATCTCCATCAATTCGTTTATTTGTTCTCATAAGAACGTCAACAACACCGCATTACCAGGAGCGGTAGCTCAGTGCATCAACTGATGTCAATGCAGCGCCTCTGACCGGGAGGTCCTAGGTTCGAGTCCTGAAGGCGGCAGGATTTTCGACACTAGCTTTTCAGCTAGATCGAATTCAGTCGCTGTCTGGAGGAGAATTCTAGCGGCCGGCTGCTGTGATCGGTAGTTTTCCGTGGTTTCTCCGATGAACACCAGGCGAATGCCGGAGCAGTACCCTACCAAACGGGCCACGGACCGCGCGCGATCTGTCCTTCCTCATCCTTGTCCTATCCTCTCCCCTTACACACACACACACACACACCTAACATGCACTACACTACCACATATTCTGGGAGACCGGTCGGGAGCTTAGAGCTTGTCTCGGCTGGGGCGGTGCCCCGCTGGTGGGAGAGTCCTGGTTAGGGGGAAACCTCACTAGCCGACGGTAGGTCGGCGTCGGATCCCGCCATCCAGCGGGGGAAGATCACCATCTCCCAAGAAAAAATCATGCACTACACTAACGGGACTAATGACCGAAGCAGTTGGCGCGCCAAGAAATACGAAAAAATCAATCAATAAATCTTTATTTCTTCTCATAAGAACGTCAACAACACCGCATCAGAATTCCCACAATGCTTATTGATTCTTGCTTTAATAGCTGTTTACGCACCAAGAGCGTCATAAGGGTCTTAACGATCGAGTGGGGACAAAAAGCTCTAGGGCCTTTGAGTCGACGGTTTTTTGTCGCCCAAGATCATTAGAACCAGCCATAAGGTTAGAAGATCATTAACACCCGTGGTAGATACAAGATTCTATTCTTTCCTTATTTTAATGGTTCAGATTTACTTATTTACTATTTGCCTATATAATAACTTGATTCTGTATTTTCGTATCTCTCTCACACAATTTCCTTTGTTAATTCCCTCAAGAAAAGAACATGTAGCATAATTTAACTGTTTTTATATTTATCTCGTAACCACCATCCTCTCGATCCAGGAAGGTTATGAATTGATTGATTGATTGATTTTTTAATTTTTACGGGCGCGTCAACTACTATGGTCATTAGTCCCATTAGTGTAGTACATGTTTTTTCAGAAGATAGCGGTGATCTTCCCCCGCTGGATGGCGAGATCCGGCGCCGACCTACTGTCAGCTAATGGGGTTTCCCCCAAACCGGACTCTCCCACCAACGGGGCATCGCCTCAGCCGGGACAGGCTCTAAACTCCCGACCGATCTCCCGGAATATATGGTAGTGTAGTGCATGTTAGTGTAAGTGAGTGTGTAAGGGGAGAGGATAGGGCAAGGAAGAGGAAGGAAAGATCGCGCGGTCCGTGGCCCATTTGATAGGGTACTGCTCTGGCATTCGTCTGGTGTTGGTCGGAGAAACCACGGAAAAGTACCGATGAGAGCAGGCGGTGCTAGAATTCTCTTCCAGACAGTGACTGAATTCGATCTAGCTGAAAAGCTAATGTCGAAAATCCTGCCGCCGTCAGGACTCGAACCGAAGACCTCCCGGTCAGAGGTGCTGCAGGGACATCAGTTGATGCACTGAGCTAGTAGTTCCCGGTAGGAAGGTTATGAAGTGCACATCGAGCTCCGTATTGAAGGCAATAACAAGCAACAACGTATCATCAAAAATAAAATAGTTTATGTTAATAGGACGTGTACGATTTCATATTTTTTATAAAACACCGATTTTTTTCTGTGAATGAAAACGTCGTTAGAACACTGTTTCCATTACAATAAACGTTATGGAATGCATGGGTCTTTTGATCATAGCGATGCGAGAACATGCTAGGAACCGTATGCTAATGACTATTTCACGAATTTACGCGTAACCTTTCTTTGTAGTAATATCGTAAGATGCGAGCGTGAATGTTTTGGGAAACACTTTTGGAAGTCGTATTTCCGAAGACAGGTTCTCAATTCAGCTGAAGCTCCAATTCCTTTATTATTACATGTTTTTGGAATGGTGTTCCGTTGCTTTCTAAGGAAGCGTTGTACGTGCTACATTTGTCGTTCGATTTCATCTACAGATAGCGATGCGTTTCTGAAAAGTACCTCCAGCATTCTCTAAGAATTAACAGTAATTCAAAACAAATATTTTAGAAGAACTGTGAAGACTGTCGTTTATTTGGTATTTAAGTGGTATACGATGAAAACCTGTTATAATATGTCGTATACATGAAGAGCCCATTATAACTGCAAAAATGTGCAACCTCTCTCGTGTTATGTTATGTTCTGTTTGGGACGAAATGTGCAATGCCTAATTATTAAGTCAAAATTTACGAAAGGTATATTCAAAATACAGTAATATCATAGAAGTGACAATTATAATAGTATTAATTTTTAACCTTGTTAACCAATTATAATTGTATTAATTTAAAGCGAACAGAAGCCTTGTTTCTTTTACCGAAATTCAGTCCTTATATTCTACGTTGTTGCATCACATACAGGCTTGTTGCATTATCCACTTAGAGAAAAGGAGAGTACTATTCCTTTCCAGTAGGGTATGGTATCTATCTAGTTCACTAGTGTCGAGCGGAGTTTATCGACTCAACTCCTAATAGAGCATGCTCTAACAGTAATACACAAGTATTTTAAGTAATACTATGTGTTAATATTCTCAGATAAGCCAAGAATTGATATTTAGTGTGAAATGATATACCTTGTCTATATAGAACTTTGTCTATATAGAAGCTTTTTCTATACCTTGTCTGTATAGAACCTTTTCAAACATCAAATGGTGGAGAGACATGCCCAAGCCGGGACAAGCTCTAAACTCCCGACCGGTCTCCTGGAATATGTGGTTGTGTAGTGCATGTTAGTGTAAGTGTGTGTGTGTAAGGGGAGAGGATAGGACAAGGATGAGGAAGGACAGATCGCGCGCGGTCCGTGGCCCGTTTGTTAGGGTACTGCTCCGGCATTCGCCTGGTGTTGATCGGAAAAACACGGAAAACTACCGATCAGAGCAGCCGGCCGCTAGAATTCTCCTCCAGGCAGCGACTCAATTCGACCTAGCTGAAAAGCTAGTGGCGAAAATCCTGCCGCCGTCAGGACTCGAACCTAGGACTTCCCGGTCAGAGACGCTGCAGTGATATAACTTTATACATTTTTTATATTTTATCTTTTCAGTGACCTTTTTTATTTTTTGGAGGGTATAATTTTCTTTACGAGGGTTACATTTTTTGATATGACTTATAGGACTAATGTAATAAAAATTGATACAATATAAATGTGTGCCTAAAAACACAAAGGACATTCCATGAATTATAAAAATACCAAATTTTGGAGAAAAGCTGCTGAACGGTTTAGCGCTAGCGTTGTTCACAGACGGACAGACAAAACGTCTGTCAGACAGACAGACGGACAGACGTTTTGTCGACAATCGGTTTTTCATCGTACCTACAAAAACTGACATGTGATGTACCCACAAAAGTGGATACATCACATGTCAGAGGACTCTTTTCTAAATTTAGAAACTGGATTTATTCACTTTTTTTATTACCAGGACTCTGAAATAAGAGTTTTTCTGACGAAAATTTGCTATTTTTCTCGCGCAGTATTACATATCTTTCTCTCTACTCCGTAGCGAGAAAGTAAAGGCAACCAACCAAAGGTGAGTAGTCCCCAGTTAAGAGCATCTTCTTCTTCCAGATCTCTGCTCCTTAATAAGTGGGTTTGGAGTTCATTAATTTCGACTTAGTACCATTTGACATATCAATGCCATATCAAATAAAATCCCCAATGTCCTTAGTGCCCCGTTGATATGTAGCATGGAACTCTCCGTATGAGATGGTGTATAATAGTGAGGTTAGAGCTTGTCTCGGCTGGTGCGTTACCCCGCTGGGGGAGATACCCAGAGGGGGAAATCCCGCAAACCTATGTGCATGTCCACGGAAGAGGTCACGATGCAGCTGGGGAGGACAACCACAATCGCCTGTCTCTAATATACGCCACACTTTTTGGATTAATTACCCATTGCAGTTATCTCGCCCGCAAGTGGCCGGTTGCTCTGATCGGTAGTTTTACGTGGTTTCTTCGATCAACACTAGGCGAATGCTGGAGCAGTACCCTAACAAACGGGCCACGGACTGCGCGGAATATTTCCTTCCTCTTCCTTGTCCTATGCTCTCTCCATACACACACACACACACACACACACTTACACTAACATGCACTACACTACCACATATTCCGGGAGACTGGTCGGGAGCTTAGAGCTTGTCCCGGCTGGGGCGGTGCCCCGCTGGTGGAAGAGTCCTGGTTAGGGGGAAACCCCACTAGCCGACGGTAGGTCGGCGCCGGATCTAGCCATCCACCGGGGGAAGATCACCGCCATCTGCAGAGATAAGCGGAGGAAGATCACCATCTCGCGAGAAGAAATCATGCACTACACTAACGGGACTAATGACCAAAGCAGTTGACGCGCCCGGAAACACGAAAAAAAACAAACCAAACCAATCGCCTAGAAGTCAAGGAGTCAACCATCGGTGCATACTATCCAGTTCATAGTCCCTTATCGTCCAGATTTACGCGTTTTAATTAGCGTTATTGAAGTTCGTCAATTTCGATGTACGATTTGACATATCGATATCGTATCAAATAGCATCTCTAGTATCCCGCGGACGTGTGCCTAGAATTCTCGTTGCGATTATAACAAGGAGGTTAGACATTCTCGGCTAGGGCAGTGTTTGCTGGACGGAGATGCCTAGAGGAGCAAAGTCTGCTGATGGGCAGATCGGCGTCACGATCCAACCTGGGAGGCCCCCCAGCTGTAACATGCCAGACACTCTACTCACGGGATTAATGATCGTAGCACTGAACAATTGCAAATTACATTTCCTTACTATCGTCCAAATTCTTTTCTTACCTACAAATTACTACTTGCACCAGCCACTTTACCGATACCTGGTGTTGATCGGAGAAACCACGGAAAACCATTGCGAAGCGATGTAACTGGGATAGATCGGCATTTTCGCGAGAATGACGCAAGCGGTTGTGGAGGTTTAATCAGGCGCGTCACGTAAGACTTAGATTCGTTTACCCGACCGCAAGAACTCAAAGAAAGGTAATGTGTTCCTGTGTAACTGTGGATCCTACGTTTGTTCTTTCCTATTTAGAGCTCAAGCTACTTGACTCGTTTATGTTCACATTATCTCAGAATCTCCGACCGGGAAAGGTGGCTCAGACCATCAATTGATGTCACTGCAGTGCCTCTGACCAGGAGGTCCTAGGTTCCCACTCCCCACGGCGGCAGGATTTTCGACACTAGCTTTTCAGCTAGGTCGAATTCAGTCGCTGTTTGGAGGAGAATTCTAGCGGCCGGCTGCTCTGATCGGTAGTTTTCCGTGGTTGCTCCGATCAACACCAGGCGAATGCCGGAGCAGTACTCTACAAAACGGGCCACGGTTCGCGCGCGATCTGTCCTTCCTCTTCCTTGTCCTATCCTTACACACACTTACACTAACATGCACTACACTACCACATATTCGGGGAGACCGGTCGGGAGCTTAGAGCTTGTCTCGGCTGGGGCGGTGCCATCTCCCGAGAACAAACATGCACTACACTCACAGGACTAATGACCCAAGCAGTTGACGCGCCCGGAAACACGAAAAAACCAAACCAAACTAAACCCATTCCCAAAAGATCCGGTCCGTTCCCCATAACCTAGAGAAATAATTATCTCATCTCTCAATTTGATATTACTTTCCTCTTTTCATAAAAATAACAAAAATTGTCAAAGAGGTACTCAGGGGGGAATTTCCTCGCTCAGAAATAAGGGTATGATGTTGCGCTAATTTGTAGTTACTCGTACCTTCGGCCCACTGTAGTGTATCCATCCATTATAAAAGATATACAGTAAACCCTCGTTAGCACGAACTCGTTTGACACGAAGTTTGCCGTAACACGAACAAAACATAGGTTCCGGCAAGGGATTACGATAATACGAATTTTTATAATACTCGGATAACACGAATTGTTCATAACACGAACTCCGATTACTTCGGTCTCTTTGTATTCGTGTTAATGATATTGTACAAAGTAACACTGGCTTGTAAAGTGATAATCACACTGATCTGGTTAAAAAATTTAAAAAACGGGATTAACGTCCGTAGTACAGTTCACCGACCTTAACGACCGTTCTTGCGCCCGGAAGCAAAACAATCATCGGTGCAGCATAGTCCCCAGTTCAGAGCTCTTTAACCGTCTAGATTTCTGCTGCTTAATAAGCCATATTGGTTCGTCAATTTCGATGTCCCATTTGACATATCGTTTTTAGGATCTTCATGTCATTTGGTGTTTTAATAACTAGGCATGTTGAAGGAAAAGGTCAACATAGCGTGTCATTTCCTTGGGCAATCTCTCATTGTTCGTTTTTTGTAAATGGTCCAGTTTTTTTCTGTATGAATTTATCTTCTCTTGTAAGCTTGTAATTCACAAATCTTTTCTTATATCCTCATTTCCGATATAGTTCCTTATATGTGCAACCCATCCCATAACTCAAAATCGCATTTTTTGCATTAATTCTTCTGTTTTCCCTACATGTAGTTACCCATGTTTTGGATCCATACAGGCGAGTAGGTACGGACATTGTTTTACAAAGCTTGAGTTTGGTTTTTTTTTCGTGATTAATTTATCTATGTTCTTTTGATAATGTCGCAGGTAGCCTAAAATTTAGATATGTTTGAGCATATCAATGTCATTACGTTACATCCTCAATATTGGATGTCGGATACTTGTTCGATTGTAATGTTAGATAGTGATAGTGATGTTGCGTTAATTCTCCGGTTTTCCCTACATGTAGTTACCCATGTTTTGGGTCCGTACAGGCGAGTAGGTACGGCCATTGTTTTACAAAGCTTGAATTTTGTTTCTTTTCGTGCTTCCATGCCCTATGTTCTTTTTGATAGTGTCACAGGTAGCCTGAAATTTAATTTTTTGTTGCATATGAACGTTACATCCTAAATATTGGATATTGGATACTTGTTCGATGTGATGTTCTTTCTTATGGGATTAATGATTTACATTATTTGATTACATTTATTTGAACTGCAATTGGGTATGACCGGTGGCAGTTAAATACAATAATTACAATAATAATAATAATAATAATAATAATAATAATAATAATAAAATTAGTACAGTACAAGCCGAACATGCAATAATCATACTATCACTAATATTAAGTATTATAACAAATATTTCAACTCTGTCATGATATCCAATAATTATGTCGGTGATTCTAAATTTAATGGAACTTAACTTATTAATTTTAATAATATCAATTAACAATGTCTCGCCCGGAAGCAATATAATCAATGGTGCATAGTCCCCTGTTCCGAGCTCCTTAACCTCCAGAGCTCTCGCCTTGAAACAGGCGGTCGCCGATCGGTTCCCACCTCTGCCTCTTCCTCCTCCTCCGCCGCCTGTGAGGGAAAGCCTTACGGAGGCGGCGGCGGTGGCGGCGGCGAGGTATAAAAGCGGTCGGCGACGTCTGACCGGCAGCACACTCCTTCACTCGCTTCTCCCAGCACAGCACCGCTTCCCCCGCCCCGCCCACCCCGCACCGCTCCGCACCGCACCGCTTCCAGCCCCGCCCACCTCCCGTCGCTGCTGCAGTCGCCGCCCGCTTCTCCAACGCAGACATGAAGTTCACGGTGAGTACATTTTTTTTTTTTATGAAATACGTTTGGAGAATCTTTAACAAGACTTTTGAATTATCCTTAACGAGACTTTTGGATAGTCTTTAACGAGGCTTTTGGATAATCTTTAACGAGGCTTTGGATAATCTTTAACGAGGCTTTTGGAGAATCCTTACCGAGAATTTTTGGAGAATTCCTTAACGAGACTTTTGGAGAATCTTTAGCGAGGCTTTTGGAGAATCTTTAACGCGGCTTTTGGAGAATCTTTAAAGAGACTTTTGGAGAATCCTAACGAGACTTTTGGAGAATCCTTAACGAGACTTTTGGAGAATCCTTAACGAGCTTTGAAATCTTAACTTTTAACCTTAACTTTTGGGAAATCGTTTTCTTTTTCCCGGAAAATTTTCCGAAATTCAAAACCATGTTTTATTCTTTTTATTCCTACTGACCAAGCCCCTTTAACCTGACTTCAATCAATTAAATACTTTCCTGATTGAGTTTACAAAGCCACTTTACAGAACTATTTGTTTAATATGCGGTGCAGATGGATACAATTATGTATAGAATAAGAGAGATGATGTCGCCACAGGGCTTCTCAATGGGAAATCAGGTGGAACCCTAGGAGTGGTGATTTGTGAAATGAATGGATAAAGGGGCTTATGTGTGGAGATAGAATAAGAGAGGGCGGAAAGAATCATGTGGTTTGCGCGGAAATGCAGTACGGTGGAGAAGAAAAAGAAGTAATCTCGTACAGTTAGTGAAACAAGTTTGCTGTGGATATCCTAATGGAACTATCTTTATTTTTTTGTTACATCAAACGTGTATCGTGCACTATTTTATCTAAGATGGTTCCAGAGTCAATTGTCCTTTTGTAAAAGTATCAAGCTAAATGTTCGTTTTCCTGCCTTACAAACATTATGGATATCATAATAGATTTGATTTATTATATTCCATCCCAGAATCAATTTTTGTTTAATTTTTGCGAAAGCATCAACCGTTACAAAAACCAATTGTTAATGTTTATAAAAATGTTCGTAGTTTTGTTTAAAATTGCATATACCATTAAAAACTTTTAATAGTTAATATTTACAATAAATCTTTACAGATGGTTAAAAGTTATTTTACTTTCTCTTATATTAAAAAACATGTTACTACGTATCGATACGATCACGTGTTTCATTATGAACCTCATAATATTGCACCCTAATGACGGCGTTATTCAGCTGTCACCGCATCATCGCAGATAGTAGTAGTTCGAGAAACCAAACTAAAATGTGATTGTTTTTTGGACGAGATTGGTAAATGACTGAGTCTAAAAACACGTGTGTTTCGGGCGAGGTTTGCATTTTTTTACGGTAGATTTTTACTTCCTATTTTCTCTTCCTCCGCAATGCGAGTGCCGCATGCGTCCCCAATGATGCCGTGCCGTGACTTTAGTGCAACTCAAAATCTATTGATTTGGAGTAGAAAGGTGTCGATATCTCTGGACAAAACACTCTTCTAGTACGTGTTCTAAGGAAAAACACATGTCTAGATCTCACCTGAGTGTGTGAGTTCGGGACACTTGTGACAATATACGTCTTAGTTCCTTCAACTTTTGGGTTGCTAAACGTCTTTCAATTAGGACTAGTTTGATGCAAATGTATACAAATATGTACAAGGTCTAAAGCTAGAGTTAACATTTACAAATTTTGAAAATGTAGTTCCAAAGTACCCCAAAGGATCCTCGATATTTTAAGGAGTTAAAACATCTTTTCATCTAACCTAATACGTTTGGAAATGTGGGCACACACATTCAATCACCGGGAGCGTTAGGTCAGTGCATCAACTGATGTCAATGCAGCGCCTCTGGTCCTAGGTTCGAGTCTTGACGGCGGCAGGATTTTCGACACCAGCTTTTCAGCTAGGTCGAATTCAGTCGCTGTCAAGAGGAGAATTCTAGCGGTCGGCTGCTCTGATCGGCAGTTTTCCGTGTTTTCTCCGACCAACACCAGGCGAATGCCGGAGCAGTACCCTATCAAACGGGCCACGGACCGCGCGCGATCTTTCCTTCCTCTTCCTTGTCATATCCTGTCCCCTTACACACACTTACACTAACAAGCACTACACTTCTACATATCCCGGGAGACCGGTCGGGAGTTTAGAGCTTGTCCCGGCTGGGGCGGTGCCTTGCTGGTGGGAGAGTCCTGGTTACGGGGAAACCCCACTAGCTGACGGTAGGTCGGCGCCGGATCTCGCCACCCAGCGGGAGAAGATCACCGCCATCTCCTGAGGAGAAACATACACTACACTAACGGGACTAATGACCAAAGCCCGGAAACACGAAAAAACCAAACCACATTCAATCCTTTCACTGTAAATCGGATAATGCCGGCCAAGTTCATATCAGAACCAGCAATGCCGCTGACTCTGTAGCGACTCTTGCCGGGGTGCTGGGATTCGATTCCCAACGGTGGAGGCTTGTTTCATTTTGCATCTTTCCCTATAATCAGTTTTTATTTTGTTTCTTCTTCTTCTTCTTCTTCTTCTTCTTCATTTATCACCACAATTCTTCTTCTAATCACGTGTGAGAGATTGGGATTAAACTTTTTAGTTTATGAATCATTTTTATTACCTAACTCCCATATTTTTTTAAAAACATTCAGTTATCTATTAAATCTAATTACATGCGTCTTGGATAGTCACGAATACAATTTGAGTTGATTAATTCTGCTTCTTGTTATTGTTGAGTCTATATTTTATTTAGGAGCAAGCTGGTTAAATATGGCGACAATTCTTGGAGAATCCCCACAATATTACACTTATACTTATTAATAACACATTCATCCAAAAAGTAGCTCCACAGCACCCAAACAAACTGACCACGTACCGTGCAGGATATTTCTTTCCTCCTCCTTGTTCTATAATATCTCTTTACCCACCGCTTACCCATAGCTCTACCACCAAATATGTCGCGAGTCCAGACGGAAGCTTAGAGCTTGTCCCGGTTGGGACGGTATTCAACTGGCAGGAGATACGTAGAGGAGGAAATCCACCACAATCCGACATGTAGGTCGGCGTTGGATCTCACCATCGGGTGGGTGAGAAGACCGTTATATCCCGAAATAAAATATTCACTACATTAATGGGACAAATGACCATAGCAGTCGACGCTCCCGGAAACACGAAGTAATCAATCAATGAAAGCACAGGGAATACCTTGTTACGAGTACAATTTACTCTTCACGTCTGTGATTTTAACTCGAGTATTAAATTTAACCTACTTTTCCTGGTTCTACAAACTGCAAGACCCAAGATTTTGAAAAAAGTCACCAGTTTAGGATCATCATGTCATTTGGTGTTGAAGAACTAGGCATGTTGAAGAGAAAGGTCAACATAGGCTACCATTTCCATTTTAAAATATACACGCTAGTCACTTTTCGCATTTTCCAACTCGATGATTACTTGTATCCCAACTCTACAGTCTCTATTTTCACAATTTGATGACATGACATAATTTATGCTTCTCTAGTGATTTTTTACCAAATATTTGATGCTCTTATTCGAAATGTTTCTAGTGAAATAATGGAATCCGCTTAATGAAAGATATATATGGCCTACATCATCTTATTTCTTATGATGCGGAATGGTAACAACTTAAACAGCATGTCATGTTGAAATGTAGGAATCACATGGATTGCATTTGTTTTTATTTGAACATTGTTTTCTAAACTACAGATACTGCAGGAACAGCTTCTCCAGTATATAATGCCAGATCTCAAGCAGACATGTACATTCTCAAAATACAGATTGGGAATTAGAACTGGTGAAGGAATGATTTCAAGCAATGCTTGGTCTATTGTTGGGGGATACTGCTCCAGAGTTCGTTCAAAATAGATCACAGGAAACCATGGAACTGGCTGATGGCATCTTTTACTTCTCATTTTGAAGGCGATAAATAAATCGTGTGATTCTATGAGAAGATTCAAAGAGTGATTAAAGTAAATATTGCGTTGCTTAAACTAGCGTCGATTACACTAAACTGCATATGTTCTTGTTCCCTTCTGTAATTTTCTTCATAAATGATCCATAATGCTGAGTCTAGCTTTCACTTCAAACAAGTTGGGTCAGAACCACCTTGCAAATTGCACTTTCAATATTTCCTCTTTTTCCAACCTTTTTTCTTGAAGGTAATTACGGGTTGTAATATGGGTATTTAGTTCGCTAAGCACACGTATTTCCGAAGAAACAGGTTATTTGAATTTCAAATTTCACGAGGTAACAATATTTGATTCTTTCAAATAATATGAGTATGCCAAAGATGCTTCATTTCAATGTTTAATGCAGAAAACACTTGGAAAGATGTTTAGGTAACAATACAATTTACTTTTGCTTTTGAATAGTCTTTGCATCTACTATTATGCTTTGCTAATCTCTTAAATTGATTTTTTAGACCTCTTCTCATAAAAATGAGGTGTAAAAGAGTTTAATCGATTAATTCTTCGATGCTAATTCTCCATTTCTTTTTAAACTCGTCAATCAATCGTTCACGATTTGCATTTAACTGTCTTCATGTACAATAAGATGTATGTCAGATATTTATATTGTTTACATTATGTACCTTAAAATTGTGTGTTACATATGTTGAAACCAATGAATGCCGGAGGACTGCATTATAACATGGAATTGCATTATACATTATTTGGATTCATAGTTGTACCTGAACTTATTTAGAACATTTATTCATTATTTACTTTCTAAATGCGGCTATTCAATTCAGGAAGTAGGTTTTACATAATAAATCTTTAAATTATTCTGCCTGTTTAAATGAGAAGCATGTGAGATAACAAAAGCACATATTTCTTCTCTCGTTTCGTTTCCCTATCTCATCACGCGATCCCACAATGAACATCTATTCCGGCGTTAATTGCGGGAAATCTCTAAAATATTTGATCAGCTTATCTCGTTTTCTGCCATTTTCTCCCACGCCGGTAGAAAACAGCAATTGCTGTCTGTCCTCACGGGTGAATGACTGCACGGCAAAGTCAGCTGCCAAATGAGATTGTTTTCTCCTTGACTGTAAAATTGCTAACATGGACTGCTTGCGCACGGTGGAAGATTGTTACATCAGTGTATTCTTTTATGATAATGCCACCTCAATCATGAGTTTTTTTCGGGGAGGGGGGTTACGACTTTCTACATTCCCAAGGGGTGTATTTGGAGCTTCTTTAACACAATATTTCGAACTCTTTAGATCTGGGGCGCAAGAAATGGAGGTTCTCACCTTCCCAACAAAATGGAGAACCTATGGTCTCGTATCAAATTTGAACCCTTCATTATTACGACCGAGGTGATAAATCAGTACGCCCATTGGATTTTTTGGTAAAACAGAGAGACTGATTATTTGCGTTTCTGGGCACGTGAACTGTGTGGTCATGGTCCCGTAAGTGTAGTACACCTCCGCTAGGTGGTGAAAGGAGAGTATCGAAATTTGCGTGGTTTAACGGAAGAGCGGGCCTGATGGCCCGAGTCTCGCCACGTAAAATAAGGCATTAACTAACTTTAACTGTTTCGGAATCGTCAAGAAAGTGATATGAACAGATTCTTACCAAAGTGGCATAGGAATCATTTGTTCGTCTTTTGGAGGAGAATACAGTAGTGTGTCGTTTTTTAAAGACATGATTCATTCTGAATATGGGTCGTTGGGATCTCGATTCACGCTACTACGCTCAATCGCCGGATCAACTAGATCTTAGCCGTCCGTGCTGTTTCCACCCCCTAAAGCTTTCTCTTTGATCTTTATGTTCCTGTGGCTCTCTAGAAAGCGAGTTGGATGAATTGTGAAGAACACGTCTGTCTAGGATTCTGCTCCGGTCAAGGAACCTTGCGCGGATGGTCGGAGGTTCGATAACCGTTTCTTCGTTCCGTTCGTTCGGACGTTCGCGAACGGAAATGGAGAGACAGCGGAAACTACCGCGTTAAAGCTGGTTTTTCGCGTCTCGGCAACGCGCCAAACTCCCGTTGGCAGACGCTTCATTTTCCTGTTTGGAGTCATGACATGAAGCTTAAAATATGCATTGCGTGCTTGAAGCAAAGTATGCATACGCATTATACAGAATGATCCTTAAGACACTCACATTCGTAAATATAAAACGTTATAATATACAAAAGAAAAAGAATGATAAGGGAAACAAATTATTTTAAAGATACATCTCTGACATTTGATTGCACGAAAGAGCCTTTTCTCATGCAGGTACTAATGCACGAGTCATCAAAGAACGTAACAATTTTTCTGGAATTGTCGATTTCATTCTCGTGCTAGGGATATTTATATTATTGTCCTCTCATAATTTTAACATTGTAAACTTACTAATTAATTTTCATATCCTCGGTAGAAATTGCTAGAATTTTTCATTATTGATCAATTACTTACGAGCGATTTGGTAATTAAATTGTCTCCTCGATGTATGAAAATCTATTTCGTGTTAATGAATTTTAGAATTAGATTATTTCTCTCAGTTCTTGTTCTAGTTTGTGAGTTGAATGTACATCATAACATTTCACAACACTTACATGCAATTAAACGACGTTTGTGTTAATATCGATCAAGAGATAATCTCATTATTTTAAACTAGTAAGTTAATCCATATGTAGTCACTCCAATACCTTCTCATTGTCCATTTCGATTTTACTATGATTTCAGTTCAAATCAACTAGAGACTCGCTCTGAGAGGTTGATATGGTGTAATAGGTCCATGTAGTCGAATACTTCAAACTTCAACACTTACTTCCACAGTTTAAAACGTGACATTTCCATGGCTTCTCCAAAGACCATTACCATCCATTCAATCAGTCCATTACGATGATCAGCGCAGTTCTAAGAATGGTAAGGAATAGGGAAGGAATACTCACGTGCGATCAGTAATTCACTGATACAATTATTGTTCCGGGAACTTCTTGGAACTGATCAGCTTCAAGGAAATCTAAAGGCTTTCTCTAGAAAATCACATTATTTTTCGGACTGTAGTGTCGCCTGGTTGAGTGATGGGAGTTGCCAAATTATACGTCTGCGTTGACGAGAGAGATTAGCGAGATATATTTGGTCGAACGAGTGCACGTATTGATTCTGAGAACCACTTTACCAGTCCGTAACGTTAGTACCGAGAGATGCGGTGAACTGGAACGTGTGAAATGGCACTGACGTATATAGGTCAGCTTGAGAGGTTTTCCCTTCAAGTATCTCCATCGGCAGTTCACCATTGTGATAGTGTAGCGGAGGTGTAAGGGATGAGGATAGGAAAAGGAAGAGGAAGGAATGATCGCACGCTGTCCGTGATCCACTTGTTAGGGTATTGCTCCGGCATTCGTCTGGTGTTGATCGGAGAAACCACGGAAAACTACCTATAATAGCAGTCGACCGCTGGAGTTTTCTAGACAGCAGCTGAACCCGACCCTGCTAGGGCCGATTATCCTTCCACCGTCGGGACTCAAGTTCTGCGCCCTTCCGGTCAGAGGTATTGCAGTGACTTCAGTTAATTGAAATGAATGAAGGCGTTGTCATGGTCAACAATATTATTTATTTCAATAATAGCAACTTTCGATGGCTTAAACATCATCATCAGTTTTCTGCTGCCTGGAAGTCACAAAAACGACTACAAAACACAAAACATTGTCAACAATATTATTTATTTCAATAATAGCAACTTTCGATGGCTTAAACATCATCATCAGTTTTCTGCTGCTGGAAGTCACAAAAACACTACAAAACTACAAACTGATGATGATGCTAAGCCATCGAAAGCTGCTTTATTGATATAAACAATATTGTTGATAATGACAACGCCTTCAATCGTTTCAATTATGTAAATATAATTATACAACTATAGCCCACCACTAAACCAATAGACTTCAGTTAAGCCGTTGGCGAATGAGCAGCGGGTGTTAGGCGGAAGGAAGCGGTCGGCTGGGCGGGCGGGGGCGTGGCGGGCGCGCGGAAGCGAGTCGGTGCTCTCCCGGGTGGGCGGGGAGCGTGGGCGTCGTGGGCGGACACGCTCCGTCGCCCACGCTCCACGCACGCACGCTCGCCGCTCTCGCCCGCGCCGCCCCGCACAGTGGGGCGAGCAAGGCGAAAACTCGTTTTTCGGACTTTTTGCGAATAAAAACCCATGCAATAATTAAATAATGACTTATTATTGTTTAAACTTCAAATAATTATTTACATAACCTCAAAATTACAATTTTATTTATTTATTTATTTATTTATTTTACGTAAAAAAACAGTTAAAAACTGCGTATGACGTGCTATGGGGAAAAGTGAATTGTGTGCACATTTTCAAAATTCTGTGATCCCTACACTAAGTCATATACTAATTAAATTTTGAATTTTGAAAGGGAGAAAAATGATCATGTGACTCTTCTTCAAGAAGTGAATTTGTACTTGAAGACATTCACATTGGTGTAACTTGTGCATAATTATAAACAAAGTACCTTAAGGCAAAATGGGGCAAACATGGGCAAACTTTGATTAATGTTTTGAAAACTAGTTGAATTCCAAAATCAGATTCAATTAATATCATAGCCCGGAATTGCCCGGATGAGAACTAAAAGACAATATGAAAAACCGGATTTAAAAATTTCATTACATTTTTACACCGGATGTTTCTACTTGGAATTACATATTTATTATTCAAGGAATATATTTTTTAGAAATATAGATTAAAAGTACGTATATCCAGATATCGTATCCATAGCACGTGAGATTCTTCTAGTTAAGGGAGCAAAAATATTTGCATCGAAAAACACAT
This sequence comes from Teleogryllus oceanicus, assembly GCA_964035755.1. NCBI lineage: Eukaryota > Metazoa > Arthropoda > Insecta > Orthoptera > Gryllidae > Teleogryllus > Teleogryllus oceanicus. The sequence continues at coordinate 54,187,734 of CAXIVR010000013.1, forward strand.
CTCTGCGAGAGCAAAGAAGTGCGCTACGCATTTCATCGTTCAAACTTTCAATGCAAGGAATAGCGTGATTCCCCCTTCCTTTCCTGATCGGGGAATGATGAAGGAGACATATTGCTACCCCGTTCATGTGAAATGGAGCTTCTGAAGCATATTTTGATTTTGGACTTTTGGCCAACTTTCCCCTCCTCTGGCCCCACTGTACGCAGCCCACCGCCCAGAACGGGATCGCGCCGCTGGCTGCCGATGTCCGGTGATTAATGACTCGCAACTTGCACAAACAAGCTTTGCTTTGTCGCCGGGTACATCGGAACTTCGCCGCCGGTCGTCGCGGTTGAGTTCATTAGTTTTGGTGAGGTTTCTTTACATCTGGGGTTTCCCTACATTGCAATGCTTTCCTAACTTTAATTTATTTACATGCTGGAATTGATTGCGTAACTGTATGTATCTAGAACCAATTCATATCTCGAACACCTTCGTAATTAGAATAAATTATTAACTTAAATATCGTCATACTTAAACACCACAACGTGAATGGCTGCCTTTCTTCAATACCTTCATACATGAAATATCTTCATATTTGGAATACTTCCGTATTTCGAATTTCTCGTGTCGTCTAGATCATCAAGAAATGCATATTATTTTTCATATTTTATGATTCTAATTGTGTTGTTTTTTTATTCCGTTTATGCATTCAGTAGTGATCAATATGCTTACACTCTTGATTCATCCAGTCCTTCCTTATAATATTAATTCTGAATAGCTTTTCTACGCTTGATATTTTTGTCATTTTGCCTTGACTAACTTAGGAGAAATCGTAGGCGATGGTTAATATTTTGAGTCTCATTAATACTTACAGTTTATTTAACACTCCTACTAGTTAATGAAGTACTTCTTTATTACTACTTAAAGTTTCTTCAGTCATTCTTACAGTTTTTTTTTTATTATTTCGAGTCTACGGTGCTATTGCAACTAATCTACGAGAGAACCAAGACGAACATTTCTTGTGACCCCAGAAACACGACTGTCCGGAAGTTACCAAGTCCTAGGCATAGTTGCCAACGCTACGATCGTCTTCAGGGCGAAATGTAGTTCGCTCTGAGGAAGGTCGCAGTTTGATGGCGCAAAGGCTGGCAACTGTGCTTAGGAAGCCGTGTCTCCCAGAGAGCCAAGCTCCTTAATTTCGGACGTGGCAACTTCCGCTTTCTTCTTGTGACCTCACCGCCACATTCACCCGTACACTTGACTCTTCCTGCAGGTGATGGTTGAAACTTAAACTCGTTTTAATACTTCGTGTTTCTTCAATACTAAGAGTTACTTCAACACCAGTACCACTTTCTTTAGTACTACGACGAGTCTCTTTAATACTACTTCAATTTCCTTCAATCCTTCTTAGAGTTTCTTAATTATTTCGAGTCTTTGGTGCGAGTGCAACTAACCCACGTGAAAGCCAAGACGAAAAGTTATTGCGAAGTCAGAAACTTGGCTGTCCGGGAGACGCCGCTTCTTGTTTCCTTAGACTTAGTTGCCAACGTTTTGACCGTCATACTGCGACCTTCCTCAGGGCTATATGCAATTTGCCAAGAGGAAGGTTGGAATATGAAGATGTATCCCGGATAGCCAAGCTTCTATTGATTCTGGGCGCGGCAGCCTCCGCTTTCTTCTTGTGACCTCACTGCCACGTGTGTTCCTACATCTGGCTGTCACCCAATAGGTGATGATTAATACTTCGAGTTCCTTTATACTTCGGTTTTTATAACGTGACACGTGAAGGCCCGTATTAACGTGACACGTGAAGATGGTATTATGTCTCTGCATTTCGCGTCTCTCTCTCGGTCGTGCCGCTAAATGTCGCAAGGTCTCGACCGTATCAAGTACTGCTTGAGCCTTCGGTTTTTATAATGTGGTACGTCAAGGCCCGTCTTCACGGTGGTGTATGTCACTGTATTTCGCGTCTTTCGTGGTCGTGCCGCTAGATGTCGGATGATCGCGAACGAATTAAGCAGTGCTTGGCCTTAACGCACCACGTTATAAAAACCGGAGTATAACACTATTGCCAGTTTTTTTTAGTACTAAAATCCTACTACGGATTCGGTGGTACAACGGTCAGCGTACCGGTCTGTTGTACCCGAGTTTGCGGGTTCAAACCCGATCGAAGCCGTGGATTTTTAAGGGCGAAAAAATCCTTCGTACGCCTTCCTTCGGAGGGGAAGTAAAGCCGGCTGTCCCATGTAGGAGATTTACTGCATGTAAAAGATCCTCAAGCCTAAAAGAAGCCTCTGAGCAAAATTGAGATCTGCCTGTTTCGTCGCCCAAGATATAATACCTCCTTTCTCCGCTAGGTGGCGAAAGGAGCGTACCGAAATTGGCGTGGTTAGATGGAAAAGCGGGCCTAATGGCCCGAGTCTCGCCACGTAAAATAAGGCACTAACTAACAACTTCCTTTATGACTACTTGAAGTTACTTCAATCCTACGTAGTTTCTTTTTAATTACGAGTTGATGGTGCGAGTGCAACTAACCCACGAGAGAGCCAAGTTGAAAATGTCTTGTGACCTCACCGCCACGTCTGCCCGTACAGCTGGCCACCGTGTTCCTGTGCGTCGCCGCCGCCGCCGTCGCCTTCCCGGCGCCGGGCGAAGAAGACCCCGCCTCCTCCAAGAAACAGGAGAAGCGCGGCGTGCTGGGCCTGGGCCTGGGGCTGCCCAGCTACTCCAGCCTGTCGTTCGCGCACGCGCCCATCGCCCTGCCGGCGCCGGCCATCCACGCCGCGCCCCCCGCCCGCCCCCGCCATCCACGCCGCCCCCATCGCCCTGCCCGCGCCGGCCATCCACGCGCCCATCGCCCTCCCCGCCATAGGTGAGACACGCAATGCGCCTTCGAAAACGTTAACGATTGAAATTACGAAAGTCAAAAAATGTTCCGTTAAAGTCAATAATTCAAACTACAATAATTGACTAATTGAATTTCGATAATTCGAACTTTTATAATTCGAACTTCTATAATTCGAATTTCAATAATTAGAACTTCTATAATTCGAATTTTAATAATTAGAACTTCTATAATTCGAATTTCAATAATTCGAACTTCTATAATACGAAATTCTATAATTCGAACTTTATATTCGAACTTTTTCATTCGAGCTTCTATCATTCGAACCTATATAAGTCGAACTTCTACAATTCGAGCTCATATAATTCGAAGTCTACAATCGAACTTATATAACTCAAAATTATATAATTCGAATTTTGGTTATTTGAACTTCGATTATTCGAACTTTGATCATTTGAATTTTCGAAGTTGTTTTATGGCGATAGTTTTACCTGTTTCGTTTTGGCACTTAAACTTTCTTACATACTTACTTAATGTTCTTGCACTGGTGTTTGGAATTTCCCAAATCCATGTTCTCACATTTAATACCAACTCGTAGGTATATGAAAAATACATTTTTATTTCTTGTAACGATACGATTGTAATTGCGAGTCATGCTAAAGAAAACAAAAGTTTACGAAAAAATAGTTTGTTTATCTAAATAGTGTTTTATGAGAAAACCTCAGAATGTATTTCATAATTTTCTTTGTTGCTTGAAGTTTTATTGGTCTCCCTTCTTTAATTTGTACTCTGCCGGAAAAAATGTGTTTGGGGTGTTCATAGGGGTAATAAATAAACGTCGGAATGCCTGTTAATACAAGGATGTTGAACATGCAAACCACTAACGTTACGTGAAAGCGTATATTTCTCAAGTGGGTCTTCGTGTTTTCCTTAAACCTTACAACCGCATGGGTCATGACGAGCAATTGCTAAATTGGACATGTAATTTCGTAATACTTGTAACTTGTACATCCTGTTACTTTTCAAAAAAATTAACTAAATTCTTTTAGACTTTTTAAAACTGATTTTTTAAAATTCGAATAATGAAAAAATTATTATTTTTATCTATTAATTTAATATGTTCAAAAATCCAAACGATATTTCTTTTAAGTCATGATATACGAGTGTGGCTTATAATGTAATGCATTGTTAAAACAAAATAATCGAAATTTGAAAAAAATGAGTCGTGCTTTCTAAGCAACTAATTTCACGTCTCGCATACTACGTTTGAAATAAAACTCTGCTCCACAATGAAACAAAATACTTCGTTTGACTGCATCAGCTACTACTACCTTAATAACAAATAGACAAATGATTTGTGTACTTAAATTGAAAAAAAATTAACATTATTCAGGCTGACTAAATATAGTGTATGACACACGTGGTAAACGTGATTTTATTTTGCTCAAAAGATTGCGCCACTCAGCCAGTCAGTCTCGTGTCGCATCATTTCCTACTCCCAAAATAAAATGCCACTTTTACCATTTATATCATAAATAACTGCTATAATACATACTCCATTTCACTTAACATAAATCAGGTTCACTTGGTTACAGCAAACTTCGTGATGAACCAAAAATGGACGTCGAATAATACCAAACAAAAGTAAACACGTAGTACTTCATGTGAAACTAGCGTGGTTTCTGAATGTCTCATATTTGCTGGACGTGCAGGAATAAATATGGTCAGTTCACATGCAACATCTTCCCAACCTGGCAGCCTCTCTATTATTTAATCGTAGCGTGAAGTCGTGATGCCCTCTAGCGGTGCGATCTCACGCGTGACTCCGGCTAACACTCCCTCAGCCTTCCTTTTGCTTTCTCTACCTTCCTTTCCCTCTCGTTCCCGCTCCGTGAAACACTTTCGCCTTCCTTCCGCTGCTTCTTCTTTACGATCTCTCCACGCCATCTTGTATGCTTGAGGTCACCTTCCGGTATTTGAAGTTCTTGCGAAGTCCGCATTAAATAACAGCTTGAATTTTTGTTCCTGGTTCTGGTGGGCGTGACTAATAAGTAGGTTGGAGTGGGTTTGAAGTATCACGGTGCTGATGCGGGTGTTTATACAGGTTCGTGAAGGAAAAACCGATTGAGTCTTGGAAAATTAAAAGTTTTAGGACACAGAAGTTCATGAATGCACTATCTGATCGCAAAACTGGCAGGTCGTTGAACAAATATGTTCCTGTTTTAGTTTTTTGAATTTACAATTACACGACTTACAAAAATCTAAAGTGCTCTAAATTACCCTTTTATGGATTCAAGTTTTGCTCCTGATTCTACCACGTGGAGACAATGACAATGTTGGAGTTAAATTTTGAAGTATATCGCCGTTTTAGTGAGGCAGTTTTAAAGCAAAAATAGCTCCCGGAAAAATAACCCAATACGACATTCTCGAAATGACCAGTTTGTGGCAGTCTAGCCATTTTACAGAATTTTACGAATCGTCGTTAAAAGGCCCCAGTTTGCTTTAGTGTGTGATTAAAATTATTAAAAAATACAAAATGTTATGCGAAATTTCGTATTATATTCGAAAAATAAAATAGCACATAGAAATTAGCAATCAGATTGGAAATCTAAATGTCGTTTACTTTTGGTGTCGGTTGCACTTATTACATTCTTGTAAATCACTCTACTTCCTCATTGTTCTTATTCGTGTGTGGAACGAGATGAGATTTTTCCACACTTTTTGGGGGCTTTCTCTTCTTTTATCATCTTTTTCGTGGCACGATTGTTTCCCGGTTAGAACTTACCCTAGTTTTTCACGAAACCTTTCAAGTATCATCTTTCATTGCATAACGTGGTTTATGTTTTTCGTTGGAATTCTTCTAAAGAAAGGGATCGTAGTGTTTTCCTGAGCAACAATCATTGTGGTCAAACCCTTTCCATCGTTTCCATCAATTGTTTTTCTAAAGAGAACGATCTATTTTTACAAAACGTGTGGGCTCAGATAATCTGAACTCTCCTACGAACAACTACATCATCGTTCAAAATACAATTCGACTTTATTAACAATCTTTAGTACCTACGTAAGAAAAATAAATTTCTCATTATAAGCCCGTATACAGTCGCATATATATTTTCTGAGCTATTGTCTTAAACTCTTCATTATTCATCTAAACTCGACCATATTACTGGAGGAATCAGACCTGATTGATTGATTGATTGATTGATTTTTCTCGTGTTTCCGGGCGCGTCAACTGCTTTGGTCATTAGTCCCGTGAGTGTAGTGCATGTTTTTTCTCGGGAGATGGCGGTGATCTTCCACCGCTGGATGGCGAGATGAGGCGCCGACCTACCGTCGGCTAGTAGGGTTTCCCCCTAACCAGGACTCTCCCACCAGCGGGGTACCGCCCCAGCCGGGACAAGCTCTAAGATCCCGACCGATCTCCCGGGATACGTGATAGTGTAGTGCATCTTAGTGTAAGTGTGTGTGTAAGGGGGAGAGGATAGGACAAGGAAGAGAAAGGACAGATCGCGCGCGATCCGTGGCCCGTTTGGTAGGGTACTGCTCCGGCATTCGCCTGATGTTGATCGGAGAAACCATGGAAAACTACCGATCAGAGCAGCCGGCCTCAGAATTCCCTCCAGACAGCGACTGAATTCGACCTAGCTGAAAAGCTAGTGTCGAAAATCCTGCCGCCGTCAGGACTCGAACCTAGGACCTCCCGGTCAGAGGCGCTGCAGTGACATCAGTTGATGCACTGAGCTACCGCTCCCGGTCAGACCTGACCTATTTATCCGTTTCGATAAGGAAAGGCGCGGATAAGATATTTGTCATCACCTTATCCTTCATCTTTTTCTCATAGAAATTACGAGTAGTATTATTTATCATAGTTCCGTATTGTTGTTGTAATAAAAAATGCTTCGTGATAGCTTCAGAACTAAAAGGGAAGACAACATTTAGAAATGCCCGTTTCAATTACAGCAAACTCTTTGCACTAATTAGTTTCCCTAAAATTTTTAACGTTATCAATTACCCAAAACTAGCAAGTCATGCCATCTTCACCGCAAACTATTGGAACCAATCACGCGATCCAGGTCATCCGTTTTATAGACTTAGTACTCGACAACGGTGAAACTTTTTTCTCGTGCGAAATCACGAGGATACGAGAACAAGCGAAGAGCGACGTGCGAATCTAGTAAAAGTGTAGCGCGTCTTTGATCAATGAGAGTTTCTTCCCAGCCCACAGCGTTTACAAGTGGACTTTCCAGAACCGCAAGAAAGCAGGCGGATCTCTTGTCGGAAGCAAGGTGGAGAAATCCACAAAGAGAATGTCCGGAGCTTTCGGGATTTATCGTCTGCCTACAGCAGTATCAAATTCAGCGAAACGCAGTACTACAGTCCTTGCGCAGTACTACTGTCAATAGAATGCTCCGCTGACAGCTTCTTCCGACTGTACTTGGGTTTTCGTAACGTAGCGCGTGAGGGCCTTGTTTTCACGTTGGAATATGGCACGGTTTTTCGCGTCTTTCTCGGTCGTGTTGCTAGATTCACTTGATCTGCAGCACTGCTTGATACGGTCGCGATTATGCGACATCTGGCGATACGATCGAGAAAGTCGCTAAAATCAGTACCATATTCCATCTTGAAGAAAAAATCCCTCACGCGTCATGTTACGAAAATAAAAGTATGGAGCAGTACCACGCGGGACAATTGATTGTTTCCGGGCACGGCAAGTGCTATAGTCATTAGTCGCGTTAGTGTAGTGAATGTTTTTTGAGTGTGGATCCGATCTTACTCCCCTGGATGGTGGGAATCTGCGTCTACCCACACGTTCGTTTGCGGGAGAGTTTCCTCTCCAGGTATCTCTCATCAACGGAATACCGCCCCACCTAAAACAAGCTCTAAGATCCCGACTGCTCTCCTGTCATATGCGGCAGTGTTGTACCTGTGTGTTTTAATAAGAGGTGAGGATAAGACAAGGAAGAGTAAGGAAAGATCGCGCGCGGTCCGTGGCCCATTTGTTAGGGTGCTGCTCCCGCGTTCGTCCGGTATTGATAAGAGAAACCACAGAAACTACAATCGGAGCAGCCAGCCGCTAGAATCTTTCTCCAAACATTGGATGAATTCAACCTAGCTATTTAGGTAGAGTCGAAAATCCTACACCGTCAGAACTGGTACTTTATGTCGCAGCAGAGCAATGCTCGCTCCGAGATTAACTTCACGGGTTCACTAGAGGAGATAGCTGAAGATGAAAACCTCCAAGCTGACGATGTAGGTCGGCATCCGATCTATGGTTTCAAGGCTGGAGAAACCCAGCCACCTCCCGGGATATATCAGTGCGCTACACCGATAATCCTAATGACCCAAGTAGCTTTTGCTCCCGGAACAATAAATGCTTATTCACCGAGAAGGCGCTTCGGGTTGGCTTAGTCAGAGTTCAGACCGTAGACTGCCGAGAAGAAACAAACTGCTGCGTCAGACCGGAAATCGATTGCCGCTCGCGGTTACGAGAAGCGTCATGATCGCATTGATACAAAGAGCAGGCTTGCCCTGATCTGGATTCACGGCATCGTGACCGGGAAAAGACTTGACTAGAGGATGTTTTAATACAGTTCGGGAATTTTATTATCCCAAAGACTAGAGAATATTCTAATACGATGAGTAATTATTTGTTACACGGAGACTGGAGAGTTCTAATAAATGTTATAAACAAGATCGTATGGTATTCTAATTCGATGGGTGAATGATTATTTCGTAATTCAAGTTTAGAGGCTAGTATTCTAATACGGAGAAGTAAATTTTCATGATTTAAAGATTAGATGGTGTTACAATGGGCAAATTAAAAGTACGGTGGGCTAATGTTTCTTTGGTCAGTACTACACCAGAGAGTATACTAATAGAGACGGCACTCAATGTTAATCCCAACGCTCTTATTCAAATTTCTAATTTTCATGGAGGGGGGAAGCCGCCATCTGGGCCCCCGTTTGAGCCAATAGCGTCGAAGGGCGTTCTACCAATGGAGGTGGCGCGTATTGACGACCAGGACATTTAAAATGAAGTTGTTTTCAAAATGGCGTCAAATGAATACATTATTTTATGTAAAATACCTAGGTAATTAGAAAACTAAAATATTAGGATTTGGAATCTAAGTCACTGAATGGAATTATTGTCCAGGTAGTGCAAAATAAAAAGTTATTTTATAAACACAATATTTATTTCTAAGTTATGTAAATAGTCATACACAATATAAACAATAATACAATTTTTTACAAAATAAATGTGAGCAAGTAATCAGACATAAAGATTATTTTACTTTGCCATTGACTAAATATTGAAACCATGAATTTAGACAATTGTCCAAATATAACTAGTGACCATTAGTTCTTTAATATTGCATCATTATTAAAATGACATTCCAGCTATCAACACCTGTCAAATTTCAGCCTATTATCAAAATTGCTACTAAGGTACAATACAAATGAATATTATTGATAAGTTTTATAAATAAACAGGAAACTTGCATCTGCACAGTCACAAAATCTGTCTTTTTTTGCTTGCTTTCTTCAAAAGCAATATTACACATTAAACTGCATTACAAGAAACATGTTTTACCTCCTACCTAGTACAAGTGATGAACAAGTAAAAAAAATTACATGATTCTACTTCAACTTCATTAATCTCAAAGCAGAGTTTTTGGACTTGGTATGTTTCACTAATATTCCGATATCACAGGCTACATATTTGTCCAAAAGCATGGCTAGTTGCTCAATGGATCGTGGATGAAAATCCAAGGTCGATTTTATATCAGAATTACTCAACATTTGATACAGATATTGAACAGTTGTTCAATTACTAAAAAAATATTTTCATGTCTTTCCCAATCATGTTATGTGACTAACGCACACAATTTCTGCAAAACAATATAACTAAATAAAAGCACTTATCATACTCAGGAGATTATACCCAACATACATCTCAGAACCATCAAAATATGTTTAGAAAATAGCTAATGCTTCCTGGTAAAAATACCAAACTGTTATACAAAGACTTATACATAGTTCACAAGACAGATAGTGGGCCAAAACACCTGAGATAAAAATTTACTGCAACAGAAACACCAAATGATTATCACTCAAAAATACAATTTTTTATTCAATTGAATCCCAAAAAACTTCAATTTGGTACATGTCTCCAAGAAAGTGGTCCTGCAGTTTGGATTTACTAAATAACATATAGTAACTGGAAGTGCTACAGAATAGCTTTCTCAAAGTTAAGTTTTCTAATTTCCTTTGGAGTGGACCGGCTCTATGGTCTTCCCTCATCCTCTTGCCAGCTGGCATCTATCGCCTTAAAATACATTTTTGCCATTTCTCAACTCTTCGATTACCAAATAGTAGAACCGAAATATTATTTTAAGAGTATTAAGAAGGTTAAAACCTTGTCTTAAATAGCAAGTTCATTGAAAAATTTGAAGCCATTAAAAAAAAGGCGTTAAGCGTTACTGTAAATGCAAATTGAAGCTTTTTCTCTGGAATCTATTTGAGTTTTCGAAAAACTTCATTTGAAGTAATTTGAAGAACTTCCACTCACAAATTCAATAATATATCCATTGAAATGTGCGTATTACTGGCATGAGATATTGAAAGAAATAAAAACATTTGTGCAATTTTTGGGAAAACAAAAGAATACGCAAAAATGGACATTACATTATATTATATTAAACAGTACCATTACCACTATTCGTTGAAATAGTTTAAAGAAGAAATTGAAGCCACCTTTGAGAAAATGGTGTTTGAGCTATTCTGAAAATGAGTAATTTTGAGCTCATTTGAATAAAAAAGTGTTGAGTTTTCAAGAAAATTTACTTGACATTATTTAAAGTGCATGTACTCATAAATATAATACTGATCAGAAAAAAAAAGTGGGAGCCGTTTTCGAAAAATCTTCTTTTGTCATTTTTAAAATTCCAAATAGTTCACCACAATTGCACAAAACTACTAATATTTACAAAACAATCTTCACCTTAAATGAAGAACTATTTATGCACATCAAATTTAATTCGAAGGAAAAGTCTCTTAACTTCAATATTGTAATTGAAAGAAGTTGACGATAAAAACGCACACTTTTAAAATTTCTGAAAATTCAGAGTTAATCTTGAAAATTGGACCTTTGCCACCTTTATAAGTATTTTACTCTTTTCTTACAAAAATTAAAACAAAAATTTGTGCCATTTTTGAGAAAATTCTGAATCATTTCTTACGGCTTCATATAAAGTTCCCCAAAAACTAAGGAAGGTTTTTAAAAATTTCTAACCTTCTACTAGATACATATTGACAGGGGTTTCTTCAATTTGAAAAAAATTCTACGCATGGTTTAGGCGCTATGTTTGTTCACATACTACAGACGTTTTGCTTCCAGTTGGTTGTTCGGCATCAAGATCCACAAAACCCAGATTTTGACTACACCACGTGTTACAGGATTTTCTCTTCATTTGCAACCGAGAACTCAGGAGAAATGTTGTCACTACATGCCGAGCAGATCCTGCAAATGAAATAAGGATGTTTAATTAAATTAACAACGAAAAAAGTTTTCTTATTACACCTTCTAGTTGCTAATAATAATAATAATTATAATAGAAACGTACACCTTTGTTGTGGTAAGCCTTCTATAAATGACCTAGAGTGCACCTCCAGAAACTCAGGACGCATCAACAAAATTATGGGCTCCGCATTAAGTGCTAGTCTGTCTGCTGCAGTGAACATTTCCAGCGTGAAGTGCTCCATACATACATATCTCAACATTATGAGAATTTCCCAAAGGGCTAGATGCCAAAGTCAGATCCCCAATTGCCTTTAACCATTTCATACCCTGTAATAAAATTAGTAATGTATTATTGAGCTATTATAGTTATATCAAAATCACTTAATGTTAATATAGCTATTATAACTTATCAATTACATGATTTTAAAGCAACCAGTGCTTTCATGACTTCAATACATTGGATGTTCATAATAATAGTGTTTACAATATCCTCGCATATAATTACATTATGTAAATTAATTTCATGTATTATTTACATGAAATACATACATACATACATACATACATACATAGTTAATTTACGTCACTAAATAGTACATGAAAAAATTGTTATAGAACCATGCTAAGCATTTCATATCGCTTACCTTTCAGGATCTCTTGGAAACTTAAAGAATTGCTGTTCACTCCTTCTATTTTGGTTGTATCGGCAATTGGGTACCCAACAACGCCTAAATTGGGGCATTTCGAGAAACACACAAACGCAGAAACACACAAACGCTAAAACACACAAAAGCTATGGCAAAACCGTTCAGATGAAACCGTTTCGTTTACACACAAAGCATGTTAATGATTGCCGGTTCTGTCCTGTAGATTTCGCGCGCCGCGCCTTTGGGCCCTTCGACGCTATTGGCCCACGGAGGGCCCCGCATGGCGGAATTCGATTTTGAATTCAAAAGTTTGAAATTCAAATATATTTCAAATAAGAACAGGCCGGGGCCTATCTACTGGCAGAGGACTGTACTACACTAGATGCATCATTGTTCACGAGACTAAAATGACGAATTGAAACGAACATAAGTTTCGATGAACAACTTCGATTCTCTCGTTACGATTTTCTCCCTCGTAAGTTCAACCCGTCTATGTTTCACAAAAGTCTATTAAACATATCATTTACAATTATTCTAGAACCTTGAAAATATACGAAGGTCAAGTACGTTGCAAGAATATTTGAGAAATTTGAACTTCCCCTTTTGCCTCAGTGTTAAATGTGTTCACATTCTTTAATGTTTCCACTAGAAATGTAATGAAGACGACTTTCACGGAAACGTATTTACGAGAAAAGAAAACTTGTGATTACGTAATTCGCGGAAGTCATGGAAATTTTTAATTGTCATTGCATGTGAAACCGCTGACGGATATGCTCTTTGTCGTTTACGTACAATAGTATTCGAAAAGAAATATGACGGTTTATACAATATCATCAACACAAAACCCCGCAAATATGCTAATAGTGGTTATGGAATTTCCCCTCAGGGGTAAATCTATTAACTTAAAGACGAAAACTATAACGTTTTATGAAGAAATCAGCAGACGCATATGTAATTCAAAGCAAATATTACATTGATTATGTGTCATCGAATTTAACTCGAAAACGGTGGGGTGTAGGCCCTTACATTTGGGCGTTATTTGTAAGAGTTATGTTTCTTATATTATCTCTCGTTATCTTCTTGAAAATTGACACACTTCTGTCTCTATCCTGTAATATCTTCACTTTCGAATTGTGCAATATTTTTTAAATTCTCTCTTTCTTCTTGCTGTTAAACCATTCTCAGTTTTGTACGTAAAACGTTCTTAAATGACGAATAACGTATTGTCTACTTTCAAGGGGAAAATTAACTTATTTTACTTTTTTTCATAGTATGTTTTCCGCCAAGATATTGTGACAATTATTATTGAAGATTAAAGAACTAAATTAATTAGTGACAATCATATAAAAATTATATTTTAACAAAAGTTATAAAACATTGGAACAAAAACACTACACTAGTTTCAGAGAAATTTTCCTGTCGAAGGTCACAAACACAAAAAATTAAAAGAAATAAAATGTCAAGGTTTAAATGATCAAATTAGTTGATACAATTAGTTTTTAAGAGCTTACCGCGGATAACATGAAAGCAACGGCTGTACGAAAATTGAAGTGTGTAAAAGTATATAAGTATGAAGAAGTAGCCATATTGTCAACAGTTAAGTCTCAAAAGATGAAAACGAAATGAAAAGGTTCATAATGCAGCTACGTTTTACACGTCTGTTTATTTAGACACGTTATCTACTTGTTTGAACAATTTTGACATTTACAAGTTACTTTTCTTACTTTTTAATTATTTTCAACCCCCCATGCTCTTTGTGTTGTAGCAGCCGCTCCTGCCATCAAAACCATAGCCGCTCCCATTGCCTTGCCCAGCTTGTCTCTGAGCAAGATCTGGTAACCGCCAACAGCCCCTCTGGACACTCACCGATGACCTACAGACGCCTCCTGCGCTTCATCCGGCCGCCGCAAGCCGCGCCACCGTCGCTCTCTACGCCAACTTGAAACTACCACCGACACTGCAAACATCAAACATATTCGGTTTGCAACCAACACGTGTGCCAAGAACATCTACGTTGAGATGGAAGTAAAAATCAAAGTAAACTAGGGCAAATTACGATTAAGTTCGTACCTTCGGAGACAAATCTGTTGCCTCTGTTGCCAAATCATGCGGAAGGTCAAAAATAAGAATACGTCGTTGAAATTTGCAGACGTTGATGTACAACTAATATGATGTTTGCATCATTTCCTGCTCAGAAAATTCGACAAGACCTTTTTATTTTAACAACTTTAATACTGAAGTTGCCCTCAATCGCATGCACCACGCGTAAAGGTTTTTCCAACACAACGCAACATAAACGCGTTTAAATCAAGGACGGTGTGAAGATCATAAGAAATAATCCAAAGAACGGCGGCCTCAGGAGCTAGTCTAAGAAACCCGATGCCAATATTCTTGTCTTTTAATACTCACAAAGAAGAATGCTTATTTGCTCAACTTACATTTTTTATTCATATTCATTACAAACGCTTCATCATTCTCACCTCATTCTGCTAACATTGGCTGTTGACCTTTCAGAATATTTGCTATTAGCAACATTAACGCTTATAAATCCTCTACCATTGAAACAATGCATCTGCAACTTCTGTAGAGAAACTGCCAATGTTTCAAAAATGGATCATACGAGTACAACAGAAGGTGGATTATTTTTTTCCAGACGCTTATATGCACTGAGCATTGTTAAAATTACCAGGATTCGATTCATTTCATTTCATACTCATGCACAAGGTATGGTTCTCCTAAACGTGTTTTTTTACTGCATTCCAAAGGATTTTGAGTGTTAAATACGAAAGAAGTAAATTTTAACTTCTGGAAACCTAATGTCTGTCTGGATTAATACTGTTGTTATTAGTTTAAAAATTTGGTTGAACTACGCAAACCTCTTAGTTTAATATTCTGAACTCAGGCACCATGTTCTTAACACACAGCATGCTTCATATTCACGCTTCAATGAATACTTTAATGATGTAATTCCATTTTATACATGATCAAGTTTGTTGCGAATGCTGAGATCAGTAATCGTTGTTGGATTATCAACAATAGTCAAAGGGAAAATATCACGTCAGATAACTCTAGACAGACTGCAGGAAGGACTAGATGCTCGACTTGTTGGCTGTCCAGACCTTGCCTAATTGGCCTGGTGGGAATGTTATACGCCAACTCTCACGAGATTTGCCTGCGAATGCATTGCTCATTTGGAAACCTACTGAGCATGGAATATAGATGATAGAATCGTTACCAGAGTGATTCTTAAAATCCTCCTTCATTGAGTCGAAGGATTTCGTAAGTTCATTCAAAAGCGCGTCTTCATAAGAGTGCAATTCAAAATTATTTGTTTTTAGATGCAATAATTACAAAACTCAAAAACGTTTATTTCATACGCACTATGTCGTTTCAAATTCACGTGTAATACTTGTGAAAGATCAAATCACCATGTATTAATACATTTACATTTCTTACTATTTCTCAGGAATGGGAAAACCAACTCGACGATTTATCGTGTACATACCGAGACAAGCACTTTTCTCCAAAACTGAAAAATCAATCTCGAACAATGAATGATCGTACGATATTACGAACCAGGCACACACTGTAGCAGTCTGTGCCAGCAGCGTGGTGGAGAAGACAAACAGGAACCGGAAGGAGTTAGGAGATCGTTGGAGAGCTTAGCAACGGTTCTGTAGTTGCTGAAGTTGCCTCGTTGCCTACTCCAAAGGATGTGCTCAAACCTTCGATACCACTCTTGTGGGTTCATGGCAGCTACGTGTGGCCTGGGATGTCAATATATTTGCTTAACCCGCTCAGGGCAATGTTTTCTATTGTGTTCATATCCCCTTCTAGTGCTCGCCATTTTTGTGGAATTTCTGTTTACACTCAATGTATCATATATGTAGATTTTGTACTTTCGTATGTTCGTTAATAAATGTGTATATTTTGCTGAAACAATCATTGTGTTAAAGTACTACCTTAATCCGTTTTGCTACCATTGTCTCCTGAGTTGTCGCGCACTTGCCTGTGCTTGTAAGGTATTACACCATACAAAAGAGAATTTATTTTATTTCTTTAACGTCTAAAACAGTAAAAAACTGGATAACACGCAGTATAGAGAGAAATGCAATCTGTACATTAAATTAACTCGTGACCCGTTTGTTAGGGTACTGCTCCAGCATTCGCCTAGTCTTGATCGGAGGAACAACGGAAAACTACCGATCAGAGCAGCCGACCTCTAGAATTCTTCTCCAGACAGCGACTCAATTCGACCTATCTAGTGTCGAAAATCCTGTCGCCGTCGGAACTCGAACCTAAAACCTCCCGGTCAGAGGCACTGCAGAGACATCAGTTGATGCACTGAGCCACCTCTCCCTTCTTGCGGCAGAACGTGACGTGGCGATCATCTGTGCATAAGAATTGGTCTAAATCAGCGACAAAAAGCGATCGTTTTCCAATCCTCTGCATTCCCTATAGTAAAAGGGAGGAGTAGGTGTTGAGCTCAAGAAAACGTGCACAGATTAAATTTATTTCGCCTACATTTTTACTGCTCGTAGATGGTAAAAATATTAAACTGAAAATAGTTATATATACTAGTTTGAAATGTTATAAATCAATTTATTTTACATTTTGTGAGCACTACCATAAACTAATATTTGTTGCATTTTCATACTTCCAAATGCGATTATTATTATATGTTAGGTATATCACGAAATTACATCAATCAAGTAGTGTAATGATACAGTGATATAAATATATTTTTAATTTTTCGCTTACTACTTACATAACATGGAGAAAGCATTGTAACGCTGCGGTTAAACAGCCCTTTTTCGACAGAAAAACTTGTTTTGTCAGTTTATGATAACGAAATTTGAAAATCTTTGTTTCTTGTTTCAATTTTTCCTCGGATATTGCAAAATATAGTTATAACATGACACAGGACTCGTTTTCGTTGAACTGTCCCAAACGTCGAAAACTGCAGAAGTTCAATTTTTTCGGCGTCTTCCAACAACTACAACACTGAGAACAAAGATTGTTTTCCTTAATTAGTTTATTTATTTATGTCAAAAACAGTTTAAAATTGTGTATGATGTGCTATAGGGAGAAGTGAATTCTGTGCACGTTTTCAAAATTCTGTGATCTCTACACTAAGCCATATACTATTTGAATTTTAAATTTAAAAAAACCTCTCCGATGTAACAAAATCTATATCCAAGGATAAATCAGCAGTACATTTTGGGCTCTTATCCATCATGTCCTTATGAAATCTATTTTTCAAAATTATATCTCAAAATAATATCATGTACCATTTTGTGAAAATATGATTTGATGTAATACAATTTCATATGATCTGATATGAATGAATACATGTATTTCACACGTATTTACACTAGTTTGTGGTCAAAGAAGGCAACATACCTTTCTAAATCAATTTCGTCTTAATTCCCTCATTCTTTACAGAAAGCCTAAATTATCGGTACTCTAAAGCCGAGTGATACCCGCTCGTCTAGAACACAATTCCAATAGACAAAACTCTTTTTTCTGTCTGATCTTCTTAATTTCCGACGTTAAAATTTCACTGATTGATGCAAAACTTCGAACGTAGTTTATTTCTTTACTTTTTTCATATTATTGAACAAAAATTGTTTGGACCTTGAACTGTATCTTAAGTCGGGCTTTTTGACACTTATTCTTATACCCATCTCATATAGGATCAATTTTCTTTACAACAATAAGCACATGGAATCCATGACATCCAGTTGCATATTAAATGAAATCGAAGATTAATAATTGCAATGTTGAAAACATCCGTTCGAATGTCTTCGCATGCAGAAGTCCGAGTGATATCCTTTAAATGGTCATGTTAAAGATGTGGGTGACTCGCCTCATACTCTTTCCTCTCTCGAATCATCGAGTGTTCTTTTTTTCTTTTTGTGAATTTTGTTTCTAGTATGTTTATGCGTATCAGTGTTCTTATCTTTTGTACTTTCATATATTTTGTAATAAAAATAAATTTTTGCTGCGTTTTATTTTATATCTACCCTCATTCTAACATTTTTAAAGTAATCCCTAAAGCTTTGTTCATTGCAGATGTCCTGATTGATTTGAATCATTGCGGGGTATTTAGTCTTGGAATTAAAATTGTGATACATCTTTATTTTGCAACAACATTGAATAACTGGTATTAATGTCACATGATATATTTTGTCAGGAAATAAATCCAATTTTGCAAATAGTTTATTTAGTTTACTTAACTGACAGACGTCTCGGATCCATTTTTTCAGGCGAATGATGTGTATATAGAACTACTTCTGTCTTTGACATTTATTTGCATTAAATTTGTAAAATAATAATAATAGTAATAATAATAATAATAATAATAATAATAATAATAACAACAACAGTAATTATAGTATCATAAAATTGTCTTTGGGTTGAGGCTATGGCCATAAGGTCTATTGTTCTGGTTAACCACTTTGATGAATTTATATTTACCAAAATTATAGTTGTATAGGTTGGTGTCGGATCTCGCCATCCAGCTTGGGAAGGTCACCACCACCTTCCGAAATAAAACATGCAATACACTTACGGGACTAAAGGCTTTAGCAGTTGACGCGAGCGGAATCACTAATCAATCAATCAATCAATCGATCCGGTTTCTCAAACTTAAAAGATATACTGACGAGGGCGCAAGGAATTATGTTACAGGAACTAGGAATCCTAATACTATCTTAATACATCACAATCATGTCACCATGTTATTACCTACTTCTGGATTCATCTGATGATTAAGGAGCTCTCTGTAGCATCGAGGTCTTGTAACTCTTGTTGCGGTCTGCTGAACACTCCATGCCATAATATAAATCAATTTACGGATTACCAAAGCCAAAGGAAACGTTTGTCGTAAATTTAATATCTGAGTATTTTAACTGCTATTTAATGCTTGAGAAACGGTTCTAATATCTAAGTTTGCGTCGTCATTTACATTACTAAAGAATTTATTGGCTTCAATTTTTATTTCTCAGAAAGTTCCATTAAATATTCTTAATGAATTGGTCAAGTACGTCCAATTCAATTCAATAACATGTCGTTTAAATGGGTATAATGTTGGCTTGTGGGTTGATGTATGTAGGGATTGATGGAAAGCACTGCGCAGCACTTTCATTTCTTTTGTCTTTTGTTACTGATGAGTAAAATCCACTATCGCGTGCCTTTGTTACTTAACGTAGCATTAAATAAAGGAAGGAAGGTGCTCTGCTCAATCGGCTCCTGTTAATTGACAAGTAGAAAAAATATCAAGGCAATTTAAGTTAGAGTTGTAGACAAAAATTTCAAAAATGTGTAACTCAAAATCGTAATAAAATTTACTGAAGATCCATATTTATGTTTTTCTGTTGCTACTCACACTTTTAGTATACTTTCTAAACAGCTTAGAATTTACACTTTAAAACGTATGTTAGGGCTCCAATGAAAACAATATTTCATGATATAGATTTTCCGTGCCTGGACAAGTTAATTGACCACTACAACTCATTAATACGCAATTCCTTTCAATGCTCTGTGAAAAAAATATAAATAATGCTTTTATACAACTAAACATGACTGATATTTATCATTTTGTCTCAGAAGCTACTTAAAATCAATGTAAATTTCACTCTGAATGAAAAAGTGATTAAAGCTTAGAATTTCATAACAAATTCATTAGCTAATTTTACAGATTCATTTTGCGAGATTAATGACTTTAACATAAATGGTAGCATTTGTATAACTTAAGCCAGGAAACATGCACTTGTCCTATTAAATTTTAGTATACGCCTCGCCCACGAGCGTAATAGTTCGGGGTTCTGCCGCTAGATTGCGCAGCCCGCATCTCTTGAAGGATATGTCAGTCGTAGAAATCTTCTTGAATTCATACTTTGCACAACAATTTGAAATCCATAATAATATTTAAGAGATTCTACGTTTTATGCAAAAATTGGTCAGTGAAACAATCCAACTAGTGCCACAATAGACAAGTTTATGAAAGGTTTTTCTGCCTATTAATTTAATAAGAATACTTGGAAACGAAGTGTTGGTAAAAAATTTCAAAAATACTATCAATAGCAACAAGCATTTTCGATATTTCAAAAGTTAATTTTGAAAGCCTTTTAATAGGATGCAGGAGAATTACCAATCATTTTTTAAAAACTTTACCTTAATAGTGTTTTCTCCTGCAAGAATCTGGGATGCATTGCATACCGTCATATAGATTACCTGTATCGTAAGTATTGAAAATCGGAACATTCCTAGTCACGAGGCTATTCCGAGATGTAAATCATGTATCGGTAAATCTGTATTGGAAGAATCATATTTCAGATTGAGCCAGATAATGTGTTCTTCTAAAGTATATTAAAATAATTAATTTTTAAAGAAACAGGAGCAGTGATACAACGTGTGACGTCTGGGGATAAGTAAACCGAACATTACTGTATTATTTTACTCTTCAGAAGCGTTTGGCCATCTCAGCATTAACTCTAATTGTCGTCGGCGAACAATGGAATTCTCGATCGAGATGGCCTTTTTCATATGTGTAATTACATAATATCAAGTATTCAAAACCAGCTTAGATGGGTCAGGGCTCAACTAATGTCACTGCTGGTGATCTTTCCCACCTCTTCCTTGTCCTATGCTATCCCCTTACACACACACACACACACACACACACACTTAGACTAATGTGCACTACAAGACCACATATTCCGGGAGACCGGTCGGGAGCTTAGAGCTTGACCCGGCTGGGGCGGTGCCCCGCTGGTGGGAGAGTCCTGGTTAGGGGGAAACCCCGCTAGCCGACGGAAGGTCGACGCCGGATCTCGCCATCTAGTGGGGGAAGATCACTGCCATCTCCCGAGAAAGAAAATGCAGTACATTTACGGGACTAATGACCAAAGCCATTGACGCGCCTGGAACACTAAAATCAACCATAACAACAACAACAACAACAATAATAATAATAATAATAATGATAGTAATAATAATAATAATAATAATAATAATAATAATAATAATAATAATAATAATAATAATAATAATCCGAGTCTACAAAAGCACTTCGAATTTTGGAAATGATCACTAACTACCGAATCTAAGTCAGCTGCAATTGGAAAACTTCAAAAAAGCACCTTTGGAAGTGTATGCTTCCTATGCGAAAACGACAAAGAAATCATTAAAGGCTAATATTTTATGGAACCCACTAGTGTGGCAAGCAATGACACCCCGCCCTGCATTTGTGAACGAAGCAAGTGGTCACGGTCCAGCGGCAGCGCGATTACGCGACGGGGCGAGGGGACTCGCCGATGTGGGGCGCCAACGCCCCTGGCAGTGAGCGGTTCCTCCTCCGAGGCGCACCGCCGACCGCCGACCGGTCGTCCACGCCCCCGCGCTCCGCTTTATGTAACTGCGCGACGCACACTAGCTTTTCAGATAGGTCGAATTCAGTCGCTGTCTGGAGGAGAATTCTAGCGGCCGGCTGCTGTGATCGGTAGTTTTCCGTGGTTTCTCCGATCAACGCCAGGCGAATGCCGGAGCAGTACCCTAACAAACGGGCCACGCACCGCGCGCGATCTGTCCTTTCTCTTCCTTGTCCTGTCCTCTCCCCTTACACACTTACACTAACATGCACTACACTACCACATATTTCGGGAGACCGGTCGGGAGCTTAGAGCTGGTCCCGGCTGGGGCGGTGCCCCGCTGGTGGGAGAGTTCTGGTTAGGGGGAAACCCCACTAGCCGACGGTAGGTCGGCGCCGGATCTCGCCATCCATCGAGGGAAGATCACCGCCATCTCCCGAGAAAAAAAAACAAAAAACATGCACTTCACTAACGGGACTAATGACCAGAGCAGTTCACGCGCCCGGAAACATGAAAAAATCAATCAATCAATGGAACCGGCGACCCTTCAGACCGGATCGCTGTGACGGTACTCTTAGGCACTTCAACAATCCAGTTCGGCTGAAACAGAGATTCTTAACCCAAACAAAGACGCAGGAAAAACACGCTGTTGTCAGCTGTGACACCTCTTCCCATTGGTTTACGAAGACAATGAAGTGTTTTGTTATGATGTGGGTAAAATAATTCCTTCCCTAATAATCGACAATTCAAATGAAAGAAATATACATTTATACATACTTATTCTGAAGACTTCCGTTTTCTCAACATGTGAAATTTTGATTTATACAATATGTTGGGTTTTGAGTATTGTTACGTTTGCTAAATTTCATTCTCTTGACTTTGTTCTTTTGGTTTTTATTGACGTCTGCTATCTTCTATTTCTCTTTTTGATAGTGTAAGTATATACCAACCCCTGCTACAGTCTATCTTTCTCATTTCTCAGTTCTGCATTATTTTTATTACCTTTTTTATTGGATGCGTTCTCGATTTCGTTGTTAAATAACCTAATACGTTTGATTAATATATCAATTCACCTTCAATATTCGCAAACCTGCCAGGGTTTCTTAACAAATATCATACTTCCATGACGTAATTTCTAGCAAGCAATAGAAATTGATTTGAAACGAAGAAGTTCAACAGTTCTTAGAAAGGTTAATGTTCACAAGTTGTCAGCACTCTCTTTCATCCTCTCTCCCGTAGCAAACCTGAGACTGAAACTAGTTTCTGGACCGCTTTGTCATTGTTAACCCAAACGACCTATGAAAGCGTGCTGCTATAAAAAAATATCCCTTCTTGCAACTCCACCTGAAAAGCCGCCATTGAGATATTCTTTACGAACGCGAGGTGCTTGTAAAATTGTATAGCTTCGGGCAGATCATATCTTGTTGACTCACTGACCTGGGTTTTGGACCGGTTGAGTCTTGGTTAAAACAAGATTACACGAGAAAGACAGTTCTCGACCGGTTGGTATATTCCATCGCGGGGTTTCTGTCAAATATTAACTGTGATTTTCGAAGAAGCAGGGAGCCCAGGCCCAAAGAGATGTCAGAGAATATTTCTTAAAGTGAAAATACGTGTGTCAAAATGTCAACAATGAATGTTGCTGCGAGTAATTACACTTCAGATTGATTAGGCATTGTATTCTGCATTCAATATTATTGCGTTCTGCAGACTTCTGTTTTTGCACAGCCAACAGCATTTCTGCCTTGGGACCTTGTGTATTTTAACTACTTCTTTCTACTGCGTAAAAAATGTTGAAACCCATGTCCGTTTGTGAACCATATTAAAAGATCAGCTGAGATGCGTCAGTCTCAAACGCAGGTTACCAACCATACGACAACCAAAATGCTATTATAAAAATTGTATATGAAAATCCCTGTAAAACATTGCAGTTGAACGCGAAGAATAGAGATTTAAAAAATATTAAACGCATCAATGAAGTCTTAGAGTTGTCGTCTACGTGGTTTTTTGTTGTTGGTTTTCGTAATTCTACAAGATTATTGTTTATCACAGAAACAATTTTTAAAGACTTCTATGCCAAAGGAATCTACTGGGTACACACACTCTTCCCTTTTACCTAAAATCGCATGTGACCGCTAAAGATATGTTAGCAAATCGTCTTAGATAAACAATTCAGTTTTCTGATTTTTAATTGAATAATTACTTTGTCCATAATTAATAATACGTGGTTAGTTTGTGAGAAAATAAGAATTTCTTCCTTGTCTTCTCTACATATTACTGTATTTGTAAAAAATAGGTGATAGAAGTGTCCATACCCATTAAACAATACTAACTTACTGTAGCACCTCCAATGCTTTAAACAGTTTTCAAAGTGATTTTTTAAATTAAATTTAAAGGATGTGAAAAAAGGTTAGTTTCTCATGAGCAGACAGAGGAGCATCAAATTGCATCTGACATACCCCAAACAATTCACCGGAAGGTGTCTTTTTACATACTTCACTTCTTTAACTACTAATGTAGGCAAGTTCTCCTTTGTGAATCGTACTATAGTAGATTGGAACAAACTACCTGCAAAAGTACTAGAGACTCTTCCTTCTAATGTAGTAAAATTTAAAAATATACTTAATTCTATGTAGGTCATCATTAATAATACTGGGACTTTTATCATAATAATAATAATAATTATTATTATTAATATGGTCATGTCCCTTATACAGTGAAGTGAAGTGTAGTGTGGTGGGGGCATGGGAGGGAAGGGGAGTGCAGTGTCGTGCAGCGCACTGAAATGAAGTGAAATGGAGTGAAGTGTTAGAATGGCTATAAGTCAACTTACAGATAACTCAAAATTAATTATAACTAGGATATCAATCTCTAAATCTAATTGTAATTATATTTGTAAATATTCGTAATAGTTTTGTAATTGTCATATATCTAGTTGTAATAATGTTTGCCACCGAGCATTAGCTCAAAGCGAACTTTAATAAATCTATCTATCTATCTATCTATCTATCTATCTATCTATCTATCTATCTATCTATCTATCTATCTATCTATCTATTCTAACAGTCTTTATCGAATATCTAATTATTTAAATATAAAAATAAATCGGTAATACTGTTTTCGAAGGATATGAAAATTGGCCAGTAGCGTCCATCTAGCCAATTAGCAGACCCAGATGCGTCGAATATTACTTGACGTGATCCGAACAGTGGTCCGGGAGCACTTATGTTCAATAACAAGAGCTATTTGAACACTTTAAATTTATTTATTTTTTTCTTTCAAAAAACAAAGATTATATTGGCAAATATGAACAAACCTATTAAACGATTCCGCCTTAGACTAATACTATTTGTTTCATGCATAAAAAATGTTTTTTTAATCTGGAAAGTGTTGTGGAAATAATGGTATTTCGCTTTGTTACTCACATAATAGGCCGTACTTGACGTATTTGAATCCCAAAATAACCTTTCAAATATATTTCGGAGGAGTAGATCGAAGAATTTCCAATCTTGCTAAAATAACAAATGACTCGCATATTAAGCAATGATATTTCCGAACAACTCGACTCTTTAAGAAACTTTTACCGGGAACGGTAGCTCAGTGCACTAACTGATGTTACTGCAGCGCCTCTGACCGGGAGGTCCTAGGTTCGAGTCCTGACAGCGGCAGGATTTTCGCCACTACCTTTTCAGCTAGATCGAATTCAGTCGCTGGCTGGAGGAGAATTCTAGAGGCCGGCTGCTCTGATCGGTAGTTTTCCGTGGTTTCTCCGATCAACACCAGGCGAATGCCGGAGCAGTACCCTACCAAACGGGCCACGGACCACGCGCGATCTGTCCTTCCTCTTCCTTTGTACTAGCCTCTCCCCTTACACGCACTTACACTAACATGCACTACACTACCACATATTCCGAGAGATCGGTCGGGAGCTTAGAGCTTGTCCCGGCTGGGGCGGTGCCCCGCTGGTGGGTGAGTCCTGGTTAGGGGGAAACCCCACTAGCCGATGGTAGGTCGGCGCCGGATCTCTCCATCCAGCGGGGGAAGATCACCGCCATCTCCCGCGAAAAAAACATGCACTTCACAAACGGGACTAATGACCAAAGCAGTTGACGCGCCCGGAAACACGAAAAAATCAATCAAATAAATTTAAGAAACTTTTAAAGAGAGTAAAAGAAGTCTCTTCAATTTCCCTACTGCTGCTAAATGCCGTATTCACTTATCAGCTTAGGCAAAGGAGGAGACATTAGTTTTTATGCCCCTTCTTTCTGGGCAAGTGATCAAAATGGCAGTTTGCCTCACTGTACGAAGGATTCCTTCCTCTGATGGTGATCAGGATGATGATGATGATGTCGCTGAGTACCATTCTCATTTCTGAATGTAGACGTCGAAATTTTTTACGTATGCGTCTGTTTACCTTCTCCCCATTTCCGGCGAAGTGATTACGAGGAGCATTCCACTGGGCCGACTATAATGACAGCAAGTGATTATAGTCGGCGGTGAGTGAAGGTTTTCTTATTTTTATTTTTTTCATCAAATACCGCCATAGCTGTATTTTAAGTTTAGTGTATAAATGGATTAAGGGAGCCAGAGCAAGAAACATGCTTCAGATGGGTGTACTTCACTTCAACCCGGAAATAAACAAACAGTAAAATTAAAGCAGCAAAATTAGTTCAAATTCGTGTTGGTATGAGTGGTGAATCACACCACAACCTTAAACTTCCAAGCTTTAAGTGGGATCCAATTCGGCAGCCTGTTCCGGCAGGAATAGCTGAGGACAACTGTGCCTGTAGTGCCTCTGTAGTGTCTGTAGTGCAACTGACACTGTAGTGTCTCTGACCGGGAGGTCCCAAGAGTCCGAAACCGTATTTTCGACACTAGCTAGATAGCTGGGCGTTTTCAGCCGCATCTGGAGGAGAATTCTGGAGGCCGGGTGCTGTGATCGGTTTCCTCCGAACAATTTCATGCGGGTGCCGGAACAGTACCCTAACAAACGGACCACGACCGCGCGCGATCTTCCCTTCCTCTTCATTGTCCGGTCTTCACTCCTTACTTGCATACACTTACGCTGACAAGCGTAACCACACACGTGGAGACCGGTCGGAATGTGCCTGCTGCGCCGACGTCCTGCTGGGGAGATATACCTGCATCAATTGATGTCACTGAAGTGCCTCTGACCGAGAGGTCCTAGGCTCGAATCCTGACGGCGGCAAGATTTTCGGCACTAGCTTTTCAGCTAGGTCGAATTCAGTCGCTTTCTAGGTCGGTTGCTCTGATCGGTTGTTTTCCGTTGTTCCCCGATCAACACCAGGCAAATGCCGGAGCAGTACCTAATAAACGGGTCACGCGGGTGTTCTTTCCTTCCTCTTCATTGTTCTATCCTATCCCTTACACCCACTTACACTAACATGCACTACACTAACACACATGCTGAGAGAACAGTCGGGAGCTTAGAGCTTGTTCCGGCTCGTGGGGTGCCGCACTGGTAGGAGATACCTGGGTGAGGGAAACCATCCAGCGGGGGAAGATCACAGCCACCTCCCGATCAAAATAATGCACTACACTTACGGGACTAATGACCTCAGTAGTTGACGCGCCGTGAATCACCAACAACCAACCGGTGGGCATGTTGCCTCGCCTAGGGAGGCGACGCCCCGCTGGGGAGGGTATATGCACACCCAAGCCGAAGTTCTATCAGCGTCGGATCTCACCATCCAACGGGATAAGAACCCCACCACCTCGGTAGTAGGTTGTATCTCTATCTCCGGATATAACTTACCGCCACTTAGGTCACTAATGACCAAACCATTGACGCGCCCTGAATCTGAAAACAATCAACCGCAGCCTCAGTTCTGCAAACTCGGTCTTTACGCCGCACCCCTGCGCCGCCGAGAAACACGCTTGTTCCCTGCACTGACCGCTTTGTTCCGAATACCCCGCCTCGAGCCGTCGTGTGTTCTGTTTTGTCGCTTCCTGCGATCGAGAAAGTACCGCCTCGCGGGCCGCACCTTGCTACCGGTGCCTCTGGTCCGCCCCGCCCCGCCCCCCATCCCGCTCCGTCTCGCGCCCCGCCCCGCGCCCCGTCCCGCTCCGCCCCCCGTCCCGGCCAGCCTCCCGACTCACCCTGCCCCCCGTCCCGTCGCACCACGCCTTCCGTCCCGCCGCGCCCCCCGTCCCGCCGCCTCCCCGCCCGGCACCCCCGCCCCGTCCCGTCCCCCCCGCCCGTCCAGCCCCGCCCCCGTCCCTCCCCGCCCCCGTCCCACCCCCGTCTCCCGCCCCGCCAGGCTCCATCCCGCCCCGCACCCCGTCCGGCCCCGCCACGTCCCCGCCCACCGCGCCCTCCCTCGCCCACAGCACCCACCTGGACCGGATTAAGCCGTCCGTACTTCCTGCTCTATGTGCTCGTTCTACACCGCCCGCCTCTTTTTATTTCCTGCCGGCTTCTTTGTTACATGCTCTTTCTCGTCTTCCGGGCGGAAAGAGCACATCGGAGATCCGAGTGCGCTTACTGACCTGATAAGAGCGGACAGGTAAATAACAGGTATATAACCCATTGTATGACACAGAAACCTAGTTTCGTGGAAATACATATTGTAAAGAGAGCGTTAAGACAGTTTTAAATGACCGCTCCCACATGTGCCTACAATATGGCGGAGAGCGCAATGTTCAATTAGCTACGTTAGGGCTCGCCTCTCAATATAGGAATAGTGGGTCTTCGTTTCAACGCAAAAACTCCATCGCAGTGGATCACAGAGTATTTATGCACTGAATAAAGGACCAGTGCCTGACTTCGACTTATGTGCGCCCTAGGCTGTCAAATGTTTTAGCATCCTTTTAATTTGTTGTTTTTACATTAAAGCTATTAAAAAAATTGCTGTACGATATTTGTAACCGACGCAAATATTCTGTACTTATAAATAATTGATGATACGTATACACATAAATAATTCTCACCACGATATTAATTTTTTTTTAACTTTCTTTGTTACTAATATGGAAGAAATAATAAAAGCATTCAAAAAAAAATATACTTGCAGCCACTCAGCCTGTTCGGTAATCTGGCACTGTAAAGGACAAAAGCTATATTGTACAGATTTATGAAGAGGCAGCGAAGAGATGATTGAATTTATTTATTTATTTATTTATTTTACGTCAAAAACAATTAAAAACTGCGTATGACGTGCTATGGGGAAAAGTGAATTGTGTGCACATTTTCAAAATTCTGTGATCCCTACACTAAGTCATATACTACTTAAATTTTGAATTTTGAAAGGGAGAAAAAAAAACAAAAACTCCCATGTAGTAAAATCTATTTTCAAGGATAAATAAGCAATAAATTTTGAATTTTTATATTCTTTCTTATTCTTGATTATGTTGTAGTTAAGACTGCTTGAGATATGTATATGGAAATTATTTTGAAACATTGAGTTAAAAAAATAATTGTCATGGGGTGCGGTATGACTCCCGCACCCTCTTGGATCTTTTAAAAATATTTATTGATTTTGTTGTTGTACATAGGTCAGTTTTAGTCAAACGTTACAAATGTTTGATAGACTTACATGCTAACTTATATTTAAAACTTATTTCTAAGACGTAAATCTACCATAACGTTGAGGATGCCCTAATGGATCCATTTTTCTGGTTCAAATTCGGAGAAGGATTTGAAGGATGTTGGGATATCTGTTTATTATTCTGCTATGGTTCGGATTTAAGTATGGTTCGGATTTCCCCTTTGGATCTAGCGGTACAAATTTTTAGCCAACTAGGGACGTCGTTCATTGCGGTTATGGCAACTCATGGTTACAAACCGGGCGCGGTAGCTCAGTGCATCAACTGATGACACTGCAGCGCCTCTGACCGGGAGATCCTAGGTTCGAGTCCTGACGGCGGCAGGATTTTCGACACTAGCTTTTCAGGTAGGTTGAATTCAGTCGCTGTCTGGAGGAGAATTCTAGTGGCCGGCTGCTCTGATCGGTAGTTTTCCGTTTTTCTCCGATCAAAACCAGGCGAATGCCGGAGCAGTACCCTACCAAACGGGCCACGGATCGTCCTTCCTCTTCCTTGACCTACCCTCTCCTCTTACACACACTTACACTAACATGCACCACACTATCACATATTCCGGGAGACCAGTCGGGAGCTTAGAGCTTGTCCCGGTTGGGGCGGTGCTCCGCTGGTGGGAGAGTCCTGGTTAGGGGGTAACCCCACTAGCCGACGGTAGGTCGGCGCCGGATCTCGCCATCCAGCGGGGGAAGATCACCGCCATCTCCCGAGAAAAACATGCACTACACTAACGGGACTAATGACCAAAGCAGTTGTCGTACCCGGAAACACGAAAAAATCAATCAATCAATCAATCAATCAATCATGGTTACAAGTCGGTGCGGGTAAGTCCAAGGGTACAAAAGTGTCGTCTAAAGAATGCATCTTCTCGGTTTCGTGTACCATGGGCGGAGGCCGATGGAGTGAGGGGAGTATCAAATGTCGCAGCTCCGCTAGAAAGCGCTCCCTGCCTTCCGGTCCGGCGGTCATCGGGCATGCGACATCTCCCGGGCGACTTTCATCACTGGCGAAAATAAAGGACATAAAACAGATCGCGCGACTGCCGTGGACACGTGAAAGCTGCCTCCCAAAACGCAACGACCGTCTACTAATGGAAGATAATTCACGTTGACATCTCTACGAGTGTTATTATCTACTAATTAGAAAGGTGTGAGGAACTGTAGACCCTGATAGTTCGAGAGAATTAATTCTATGTAACAAGATTTTAATTTTCAAAACAGTTACTATAATCTGAGATATTTAAATCTAATACCCGCCTCGAACCAATGAAAGGAAGCATAACACTTAAGGTTTATATCTACATACTATTACTTTACAAGAAGTTAATGTTTAGAAAATTGTAGATTTCTACTAGATTGTAGATTCACAAATAGAAAGTAAGCACCAATTACAAAACTTTAGCAATTCCCAATCTATCGAATCTCATGTTAAAAATTATCTTGTGACATTGTTGTATGCAGTCATCAGAACTCATGGTTTCAATTGAATATGAGTAAGTTTGGATTTCCTGTAAAAGTGGCGTCTGTGAAATGCCAACTTACATAAACGACTAAATATGTTAATCCCTTATTGCTTACGATCTTTCTTGAACTAATTATGGATTCGCTGTCTAAACCACGCACACTCCACCGGAAGTATGCTCGCACGAGTCAAAACGCCTTTTTGCCTTCCGCAAACTGACAGGAACCAGTTTCCTCAACGCGTCATTCCTTTGACTTACCCACCAGACCTTCTGCTTCCTCTCGCCAGGACTTTCATGCAAAACCGCTGCGGCGAACTGAAATTACATGAAGATGAGCTGACAGGTGAAGGAGTAAAGACTTTACTTAATTGGCTGATTTCTGATCCTGACAGACGAGGAAAGCAAAAAAATAAAAAAAGTAAACGCCATAAAACCGGATGTGTGTATCGTTGGAAGGACAGGTACTGGCTGAGATGGCTCAGGCCATCATTTGATGTCACCGCAATACCTCTGACCGGGTCCTAGGGTTCGAGTACCGTTGGTGGCAGAATTTTCAACACCAGATACGTCTCATTTATTCGATGGCTGGAGAAATATTCAAGTGGTTCCCTGCTCTGATCGGTAGTTTTTCCTGGTTTCTCTGATCACCATCAGACGAATGCCACCGGGAGCGGTAGCTCAGTGCATCAACTGATGTCACTGCAGCGCCTCTGACCGGGAGGTCCTAGGTTCGAGTCCTGACGGCGGCAGGATTTTCGACACTAGCTTCTCAGCTAAGTCGAATTCAGTCGCTGTCTGGAGGAGAATTCTAACGGGCGGCTGCTCTGATCGGCAGTTTTCCGAGGTTTCTCCGATCAGCACCAGGCGAATGCCGGAGCAATACCCTACCAAACGGGCCATGGACCGCGCGCGATCAGTCCTTCCCCTTCCTTGTCCTATCCTCTCCCCTTACACACTCACACTAACATGCACACTACCACATATTTCGGGAGACTGGTCGGGAACTTAGAGCTTGTTCCGGCTGGGGCGGTGCCCCGCTGGTGAGAGAGTCCTGGTTAGGAGGAAACCCAATTAGCCGACGGTAGGTCGGCGCCGAATCTCGCCATCCAGCGGGGAAAGATCACCACCATTTCCCGAGAAAAAACATGCACTACACTAAGGGGACTAATGACCAAAGTAGTTGACACGTCCGGAAACACAAATCAATCAATCAAAATGAATGCCGGAGCAGTACCTTAACAGGCCGCACAGATTGCACGCATCTGTTCTTCATTCTCCTCGGCCTTTCCTCTCCCTTACACACACACACACACACACACACACACATTCACACACACTTAGTATACGCGCACGTTTTCTTGAGCCCCGGAATACCTACCCCCACTCCTTCGCCAACATTAATTGAAATACCAATAAATGATGGCAACGAGCGTTGTTTAACTAGAAATGTTTGCTCCCGTGTAATAGAAACTATTTTGCACCGAAAAACGAACAAGAAATTCGATATAAAATTATTTTTGTCGAAATAACCAAACTTCCGACTCCTCTCGCATCTAGCGAAGCAAGGCTCAAGAAAAAGTGCGCTGATAATACATGTACTACGACGTATACCGTACATTACCACGCATATCGGGAGAATGCGTAGGGAATAATCATCGGGTGGAATTAGAGGGGGGAACGAGAGAATATTTGTTCTTTCACAGTTTTCTGAGCTTTATTGAATTGTCTCAGTTATGGAAAACTAGTTGAATTCATAAGAATTTTCCGCACTTTGTAAATCATTATTTTAAAAGTGAAAATAGTTCGGTACTGTTACCTTTATTTCTCTTGTTTCGAGTCTTATTTTATGTAGATCGTACTTTAAAACGTAACATGTTAAAAAACACTTTAGTGATCCCAAGTAATTTATCCAAGAATAATAATGATGTAATAAAGTGAACACGTACAGCCAAATGTCCGGTATTAAACAAAACCCGAAAACAACAAGAAGAAAATTGTCAATCTCCACCCTTCTTTATGGATCTGAGAACTGAACTTCGACAGATTAAGCCAGTTAACTAAATTCTGCTGAAGTGAAATTTCTTAGACATAAGGCAGAATACGAACTAACAAGATATGCCACGAAATAAGCACCTTCATTATTGTGAGGAAAAAATGAAATTTAATAGACTTTCCTTAGATCAACAAAATTGAGGGCTGTCGTATTTCTAAACGACTTCTCATATAAACATTTAGACGAATAATTGTGGGATGTCCCAAAGACGGGTGGAGCATTTAGTTTTAATTACCAATGTAAAAGTTTTTTTAAAATTTATTTGCTTACAGGCGCACAGTCTCTTTTACAATGGGTTGGAGTACATTAGATATAGAACTACAGAACCGAGATTGATTTAGAAGTTATATTTTTGGTTAGGATTATTTAGAGGAGTTGTGGGTGTGTGAATGCTTAGGGTGGGTCGAAAAAGTGTCTGGGGAGTTTCCTGCGGATACGTGCTCTATTTGGGGTTTGTTTCCCTAATTGGAAGTGGAGGGCTTGTGGGATTGAAGGGTTTTGTGGTAAAACTTAAGGGCGGATAGCTTAATGTGCTGGTGATGAGGGGTATGCCGAGCTCGAGATGAGTAGTTCATTGGGTATGCTTTGGGTATGGGTATGCATTGGGCAAGGTGCTTTGGTAATGGTCCATAGGAAACGATTTGGAAAGGTCTGGAGTTTATGGATATGAGATTTCAATAAAAGTATTTAAGACCGAATCAAACTGTTTGATTGAATTTCCGATATGAATGATGTCATTATTTACTACTAGTTTTTAACATATGTCTGTAAACACATTTATGACATGGATTCGAGCCTTCAAGTGGGATCTTAATCGTTCAAGCGCTCCAAAGTGAGAAGTTGGGAGAGAGGTGTACTGGTAATGGTCATGTATGCTTGTGGTAAATGTGGTTACTTCGTCAAATAAATGTTGTTCTTCTCCTTGCTGCATTGCTGAACTTCTTTATCGTTTTTTGTGAGCAACTTCCTTATGTAGTGATAATACGGGATGCAAAGAAAGTTGATAGAATTTGTTAGAGAGTTTTTGTGTAAAGGTAAATGAAAATATTGAGCATTCCTAATTTTTGATTTTTAATATCAAGACCATTTATGTATTTATTATTTTTAATCCAAGTATTTTACGTGGATCATATGAAATTTGATCTAAATAATTTTCTAGTACTTCTCCATAACTATTAAACAAAATATATTTTAACTCGATTTTCATTCTCAAGCAGGGTTTTTTTTCTCCATCCAAAAATATCCGATTCATTTCCGACAGGATTATCCAAAGAAAGCCGTGTAATTAACTACTACTTACAGTACCTCTCACAAAAGCATCTACAATTCCAATTATCATTTTCATTATCATCATCATCACCCGAATTCAAATTAAGATATTATTCGAAAGTGATTGTATAAAACCTTTCCTACAAGCTTCCTCCAAATTGTCTTCAACCGAAATATAGTTACAGAAGAAAACAACAGTAATTCATGTCGCATGAGTATTAAAACCTATAATTCGGTAAAAGTAAGTTCTCTAATGCACAATATCTGAACCGCTTAGCGTGATAATCATCAGCTAAACTCACACCGGAGGCTCAATTAGACCGAGGAAAGGTGCACTGCGCTAAAGAAGAAAATTGGTTGGTGACTTCGTAATTATCACCTTCCCAAAGTGAAAGGAAGTTGAGAATGATAAATTAGATGGGAGGGAAAGTATTATTTAACAGTGGATATAATTTAAAGTTTTGTTCACAACATTCCGAAAATATTGGTTGATCGTGTTAAACAAGAATAGTTTTGTAAAAAATATAGACTTTTATTGGAATCCCAAATATTACTGCTGATGTTTTAAAAACGAATTTTTTTTCTCATACGTCATAATCTTTATAATTTGCTTTAAGAAAATTCTTGAGTGTTGGTTAATTAATAATTTGTTGCAATAGACTTACACTCGGGAATTTCCGTAAATGAAATTAGGATAAAAAAATAAAATTGCCGTCGAGGAAAATTCTTCCGCCGACGTAGATTGGTTTGTAGAGATTTTCCTCAACTAGGTATCTCCCTGGAAGGCACCCCCCCCCAGTCGGGACAAGTTCTAAGCTCCCGACCGATCTCCCAACATGTAAGATATTGTAGAGCACGTTAGTGTAAGTGTGTATAAGTAAGGAGAGAGGATAGAACATGAAAGGAAGGAAAGATCGCGCGCGGTCCGTGGCCTTTTTATTAAGGGTACTGCTCCGGCATCGAAGAAATCACGTAAAACTATCGATCAGAGCATCCGGCCGCTAGAATTCTCCTCCAGGCAGCGACTGAATTCGACCTAGTTATCCAGTGTCGAAAATCCTGCCAACTAGCGGGTCAGGCGACTCAAAGCCCTCATATCGACTCCTCAATGCCCAGCTCTTTACCCTACGTGAGTATCACCGTATATCTCGAGAATCGAGCTGGAGATTTCAATTCCCTGTCAGGATTTTGGGTATTCGAGTAGAGACTGGGTTATGCGCTGTGCGATGTTCATTTGTCTGTCCCTGCAGTGACGTAAAGCAGGGAAGTGAACATAATCAATAAATTGCTTTCTTATACAAGTAAATTTGTAATTAATCGTTGAATAGACTCAACGTTGTTTATAGTGAACGCGAGGGCAGAAGGTTCGTGCCTCGCTGTGACTTGGATCTGGGCGAGCGTAGCGAGAAATCTTGGCTTTGAAATTAATTTTTATCACAAAATGGCGGGAACAAAGAATATGCGAATATGGAGTGTGGGCTCTATCCATTCCTGTTTCATATTTCTTCCTCTTATATTTTCAGTATGATTACAACTAGAGGCGGGGATGACGTCAGCGAACAAATGCACATCGCATTCAGCTCATAACCATAAAATAAATGTAACTTCATTTTCTGTGCACGTCTTCTAGAATTCAGTAGGAAATACAGTTATTCTAACTATCGTTTCCATGTTGTTGCGGCAGGAAGTATTATTCCGATGGACAACATGGATAAGAGCCAAAATTTATTGCCTTTTTATCTTTGAAAATAGATTGTATTACATGGGAGCTTTTTTTTTTTCTTCAAAATTTAAGTAGTATATGACTTAGTGTAGGGATCACAGAATTTTGAAAATGTGCACAGAATTCACTTTTCCCCATAGCACGTCATACGCAGTTTTTAACTGTTTTTTTACGTAAAATAAAAATTAATTAAATAAATAAATAAATAAATAAATAAATAAATAAATAAATAAATAAATAAATAAATAAATAAATAAATAAATAAATAAATAAATAAATAAATAAATAAATAAATAAATAAATAAATAAAAGTCTGCGCTAGTCTCCCCGGGATTTCTATACGCGAGGCCCTGTGATAAGGCTGTGGCCTCCGCTCCCGCCCGCGGGCGGCTGAAACCAACAGAAGGGAAGTTGGTTGCGCAGATGTCGCTGCCAGGTGGCGGACGAGGAAAGCGTGTCCAACCTGAACTGAGGGTCCAGGGGACAGCGTGCGCGAAGGTTTATGGCATTTGCCAATGCTGGAAGTCGCAAATCCTGGCTTGCTTAACTCCCATCAGACTCACATATACATACATACACACACACACACACACACACACACACACACACACACACACACGGACTCTCACACGACTACAGGTGGATTGGACTACACCGTCACCGATCTTGCACAACCCTAGATTACGTGTGCGAATTTGCAAGTGTCAGAAAATTAATGGTATCCTTTATTTACGAGATGTGTGAAATGTTGATTCGATTAACTAGTTTCATCGTTGCTTAACAAGGAATCAAGGCTACTTCTTTACGGCTATTGTCGCGTAATATAGTACAAACTTGCGTGTATGCTTTAAATTTAAGAGAAATGTAAAATGTTACCGCTCAATTATACTCTTCTTTGTGACATTACGTGTGCAAAGAAATTTGATTATAGTACTTTTAATCTTTCACAAAGATAATTACATGTGCACATTTGCTGAATTTTTAATACGAACTTCATGAGCGTATTAAATAGAAAACCATACTTAGGTAACTTATTCATTACGTATTTTGCTGCGTGAGGTACTATAATTCTATATGTAATAAGTGTTTGACCAAGAAATAATTTTTAAAAAATATTTCTTGGAAGAATCTGTGGATACTATAAGAGAGTAAAATCAATTTATTTTTTTAACCCTTGTGAAACACTGTAAAGAAATAGATTTGTAGAAAATTCGCCTCAAGAACGGTATTGAAAGTAATGCAAATGCCAAAACCTTGGAAAAGCAATTTGATTAGAAAAATAAAAAAGAGCGTAGACGACCTCTCATGACAAAATGAACGTGAACTTTTAACACGCTTTGAATTATAAAATAATGTGTTAACATCATAAACAATGAACATACAGAGTTTGTTAGGAAACTGTATGTTCATTGTTAATATGTATATAAATTAATAATAGGATATTTTGTATAAAGCTGTCTGTGAAAATCTTGTGGCCAAATTCATAACACCATCTTTCATCAACTAAAGCGAACATGTCTTTGATTCATAAGCAATATCTATTAAATACTTAAGTTACTTTACACCTTACGTGATTGTTAGTTTAAGCTTTTTGTTTAAATTGTTCTTCTCCATCAAGTGTCCCTAATTTAATTTTATGTTATTTATGTGGTCTGAGTAGATTAAATGGTTCATTATTATATCCAAGCTTACTGCCATAGTGCTCTGCAGTAAATATACTTCGCGCTTTTTATTTTATTCCATATGATAATGGAGCAATAAAGACCGAATTTAACATAATATTATTAATCGAACAGCTTGACTGTAAGAAAACAATATGCCAAAATGTTACACGTTAAGTGGATAAAATACACGTGTGTCCATAAGAATAATATGTGCTCGTTAGTAATTACAAACTCGTGCTACCGTCGTCATGAATACTTCTCACAATTGCTGAGAATGGTATATTTTACTTGTAGCTGCTTGTAAGGCAGTATCTATAATTTTCCTAATAATTTTACGTCGGAAAAAGAAAATCTGTGTATGACACATGGGGAGAAGAACAATGTATGCATATTTTCTTAAACTCCGGAATCTCTGCTCTTTAACAATACCCAAGTTTTATAATGCAAAAAGATAGCAACGAGTGTTTATGGTAATATTTGATAACAAAAAAATATTCGTATATGTGCACTTAGTGATGGGAATGCATCGGTGTTTTCAAAACGTCGATGATTTGTAAAAATAATGTCGATATTTTTAAAATCGATTTATTGAAGATGAGGTTTTTTATTATCATTGTTTTGGGTTGGAAGTTTTCACGTCGCCGATATTTTTTTTTTTGTTTTTAAAAGAGAAATGTATTTTAACAAAAACTGTTTTGAAATCATCTCAGTAAAATGAAAACTCTTTCTCGCCGAAGTCACCAAGGAGGGAAAGCAAGTTAGACGAGTTTTTGCCCATTTAATGTAGTCTTTAATTTTGGTACAATTCAATATGAGAGACAGGTACTAATTTTCGTAGTATTGCAACTGTTAGTGTTGTAAGTGTTATTTAATTTAATGAACACGGACATTGTCTAATTAAATCCCCCCAGCTCCATCATGAATAACAGACACACTAAACCACTTTTGGAAACATCAATGGTTTTGGCGTGCAGCGCGAGGCGGGGCCAGGCGTAGCGGGGCGAGGCGAGGCGGGTCGAGGCGGGGCGAGGTGGGGCGAGGCGGGCGAGGCGGGGCGAGGCGGCGCGAGGCGGGGCGAGGCGGGGCGAGGCGGGGCGAGGCTGGGGCGAGCGGGAGAGGAGGCGAGGCGGAGGGCGGGGAGAGCGGGCAGCGAGGCGTGGCGAGGCGTGGCGGGCGGGCGAGGTCGAAAGGCGGTCGAGGC
This sequence comes from Teleogryllus oceanicus, assembly GCA_964035755.1. Taxonomy (NCBI): domain Eukaryota; kingdom Metazoa; phylum Arthropoda; class Insecta; order Orthoptera; family Gryllidae; genus Teleogryllus; species Teleogryllus oceanicus. The sequence continues at coordinate 54,226,034 of CAXIVR010000013.1, forward strand.
GGTGCGGGCGGGGCGAGGCCGGTCGAGGCGGGTGGGGCGAGACGGGCCGAGGCGGGCGAGGCGAGGCGGGCGAGGCGGGCGAGGCGAGGAGGGCGGGGCGGGCGAGGCGAGGCGGGGCGGGGCAGGGCGGGCGAGGCGGGGCGGGCGAGGCGGAGCGGGCGAGGCGGGCGGGCGAGGCGGGCGGGCCGAGAAGGCGGGCCGGGCGGGGCGAGGCGGGGCGGGCGGGACGAGGCCGGTCGAGGCGGGGTGGGGCAGGGCGAGGCGGGCGTGGCGGGGCGAGGCGGGGCGACGCGGGGCGAGGCGGATGGGGCGAGGCGGGCGGACGGGGCGGGGCGAGGCGGGCGGCGAGGCGGGCGAGGCCGGCAGGCGGGCGAGGCCGAGAAGGCTGGCCGGGCGGGTCGAGGCGGGGCGGGCGGGGCGAGCCGGTCGAGGCGGGGTGGGGCGGGCGAGGCGTGGCGGGCGTGGCGAGGCGGGGTGGGGCGAGGCGGGGCAGGCGGGCGGGCGAGGCGAGGCGGGCGAGGCCGGCGAGGCGGGGCGAGGCCGAAAGGCGGCCGGGCGGTCGAGGCGGGCGGGCGGGCGGGCCGGTCGAGGCGGGGTGGGGCGGGGCGAGGCGGGGCGGGCGTGGCGAGGCGGGGTGGGGCGAGGCGGGGCAAGGCGGGCGGGCGAGGCGGGCGAGGCCGGCGAGGGCGGGCGAGGCCGAGAAAGGCGGGCCGGGGCGGGGCGAGGCGGGGCGGGCGGGCGAGGCCGGTCGAGGCGGGTGGGGCGGGGCGGGCGAGGCGGGGCGTGGCGTGGCGGGCGGGCCGGTCGAGGCGGGGTGGGGCGGGTGAGGCGAGGCGGGCGAGGCGGGGCGTGGCGTGGCGGGGCGAGGCGGGGTGGGGCGAGGCGGGCGACGCGGGGCGAGGCGGGATGGGGCGAGGCGGGCGAGGCGGGCGGACGGGCGGGGCGAGGCGGGCGGGCGAGGCGGGGCGGGCGAGGCCGAGAAAGGCGGGTCGAGGCGGTGCGGGCGGGCGAGGTCGGTCGAGGCGGGGTGGGGCGAGACGGGCCGAGGCGGGGCGAGGCGAGGCGGGGCGAGGCGGGGCGAGGCGAGGAGGGGCGGGCGGGCGAGGCGAGGCGGGCGGGCGGGCGGGCGGGGCGAGCGAGGCGAGGCGGGCGGGCAAGGCGGGCGAGGCCGGAAAGGCGGGCCGAGGCGGGTCGAGGCGGGCGGGCGGGGCAAGGCCGGTCGAGGCGGGTGGGGCGAGGCGGGGCGGGCGGCGCGAGGCCGGCGAGGCGGGGCGAAGCCGAGGAAGGCGGCCGGGCGGGTCGAGGCGGGCGGGCGGGGCGAGGCCGGTCGAGGCTGGGCGAGGCGGGGCGAGGTGGGGCGAGGTGAGGCGGGGGCGAGGCGGGGCGGGGCGGGGCGTGGCGAGGCGGGGCGAGGCGAGGCGAGGCAGGGCGGGCAAGGCGGGCGAGGCCGAGAAGGCGGGCCGAGGCGGGTCGAGGCGGGGCGGGCGGGGCAAGGCCGATCGAGGCGGTGGGGCGAGGCGGGCGGGCGGCGCGAGGCCGGCGAGGCGGGGCGAAGCCGAGGAAGGCGGGCCGGGGCGGGTCGAGGCGGGGCGGGCGGGGCGAGGCCGGTCGAGGCTGGGCGAGGCGGGGCGAGGTGGGGCGAGGTGAGGCGGGGGCGAGGCGGGTGGGGCGGGCGGGGCGTGGCGAGGCGGGGCGAGGCGAGGCGAGGCGGGGCGGGCAAGGCGGGGCGAGGCCGAGAAAGGCGGGTCGAGGCGGGGCGGGCGGGGCAAGGCCGGTCGAGGCGGGGTGGGGCGAGGCGGGCGGGCGGCGCGAGGCCGGCGAGGCGGGGCGAAGCCGAGGAAGGCGGGCCGGGGCGGGTCGGGGCGGGGCGGGCGGGGCGAGGCCGGTCGAGGCTGGGCGAGGCGGGGCGAGGTGGGGCGAGGTGAGGCGGGGGCGAGGCGGGGTGGGGCGGGGCGGGGCGTGGCGAGGCGGGGCGAGGCGAGGCGAGGCGGGCGGGCAAGGCGGGGCGAGGCCGAGAAAGGCGGGCCGAGGCGGGTCGAGGCAGGGCAGGCGGGCGCAAGGCCGGTCGAGGCGGGGTGGGGCGAGGCGGGGCGGGCGGCGCGAGGCCGGCGAGGCGGGGCGAAGCCGAGGAAGGCGGGCCGGGGCGGGTCGAGGCGGGGCGGGCGGGGCGAGGCCGGTCGAGGCTGGTCGAGGCGGGGTGGGGCGAGGCGGGCGGGCAAGGCGGGGCGAGGCCGAGAAAGGCGGCCGAGGCGGGTCGAGGCGGGGCGGGCGGGGCAAGGCCGGTCGAGGCGGGGTGGGGCGAGGCGGGGCGGGCGGCGCGAGGCCGGCGAGGCGGGGCGAAGCCGAGGAAGGCGGGCCGGGGCGGGTCGAGGCGGGGCGGGCGGGGCGAGGCTGGTCGAGGCGGGGTGGGGCGAGGCGGGGCGAGGTGGGGCGAGGTGATGCGGGGGGGGCGAGGCGGGCGGGTCGAGGCGGGGCTTTTGGAAACATGGAAACACAATGGTGTTGGCGTGCGACACGAGTCGGGGCGAGCAAATTGGAGCGGGAAGGGCGTGGCGAGGGGTGAGGAGGAGGTGAGCGGGGGGCCGGGGCGGGGGCGGTTCGGGGCAGGGCGGGGCGGGAATGAGCGGGGCGTGCCACGGAGGCGAGGCAGGGGGGGGGGCGGGGGCAGTGCATGTGGCGTCCACGGACGCGCCTAACCGCTGCCGTCGGAGAGGGCGTGGCAGCGGCGAAAGTTGCCGGACACCTTCCCTCCCCTTCCCACACCCCTCTCGATGCCATTCCCTCTTCACTAGTTACTCCTTTTTGCCGGCGGGGGGGGGGCAGGGCAGACGGACGCAACGTGTTTCGCCTCCGCCGACCACCACACTGGATCTCTACCAGACACCACGGCGTCCGCTCGCTCGCACAGACACGATACGGAGCGTTCCCAGATGTACTTAGCGTGAATACGTAGTGGTGCTACAACAGCACACACTTTCTCTCACTAATGGAAAATTTTACAATTTTAAAATATTCACAGAGTTAAACGAAAATTATTCCTGGGCAATTTTTTGGGTGTTATTTCTTCTATTTCCCCAACGAAAGAAAAGAAAGAAATGAAGCCGTTTGTAAGAAAATATCGTTTAACCTATACTAAATATGCAAAGTGGAAGCTCTTTTTCACAGAAAAGTTTCGAATTTTCGGAAAACTTTATTTGAAGTCATTTAAAGCACTTTAACTCATAAATGCAGTAGTGTTTACAAATCGCTGTAAAATGTGCATATTAACGGCGTGAGAGATATTTTAAAAAATTACATTTGTGTAATTTCTCAAAAGAACAAAATAATACAACAAAATTAATTTTATTTCATAATAAAAAGTGAATTCCAACTACGCGTTGGAAAAGTTAAAAGAAAAAATTTGAAGCCATTTTTGAGAAGATGGTATTTGAGCTCACTTTTGCAGTTCGTTTGCAGTTTCAAGATGGTGGTCCGCGCTGTGCGGTGACTCACTAAAGAGCAAATGAGTTTTCATAAAACCACATATTTCATATTTTTAAGAATTTTTTTAGAATGTCTTTGAAGCTTCATTTAAGAATCCCCAAAAATGAAAATAGTCATTTGAAATTGAAGGGTTCCCGGCATCAATCGGGTCGATTTGGGAAATATTGATTGTGTGTCAATCCTGCGTACAGTTTAGCTTCTAGTCATTTTCACAGGCAGATAGACGGGTCGACAAGCGGACGGACAGGCAAACGGACAGACAGAAGGGCGGAAGGAAGGGGCAGTCAGACAGACCGGAGGACTGACGTTTTACCGAAAACCAATTTTTCTGTCAAGGACCCACCGAACGTAGGTCCCGACTACTTAGCGTGTTAGAGGTCGTTATTTAGTACAAACAGGAACAACTATTATCCACTTTTGGGGTAACAGGAACTAACAAGCCATGTTTTTCTGTCATAAAATTGCTTGTTTCTGCTGCAGCAATTCAATACTTTCTTAGTGCATCAACTGATGTCACTGCAGCGCCTCTGACCGGGAGGTCTTAGGTTCGAGTCCTGACGGCGGCTGGATTTTCGACACTAGCTTTTCAGTTAGGTCGAATTCAGTCGCTGTCTGGAGGAGAATTCTAGCGGCCGGCTGCGCTGATCCGTAGTTTTCCGTGGCTCCTCCGATCAACACCAGGCGAATGCCGGAGCAGTACCCTACCAAACGGGCCACGGAGCGCGCGATCTGTCCTTCCTCTTCCTAGTCCTATCCTCTCCCCCTTACACACACACACACACACACACTTACACTAACAAGTACTACACTACCACATATTCCGGGAGACCGGTCGGGAGGTTAGAGCTTGTCCCGGTTGGGGCGGTGCCCCGCTGGTGGGAGAGTCCTGGTTAGGGGGAAACCCCACTAGCCGACGGTAGGTCGGCGCCGGATCTCGCTATCCAGCGGGGGAAGATCACCGCCATCTCCCGAGAAAAAAACATGCACGACACTAACAGGACTAATAACCAGAGTAGTTGACGCGCGCGGAAACATGAATAAATCAATCAATCAATACTTTCTTAATACTAGGTAAGTAGAATGCGAGAAAGTAAAAATAGTAACACGTTGGTGAGAAGTGTTAGCTCCAGGCCTGTGACGTTCTCAAACTTTAATGTTCACGTGACGGTATACGGCCGTTAGGAGCAGCTTTCAAATGAGCTTTAGCGATTGCGACATTGTGTTACGCGTTATATCAAAAGAAACATTCCAAATGGTGAACAAAGAAGTTGCAAAATGTTTCAAAGAGTCTATACAATGAGCGAGTCATTTAAACCTTAGCACGTGTCAAGAGTAAATAAATCATCACGCGAAGACTCTTTTATTTTCTGGCCTTGGGCAATTTTCAGTCTGAAATTTTGAATGGTTATGTATGAGATAACATAGTTCTTAGCAAAACGCATAACCTAATAAGAAGATAAACGAATTTTTTATCCGTCACCTTTTCAACATTTTCTGTGGAGTAATCCAAAGTTGTGGATGCTGGTAAGGATTCATTTATCAACATGTAGCTTGTTCTTATTTGACATAAAAAGTTACATGAAAAATATCAACTTAATTGATTTTTTTAATTCATTACAAAATTAAATTTTATTACACGTCGATCCGAATCGTGAACTGAGTGTGATAATTAGACATCAGATGTTTAGGTCCTAATAATCGTCTTTTAGGCGCCTAAAATGGCACTGAAAATGTCAAGAATAAGGAGAAAAAGGTACGTAACTCTCGTACAATAAAATGAAAAATTGTTAGTAATTTTTGCCTAAATTATCTTGTAAACTTAAATACACGAAACAAGTACGAGCATTTTAATGTAAAACTAGATTTACATATTTACAACTCTGCGACATTTTATTCTTAATAGTTTGCAAGTAATATTTGCATATTACCATTATCTTTTCAAGAATCGCAATTTCAGATTTGCGATGTTTGGGAGACAAAATCAGGTTGAATGCGGAGAAGGATCTCTCAAAATCTACTGACATTAGCAACACTGAAACCTTCTGGGAATTTACTTTTATTTCCACTTAAAATTTTGATGCCCACGGTGTATTGTCAATCGACTATGTGATCTGAACATGGCTGAGATTTATGAAATAGGGAAATGAAGAAAAATCTGTGGGTATACTTTTAGGATTCTCTGGTATTTTAAAATACATGTAGACGTGAATTGAAGATTTGTAATGAATGCACACATTGCACCATGATCGATTTTTTGATATCTTAGCATTGTATATAAAAATAACAAATAAAAGCAAAGAAGACCTAGAAAGGTATTTATGCAGAAAAAGGCATTTATGTTTAAAAAAATCAAAAATAAGCATTATAAAACTCCGTCATATGTCGTCATTTCGCATGATTCCTGCACATATATTATCAGCCTGTAAATAAGTTCGCTAGAATACAATAGGCATTTCCCTAAACATCCGATGTGTAGCGATAATTCACTTTGCGCCGGAAAGGCGGTATATTAATTAAATTTGTCTCAACAACGTAGGCGTTTTGAAACCTCCAAGAAACATTTTTTTAGATTTCTTTTAGAATATTCCAGATGTATTGAATTAAAAACAATGCCAATCTATTGGTCTTCTTGAGTCTAATACGCTTTCAAGCGATGTAGATGATGTGAAAGCCTCTATTTGCCATATCGATTGAGGATACGTTGTGCAAAATAGTCCTAAATCGCCCCTAATCACCCAAAATCGCCCTGATACAAACAATCCTAACGAAATTAATTAACACGGAAATCGTCAGATATCTTAAGAACTATTTTATGATAATGATGAAAAAACTCCTTGTTTTAGGGGCAGTTATTTAAGCTACACAGTAATAATATATTATTACGTCTAAGCGTTTACTTGTTTCCAGTAATATTAATTTTGTTATGTTAAAGAGAGAGAGACGTCATTTAAAGTGTTTCTCTTTTAGTTTTACATAGAAAACCTTTTAGGATAGCCTGTGAATTTGCCAGAAACAAATAACAAACTGTTTAGCGAGGTGTTTGGTAATATATGCTCTCTGAAGAGGACAAGTTCACTGTACACAGAAGAACGTATTCAGCGCTGGTAGACAAATACGAGAAAAAAGAAAGTTGGAGAGTTCTCTTGGGTGACTCCCGAACTACTAGGAACATTTGCTCTTGACCATCTGAGGAATACGACAGACACCGAAAGTACACGTGTGAACGTTTACTTTTCCACGTAATTTTTACAAGCTTTTCTATATTATGATTGTAATACTAATGCTGTCTTACTCCTTCATTTACCTAGCAATAGAATCTGTCAAATGTGACTTGGGAGCTGAAAAATGGGAGTGTATTTTCAACCAGTATAGAATCTCTGTGTTTTTAACCAGTGACAAATGGATTGTATTCATCAGGTATCAGCCCCACAGTTCTCTTCAAAACACTAACAGTGTTTGTTTTAATACGTACATTACTCGTACATTAATTTACAATACATTTTCATATGATATTAAGTACTTCAAATCGATTTACAAATTAAAATGCAAAATTAATAATTTTGTGCTGCACGTCTTTTTTACTACAATTAAATTGAGTGTCAAAAACAAATCTAATATTTATTTTAATCGTGATACTAATGAATTACATAATTTTCACATTGTAATGACTGAACACAAAAATTGTGAAGAATTTCTGAGAGAATGACTCCAACTGCAATGGGGTGTTTTGTCGTATCGCTTGATCCAAACAAGAGATAGTTGTTTGGAGGTATGAAATTAATCTTCCTTCTAACGTCCTACAGGTATGTTTTTGCCATGAAATAAATTAATTAATTAAACCTCAGGGATGTGAATATTCGAAAATTATTCTTACAATTTACTAAAACGTAATTTAAACCCAGCATTTAGGTACTCAACACATAGTATATACGGTTGGTCTGTCTACCGCGAACCAATAAATAGCTTTTGAGGGTAACGTTGAAAATACGAGGGTAAGGTAAGACGTATATCTGCACTTCACTCTAGTGTTCTATTGGTTGACCTCTAGTGTTCTATTGGTACTTACCAGCTTTAAGTGTGTACTTAGTAGTCTTAAGATGACATCTTTAAATTTCGTATGAAAAGTTTCAGTATTATCACCTAATATTCGCTTGAGTTCGTACACATGGCTTCATATCTCTCAGTTCGCACAAAAACACACAAGCCTTTGTGATCTGAATGTGTACCAAAATCTGAAATCCTTAGATTATTCTCAGCACAATGCGGATGCAAGTGTTTTATCTTGGCAATGGGCTTACCAGTGGATTGAACCATTCAAAATTAGTCAAACAAACGTTCAGAATAAAAAGGTAGAATACGTCTCACATCATCCACTACTGACTGCGCACTTTTTCTTGATACTCCACAGCGGGGGGTGCGGGGAGCGGCGGGTTGTGTCTACGTCACAGAAGTGCAGGGCTGTCAACTTCATTTTATTTATTTATTTATTTAGTCAAAAATAGTCAAAAACTGTATGGGACGTCTGGGGGAGAAAATCATCTGCGCACGCTTTCTTGAGTTTCAAAATCCCTTCCCAACAATTTAACTATTAATAGTTAAAAGATGAATAATAATAATAATAATAAATATTAGTAATAATAACAAATTTAAAAAAGCGCGGGATTAACATTTCAAAAACTAGATATTTTCGTTGCCAAATTATAGAAAACTTATTTTTAACGGTAAAGGAACAAACAGATTTGATTTTTCTGTATTGATAACTAAATAGAAACTCACCCTAAGCTCTACTACCACTACAAGCGAAAGGAAAGTTCAACAAAACGTGCGCATAGTGAAGCTACATTTACGTCCAGAAGCAAATCAAGGGGCCATCTCAGCATTTGCTCAAAGAATCAGGAAAACCCGATCGAGATGGGAGTCATTGACCCGAAAATACATTATTTGTTACAGGCATATTGAGTCTTTTTTTTTAATTATAAAATGCAAATGTAAACTAATTCATTATACTATATCTTGTTTTGGTTAAAGTAAACATTATCTTTCTTTTTGACGGTCAGTAAAGTCTCTAAATGTATAGAAACAGTTTTATTGGCAGAAAACTCGGCGTAATAACTCGTCTTGGACTAGATAGCTATGAGAAACAAGGATTATTTTTTAATTCTGAAGAAATAATTAATCGTTATAGAAATAATTGAGTAACAAGAAGAAACATGGTGCGCACAGGTCGATAGAAAGAGAGACCGAAGACTAGTAAGTCCGCATTGGAAAGGAACGAAGTGGGCAGCACTGCACACTGAGCCGACATTCCGAGTGGAGCTCATATTTTCTACCGGGCCGTGCTATGCCGGGCTGAGCGAGAACTAGGGAGCTTGAGAATCAAGAGAAAATGCGAACATAGTACTGATCCCAATACTGAGCCAGTCCTTGACGTGATTCTGAATAACTGAGTGAGTATTATGAACTGGCAAACCATACTGTACGTTTGTCAGGTTCAGCATATGCAAAACAATGCGCATTCACATATGCCGAAGCTGTTCAACATGTGTATTTCGAGGTACCAGAGCATTCCAGATACGGTTCCGAACATGCCACGTATAATTACCATCCGCGTATCTATCAATCCACGCATCATTTATTCCAATTAAAAATGCTTTATGACGCCCAAGATTTATCTTCAACCTCCAGATGAAGAAGCAGTGCATACATGGATTTCCGCTCAATCGAAAATCTTTTTTTCCCCGAGGGTATCGAAAAGCTCATGCAATTATGTCCGGGAGCGGTAGCTCAGTGCATCAACTGATGTTACTGCAGCGCTCTGATCCGGAGATCCTAGGTTCGAGTCCTGACGGCGGCAGGATTTTCGACACTAGCTTTTCAGCTAGGTCGAATTCAGTCGCTGTCTAGAGGAGAATTCTAGTGGCGGCTGCTCTGATCGTAGTTTTCCGTGGTTTCTCAGATCAACACCAGGCAAATGCCGCAGCAGTACCCTATCAAACGGGCCACGGACCGCGCCGAACTGTCCTTCCTCTTCCTTGTCCTATCCTCCCCCCTTTACACACACTTGGCAGGATTTTCGACACTAGCTTTTCACTCCCGGCTGGGGCGGTGCCCCGCTGGTGGGGGAGTCCTTGTTAGGGAGAAACCCCACTAGCCGCCGATCGGTCGGCGCCGGATCTCGCCATCAGGCGGGGGAAGATCACCGCCCTCTCCCGAAAAAAAACATGCACTACACCAACGGGACTAATGACCAGAGCAGTTGACGCGCCCGGAAACTCGAAAAAATCAATCAATCAATCAAACTCATGCAATTATGGACGAAGTACTTTGAAAAAATTGATGTCTATATTGAAGAATGGTCTCGCTGCAAATTTTGTACTGTTGTAATCAATTATAAATGTTGAGTACAGATAGTAAGTGTCGCCCTCGTTTATATAGATGACTTGTAAACATATAAATCAATACAAAATAAGGTTCCTGACTCCACGAGTTTGGAAGTTGCCCTATAACGAGAATTTTAACTCTTAATATTCTGATTTTTCTATGAATCACCATTTTTTCACGAATCATATGTGGTCTGCTAAACATCGATTCAAGCCCGCTTCTCTAGACCAAGTGCAATCAAACTTTCAGATCTCACAGGACACTTCATGATCCTAAATACCACTCATATGATTTTTTTAAACAAATACATTTTATAATATATTTTTCTGGGTAGCCAAGATCGCTAAAGCCAGTATGCATTAGACACTTTCGATTGGAAGGATCGCAGGCCTGGATATTTGCTTGTGTGTTGTGCATGGCGTGGCTGTAACAACTAACTTTCAACTCCCTGCCAGTCCCGGCCGGCCTGGGTTGCGTAGACCCTGGAAGATTTGCCTCCAAGTACGAGATACATCCGTGCTCTGGGATCGAATCCGACAGAAGACATGGATTTCGTCCGTTTTGGAATGGATTTGGTTGGTTAGTGATGGTTGTGTTGGTTCATGATTAATGTTAGTTGGTTAGTGTTGGTTAATGATTTCGGGCGCGTTAACAGCTTAGGTCATTAGTCCCGTAAGTGAAGTGCATGTTTTTTCCTCGGGAGATGGGGTTGATCTTCCCAGCTGGATGGCGAGATCCGGCGCCGACCTACAGTCGGCTAGTGGGGTTTCCCTCTAACCAGCACTCTCTCACCAGCGGGACACCGCCCCAGCCAGGACAAGCTGTAAGCACCCGACCGGTCTCCCGGAATATGTGGTAGTGTAGTGCATGTTAGTGTAAGTGTGTGTGTAAGGGGAGAGGATAGGACAAGGATGAGGAAAGACAAATCTTGCGCGGTCCGTGGCCCGTTTGGTAGGGTACTGCTCCGGCATTCGCCTGGTGTTGATCGGAGAAACCACGGAAAACTACCGATCAGAGCAGCCGGCCGCTAGAATTCTCCTCCAGGCAGCGACTGAATTCGACTTAGCTGAAGAGCTAGTGTCGAAAATCCTGCCGCCGTGGGGAGTGGGAACCTAGGACCTCCCGGTCAGAGGCGTTGCAGTGACATCAGTTGATGCACTGAGCTACCGCTGCCGGTTTGTGAAATGGAGTGCCGCCCTATCACACTATAAATCGGCCTGGAACTTCAAATTCTGTTCTAAATACCTTCCTCTTCTCTCGTAAGTTGTGTGTGCGGAGATACGACCAGGTGCACCGCGTGATGGTGTATGGGCCGCAGCGTGTCAACGTCTCTAGTGGTTTAGAAATTACGTAAAGAAGGGACCGATTTGACCGCTAATGCGTGGGCATTGCTGCCAACAAAACTGCAGGTTATGACTATGCGCTCAATTCGTCAATACGTTCGTTTGCAGTTGGCTAACTTGTAAAGGACTTAGACGCTACCTTTTGTAATGCCTTCCTTCGACGTGACATGAAGTGACATGATATGACATCCTTCGACATGACATTGCCCTCCGACATTGCCTGTGTTATCAGAGAGATTCTTCTACGAAAGGACCGCGTTGACAACTGTTTGGCTACTGCTGGCAACATAACAGTGAGTTATGTCCGTGGGCTCAATTCACCAATGCGTTCGTTTGCAGTTGGCTCATTTGTAAAGGACTTCCTTCCGAGAAGCCCGCAAGTGTGTCTAATGTAAAACGCTTAATCTGTGTCCCTACGAACGACATTGTCGGTAGCCGGCGCAAATGATCGAAAATCGACAAGCTGGAAAAAGCCCCTGCGAGAAAAAATACATATTCTTGTGTGTAACGCCAAAATGATCTGGCGGATCTCCGACCCGGTTCATTGGTACAAACAAGTTCATTGGTTTTGAGGCTTAAACCAAACATCATTCAATTCACATCTAAATTCTGGTGCGTTGATTTTGAGGCTTATAAGAAATAAGTTCATTGACTTTGAGGCTTAAATCAAACATCGTTCAAACCATATCAAAATTCTTGTGCGTGACGCCAAAATAATTTGACGGATCGCCAAGGTGCCCTGCCCAACGGTTCAAATAAGTTCATTTGTTTTCAAGCTGATACGAAAGAAATTAATTTATTTTGATGCTTCAACCAAATAAGTTCAATGATTTTGAGACCAAAGTCAAATCAATGTATTGATTGTGAGGCTTAAAAAAAATTTTATTTTAGGCTTAAATCAAATAAGTTCATTGATTTTGAGTTAAATCAAATAAGTTCATTGATTTTGAGACTCAAACAAATAAGTTAATTGATTTTCAGGCTTAAATCAAATATTTTTTCATTGATTTTGAGGCTAAAACAAACGCCATTCAAACCATATCCACGTTCTTCTGTGCAACACCAAAATGTTCAGGCAGACCATCAGAAGTGGCCGGCCCATCGGTTGGAGGGGTTTGCTCCAGGTGTGGCCCCGCCTCTTTCTGCAACTTTCTCCGCCGCGGCGCTGGGCGGCAGGAGACAGGTGGCGGCGGTGCGGAGACCAGAGGCCGCGCCTGCGTCTCCTCGTTTTCCTCCCCCTCCTCCCCCCTCCTCCCCCTCCTCCTCTTGCTGCGCGGAGTAACCGCCCCGGGCGAAAGGTCGCGCACAACCGGCCAGCGGAAGCTCCCATTCCCAAGATGTTGCTTGGTTGGTTGGTTGATTAGTGATTCCGGGCGCTCAATAGCTTAGGTCATTGGTCCCGTAAGTGTAGTGCATGTTGTTGTTGTTTTCCTCGGGAGATGAATCTGGATGGCGAGATCCGTCGGCTAGCGGGGTTTCCCCCTAACCAGGACTCTCCCACCAGCGGGGCACCGCCCCAGCCGCGACAAGCTCTAAGCTCCCGACCGGTCTCCCGGAATATGTGGTAGTGTACTGCATGTTAGTGTAAGTGTGTTGTAAGGGGAGAGGATAGGACAAGGAAGTGGAAGGAAAGATCGCGCGCGGTCCGTGGCCGTTTAATAGGGTTCTGCTCCAACATTCGCCTGGTGTTGATCGGAGAAAACACGGGAAACTACCGATCAGAGCAGCCGGCCGCTAGAATTCTCCTACAGATAGCAACTGAATTCGACCTAGCTGAAAAGCTAGTGTCGAAAATCCAGCCGTCGTCAGGACTCGAACCTAGGACCTCCCGGTCAGAGACGGTGCAGTGACATCAGTTGACGTACTGATCTACCGCTCCCGGTCCATTCCCAAGTCCGGGCTAGAGATACACCATGGTGGAAGTACATGGGCGGGTTACTATGCTGCACTGATTTTAGCTGCTTCCGCGCAGCACCAGTTTGCGTCACAAACCACGTGACCACAGCACCGGTACTTCGTTTGAAAAGTTTCGTTAACCATCCAAAACTAACACGAAGGGGTAGAAGATGCAATATTTAAATGTCATTCTTCATAAATCTGTTTCAATGTTTTATATCTGACTGGATTTAAAATTCCAAATATACCAATGTTACCATACTTTGATATTGTTTCTGTACGAGCCCAGAAATGTGATAATAATTGAGATTTAGATTAAATTTTAGATTTTACTGTTAATTCTGCAATTAAGCATAGTGACTTGGTGGCAGAATATGGTAAGTATATGGTAAGATGCCCCAGGCTCTCAAAAATATACTGTCTAGTGTGTAGAATATCTGTAATGTATGAAAGGATACTGAAGCCGAAAGATCACAATCTATATATTCGTTATATTCGTTAATTATAAAAAGGAGTAATTATTTGATACTGATAACGGCGAATTAACTCGGAGGATCTATATTCGAGTGTAGGTGCGGGAAAAAATGTTTGCTAGTTGAAAACCCTTTTGTAGGTTTATGTAGTAATATGATATTGGGGAGCAGTTATGAATATTGTGAGAAAGTATGTGCTGTTGTAGCAACACTAGTTTAGTATCTCTAAAGATATAGCATCCCACACCCAGGCTCTTCCCATACAACTTGCAAAAGCTGGAACTCAACAAAACGCGCGAATAGTGAAGCTTCATTTATTTCCAGAAACAAAAAAAGGCGGCATCTCAGCATTTGCTTAAGTAATCAGGGAAATTGGGCAAATACCAGTCACATGGAGATCATTGACCCAGAAGCTGAAGAACAATACTTGAAATTAATTAGGTTAATGTACTTATTATAAAAGTAACAACAATAATGACTGTAATGACTGTAATAATAATAATAATAATAATAATAATAATAATAATAATAATAATAATGACTGATCATAAAAATATTTAAATGAAGGTTTTGCAGATAAATGGATGAGTCGGTTACTTTGTAAATCTAATTCAAACAGGGATCCTGTTGATATGCAAATGTAGAAGCTGCTACTGCAACTTCTGGTATGGTCACTGGTAGGTTTGGAAGAGAGACACAAAAGTAGAGTGTTGGAGATTGACAAGAGTTTCCAAATGCATCAAGCGTCGGGACCCTCAGCAAGAAATAAAATAGTGACCAGCTGTATGGACGTAAACAATCAGAAACAATCAGTATTTATTATTTATTCGAAACACATCATAGGTTCTCATAAAAATGTAGTAAAACACTTTGAAACCGTTTCAAAACCAAAACCGAAACTTTTTGTTATCAAAACCGAAGCGAAAGTATTTCTTTTAGCTGAAACCGGGTCATTTTCATGCTCGGTATTTCATAAAAGAGATATTTCATAAATGATTTCATTTCACTTGATAAATTACCAATAATTAATTCATATGGCTCAAAGCGATAAGTAAAATAATCTGGAAACGCCCTAAGAGGATTGCTTAGTTACTCTACTGCGTAAGTGAAAACTGTAAATAATTTATTGATGTTACTCCATATCAATAACGAAAACGTAATATCAAATTGATTGAAAATATCGAAAAAGAATAAGTTTGTAGTACATTACCCATAATAAGCTTCACGAAGAAACAATACTAGTAAAATCCAAACGTCAAACAGATAATTATTTTGTCCCAAATCGTAGAGCTAAAATGCATATCATTGTAATACTGTGACTAAAATTAGTCATGTTCAAATTTCTGCCAAAAAATAATTTCTTAAAAAATATTTGTAATCGGAATATTTTCTCAAACTTACGAGTTAAAAATAATTTCCTGATAATTGATAAAACGTAAAAAACGAACGTGTAGTAATTACATTTTAATACCATTATCATTTGTCTCACAGACATGTCAAGCCCTTACAAATACCATCCCTGTTGATAGCAAGAAATCAAAGAATCTCTATTCACTCCTCAAAGAGAAAGCCAGAGGTCTTTCTTTCTGGGTTGACTGTTCAATCGACCTTGCTCTGCTTCCTTTAGAGGAAACTTGATTTTTCTTTGCCATCATATTTGGTGCTAAGATGATTGTTCTGGTCGGGTGGAGAATGGTGATGTAAGTTTTTAGTGGTGGGTCAGGTTCAGATATCACGCTTCAATCCCTATTATAATTTCTACGTAACTATGATTGGGCATCCCTGTTTCTCTTTTGAATAACACTGTTCTTTCTCTTCCAAAACTGAAATAACTTCCGGTGTTGAATTGAAATATACTCAGAATGAATGTCTTCATCTGATGTGTATTTGGTTGGCACATGTTTGTAAATACTCGTCGATTACGCCAAAGAAGTAATATTATATATCATAGTGGATATATCCAAAATAGAAGATGACAATTTATAAAAAATTGAATTATTTGATTTAATTCATATCTCCAAACGATAAAATCCAGATTTATTTGGAGCAAAAACAACATATTAATATTCCACTTAATTAATTGAGTAAGAGTGATTCGTTATTAACTGTTGGTATCATTTTGAATTATACATCTTATAGCACAATATACATATTCATAATGTAGTATGTTGTACTCTGATATTTTAATGTTATGTAGCTCCAAAACATATTACCACATTCATGAACTTACATTATCGCACTTTTTTCTTCTTGTTTTTTTGTTGCTTCTTTCTCTGATGGTCAAATTTTTCATGGAATTTGTTCCTCCTAACACCCAAAGACTCATAGTATCATAATAAGCTCATTATAATTTTTCTAAAGCGCGAAGATTAATATTAGCTTTAAACTGGCATTCTCACTTTTTTGATTTGTTTTCATTTTATTGTCTTGCGTCGATGTTGCATTGATTAGTTTACATCCAACTGTGCAAATAAACTGACAACTAACTACAATACAATAAATACAATTGAAAATTATAATTAATTAATTATAATTACATATGTAAAATAATATGGTTACGCCCTATCATCACTTCTTCGCAATGTAGAAATGAAGGTTTTTTTCGCTTAAAATTACAATTGTGTATACATACTTTCAGTTGAATGGCAAAGTTTAAATTTAAACTGCAGTTTGGTATCATCCCGATCTTTTTCGTGGCAAATTTCAAAATTTTATTTGGTCTCCCAACTTAGATATTACAGTTGAAAAAATCCAATTGTTGCAGAGTGTAATTTTTTAAGTGGCAATTCATACGCTATCTTTTCTGGAGCATGCCATACACACTAACAAATAAAAAGTAATGAGAGGTTTACAGGGAGGTCCTAGGGATCTAGTCCTGGCGGTGGGAGGAATTTCGATTGATTGATTTTTTCGTGTTTCCGGGCACGTCAACTGCTTTGGTCATTAGTCCCGTTAGTGTAGGGCATGTTTTTTTTCGCGGGAGATGGCGGTGATCTTCCCCCGCTGGATGGCGACATCCACCGCCGACCTACCGTCGGCTAGTGGGGTTTTCCCCTAACCAGGACTCTCCCACCAGTAGGGCACCGCCCCAGCCGGCACAAACTCTAAGCTCCCGACCGATCTCCCGGAATATGTGGTAGTGTAGTGCATGTTAGTGTAAGTGTGTGTGTGTGTAAGGGGAGAGGATAGGACAAGGAAGAGGAAGGAAAGATCCGTTTGGTAGGGTACTGCTCCGGCATTCGCCTGGTGTTGATCGGAGAAACCACGGAAAACTACCGATCAGAGCAGCCGGCCGCTAGAATTCTCCTCCAGACAGCGACTGAATTCGACCTAGCTGAAGAGCTAGTGTCGAAAATCCTGCCGCCGTCAGGACTCAAAGCTAAGACCTCCCGGTCAGAGGCGCTGCAGTGACATCAGTTGATGCACTGAGCTACCGCTCCCGGTTTATTATTATTATTATTATTATTATTATTATTATTATTATTATTATTATTATTTTATTTATTTTTCACAGTTTTTACTGATCGGTGTGTCAACCACTCACAGGTATGATGACCAGGTGTGCCATTGCTTTATTGAAGATTTAGGTGTCTTCTAACAATATGGCATGTATTCAAGATAACGGCCTTCTGCACATTGAAAATTCTCCTGGAATCCAAGTGAAGACCCCCTAGTGGTCGAAGTGTCATTTTCGGGATCACTCCTCTTGCTGATATTATTATTGGCACAATTATCACTTGGCTGAATTTCCACTGAGCTGTGACTTCATGGGCGAGATCGGTATATTTTTTAATCTTCTCTTGATATTTTGCCGATATGTTGTGGGTGTTGGGTATTCATACATTAATAAGTTAAGACTGCTGATGGTTTCTATTGATGTATGTTATATCGGGTCTATTTGCCGCCGACTTGTCTGTCAGTGATAATGGAGCGATCCCAGAAGAGAGTGTGCTTACTACTTTCAAGCACGTCCTGAGGAACATATTTGTAATATGGCGAGAAAGTGACGAGTAACCATATTTGTAATATGTGACGCCATATTTGTAATATGGCGAGAAAGTGACGAGTCTAGGTAGTAGGATATAATTAAGTTTAAACTTAGATTAAGAAAATAGTTATGTGTAAAATAGGCTTAAGTACTGTTTAAAAATATACGTGTACTAACCAAATAAATAAACACATGAAAAAAGAAAAGACCGGTAGCATGAGCGAAGCGGGAAATGACAAAAGAACTTCACAAAAAGGGAGCAGCCAAACACTCAATTACAAACTGAGTGCCAATCAAAACACCGCGGGTGCCCAACATGAGACAATCATAGGCCGCCCGCGAAAAAACAATGGAAATGGAAAAAATTACAAAACAAAACGGAGGAGCTCCTCCCCGAGTAGGCCGTGGAAACTTTATCACGCGCGACCTTCATCAGGCATCATCACGCAAGCGCGTGACGAGTAAGCCCGTTTTCATTTCCGATAATTGGTGTACCTGCTTCGATACTTTATCATGCCTTTTTATATTCCAACTGTGCGTGGCCACTACATCCACTTGTCACGTGTTGGATAGTTTCGCTTGCAGCACCATACCTTCTATATATATAGACATATAGACATCATACACTTCTACATATATAGACATTCCGACATATGTCGGAATGTATGGTCGCGTTATTATTATTATTATTATTATTATTATTATTATTATTGACTATATTTCTCAGTTAAACTGGGCAAAAGAAATCTGTCTTTTGGTGTCTTAGAACCAGATTCTGCTCTTATGGAAAGGGAATTCACCCTATCCCACTTGAGCTTCGAACAATGAGGCAAGTCTAAAGTAAGCTTGTTCATCAATTTTTGAAATTTTATTGGTAGTTCCAAATTTCTCAAATTATTTTCAAATGTTTTCGACATTACTCCTGACGATGAGATCATCAAGGCATATATGAGAACTTTCTCCAATCGCCAGATCTGTTTCAATTGCATTGCAAGCTCCTCATGTCATGGTTATCTTGATGTTATGGGCCAGAGGAACTGCAATATCAAATCTAGTGGCAAATTTATTAGTTTTATCAATGAGGATAGGCCTGTATAATCTACTCGTTTGTCCGTGATAACAAATTAGTCCCAGTACATTACATGGTTCTTTGTTTCCTGTACAGGTACTGGGCAATATTTGTAATACAGCGTAGAAGAGTCAAGCAACCCGTGTTTAACATTAAGATCTAGATGTATCAATTTTGCAAGTTTGTTGTGTAGGAGATAGGAGTTGTCTGATAATGCCGCAAAGCGCACTATAATGTGCTCAATTGATTCGCCAAATGATTCACATTTTCTACATTCGTCTATCATATTAATCTTCGTAACATTTTTTTCGTAGTTTTTGGTTCGCCCAACCGTATCTGGAATATCCGTTACAAACCCTTCAGTATCTGGGTATAAATATCCACTTATTAGCCAATGCAAAAAACGCAACTTTATCAATATGTTGTTCTTCCAGATGATTAGGAAATTTTCCGCGTATGATTTTCTCCTTCCTAGATTGTAGTTTAACTTCTGTATCTGGAATGCTTTTTGTGGCTTCATTATTATTATTATTATTATTATTATTATTATTATTATTATTATTATAATATTAATATTTGCTTCAGAATAACACCTGCATACGTTACCTCACACGGAAAATACCGTACAATCTGATATAAAACTGAAAGGACATGTGATAACATTCCTTGACTTACTGTCATCTATTCGCAACGTGTAGTCTGTGTGTCGTTGTTTAAGCGGTGCAATTTCCAAGGAAAAATATGGATGAAATTGAACACTACAGTTACAAAACTACTGATACGTTTGCATCAGCAGTACTCTCTATAACCTCTTGTTCTTAGTAAAAAAAATAGTGCAAGAAATAAATTTATTCGCTAAAAAAAATTCTCTATTTCGAACGAGTTTCTGGAGGAGAATTCTAGAGGTCGGCTGCTCAGATCGGTAGTTTTCCGTGGTTTCTCCGATCAACACCAGGCGAATGCCGGAGCAATACCCTACCAAATGGGCCACGGACCTCGCGCGATCTTTCCTTCCTCTTCCTTGTCCCATCCTCTCCCCTTACACACACTCTTACAATTACATGCACTACACTATCACATATTCCGGGAGACCGGTCGGGAGCTTAGAGCTTGTCCCGACTGGGGCGGTGCCCCGCTGGTGGGAGAGTCCTGGTTAAGGGGAAACCCACTAGCCGACGGTAGGTCAGCGCCGGATCTCGCCATCCAGCGGGGGAATATCACCTCCATCTCCCGAAAAAACATGCACTACACTAACGAGACTAATGACCAAAGCAGTTAACGTGCCCAGGAACACGAAAAAATCAATCGATCTAGTTTCCCTGGCATTCGTTTTACTGGGGCACACATTTCCATATCGAATACTTCCTGTTCCTTACGTCCGCTAGCCTGCCGCTGTGTAGGCGTACACAGAATGAGACTGTGTGTGTGAACTAGAGAGAGTTCGCAGCTTCAATACTTCGCGAAATCCGGTTTCAGCAACGGGCGGAGAGATTTATTGCAGCTTTAGGACACTTCCGATCGACATATTTCAATAGTACAAGCTACGCATTCCCTTTTTCATTTCTTTTCTCTCAACCCCTATTTATTTTTTTTGTTTGTTTTGTGTGCATTTTTGTTTGTTTGTTTTAATTTTTGACTAATACTAAACTATATTTTCATTTAATTCATCTTACTCTGTGTAGAATAGAAAAGTTTTACGGAAGAGCGAATGGTGATAAAGGACTTGTATTCATATTTGATAAATTTAAAATTGACAAAATTGCTATCAATTTCAACATTTAATAACAGAATTAATTATCAAGCTATTAGAACGACATGAGTCACAGATTGGTCTATTAATACCAAAGAAAATTGTTAATTTTATAATTTGGTGTTGTACATACCCCGGGGAAAAGTTCCATACGCATACTCTTCGTAGGTTGAGTATCTGGGCATCTACAAGGACCGCATTCACGGGGCTCCGAACATGACTAATACGAAGGGAGCTCGAAGTTGCTAAAGTAAGGACTTCCATGCCGTCTTTGCGTAACAATTGACGCTTACGCAAGTTATTTTACGATACTTTAGACATCTGGGAATACGGCCATTTATGTTGCAAATTCCAATGACAAAGATGATTTTTTTAAATTTTTGGCCACCTACGAACGCAAAATTGATCCATTAGCGTGTTTCGTTCAACTAGGAGGTTTAGTTACAGTTATTTTGGTGTAACTCCACTAGATGGCACTGTAGAACAAAACTCAATATTCATGTCAAATGCAACCCGCAATACTCGGCAGCATTTTTTTTAATCTGTATCGTTAAATAGCTTCTAAACGAAGCATTCTAGGGGGAAAATTTTCTCACATCGCAAACTTCAGATTGGAATCTTCTTAGGCATTGTATTATATTTTTGCTGGCCCGGCGCTTCTCGGTATTACCCCACCTGCTCAGAAACGTGCAGAATTTCAACAAAATCTGGATAGGAGGGAAAGAGAGAGGCAGAGACTGTCAGACATACTGAGATAGGGGCACAGAGAGAGACAGAGTCAGGCAGACTGACAGAGAGAGAGAGAGAGAGAGAGAGAGAGAGAGGGAGAGGCGGAGAGAGAAAGGAAGAGGGAAGGAGAAAGAGGAATATGAAGAACAGGATAACGTCTGCCGGGTTGCGTTAGAGAGGTAAGAAGGATGAATCAAACCTTAACAATTACCCTAAGCAATGAGCCACGAACTGTATGCCATTCTTCCTTCTCCAGTCTTCACTCCTTCCCTTAGAGCTAAGAGCTACAGTGCTTCCTCATTCTTCACAAAAAACAGTTAAAACTGCGTATGACGTGCTATGGGGAGAAGTGAATTATTTAAAACAACAACATAAACCAGGCGCGATAGTAACTTGTTCACTCCCCCACTCATCCTATCCTTGAGGATGACTGATAAACGGAGCCCTTACACAAACAACAAAAAAGATGCGAAGGTCCAAAACACATTTCTATCACCTATTTGTCGTGAGAAACATCCACTTACAAGTTATCTATGTCTAGAATGCACCAAAAAAAAGATGACATATCACAATTTCGAGCGTGGTGATAATTTATTTATTCAATTTTCCGGACCGGGAGCGGTAGCTCAGTGCATCAACTAATGTCACTGCAACGCCTCTGACCGGGAGGTCCTATGTACGCGTCCTGACGGCGGCAGGATTTTCGACAATAGCTTTTCAGCTAGGCCGAATTCAGTCGCTGTCTGGAGGAGAATTCTAGCGGCCGGCTGCTTTGATCAGTAGTTTTCCGTGGTTTCTCTGATCAACACCAGGCGAACGCAGAAGCAGTACCCTACGAAAACGGGCCACGGACCGCGCGCGATCTTTCCTTCCTATTCCTTGTCCTATCATCTCCCCCTTACAC
Organism: Teleogryllus oceanicus; assembly: GCA_964035755.1. NCBI lineage: Eukaryota > Metazoa > Arthropoda > Insecta > Orthoptera > Gryllidae > Teleogryllus > Teleogryllus oceanicus. Next base: position 54,248,050 of record CAXIVR010000013.1, read on the forward strand.
ACACACTTACACTAACATGCACTACACGATTACATTTCCGGGAGACCGATGGCGAGCTTAGAGCTTGTCGTGGCTAGAGCGGTGCCCCGCTGATGAGAGAGTCCTGGTTAGGGGGAAACCCCGCTAGCCGACGGTAGGTCGGCGTCGGATCTCGGCATCCATCGGGGGAAGATCACCGCCATCTCTCGCAAAAAATAAACATGCACTACTCTGACGGGACTAATGACCAAAGCAGTTGACGCGCCCGGAGACACGAAAAAATCAAACCAAATCAATCCAATTTTCCGTTCCTAGGGTCCGGCAAGAAGAGTTTCTCTGCCGAAAATTCGCCGTTTTTCGCGCAGCATTACATAACTTACTCTCTACCGCGTAGCGAGAATGTAAAACCGTGAGATTGTGAGGGAGTTTGCAGCATGACTAGCATCAGGTCCCTCTCCACTAGGCCTCTCGTGTGTGCCTGCCTCATATTTCGCGAGAACGCGTCGACTCGTACGCCCAGACGCTGCGTTGGGCAACGCGCGAAAGCCCAGTTGACCTTTCTGCGCATGCGCGGCGGTGGCAACCGGACGGCCTGCTAGGCTCAAGCGATGTTCCTTGTCCCTGTCGCTTTCCGCTAGTCGAGTGACACACCGCTCTACTTTGGACGGTCATAAATATTGTCCGTCGGCCGGGGAAATAAACTTCTTCGGAAAATGATCTAGATCATTTAGATACTGTAGATACAGCAAACACTCGTTAGCACGAACTCGCTTAACATGAATTTCGCCATAACACGAACAAAACTTAACGGGATCGGTAGCTCAGTGTATCAACTAATGTCACTGCGGCGCCTCTGACCGGGAAGTCCTATGTTCGAGTACTGACGGCGGCAGGATTTTCGACACTAGCTTTCCAGCTAGGTCGAATTCAGTCGCTGTCTGGAGGAGAATTCTAGCGGCCGACAGCTCTGATCGGTAGTTTTACGTTTTAAATTTGAAATTATATAACTTTCTAAAGAGGATGCCGCCGAATGACAATATTTATGGTCGCCCCAAGTAGAACGGAATGCCACGCGGCTAGCGGAAAGCGAAAGGGACAGAGAACCTCCATTGTCCGAGAAATACCACCAGCGTATAGCTTTTGGTCAGTCATTTCCATAACGAACCACAAATGGCAATTACCATGGTTTACATCCGAAAAATTAACTTTTTCCCTTCATGTGTATACTGGGGTTTAACAAAATTGCGGTGGAAAGACAAAATTGGATGGATCGTTGCAATCCTTCCGAAACAGAGATGTGAAATTATAGGAAACCCTCATTAACACGAATTTCAAAGGACCAAAATAATCGAAGTTCGCGTATAAAAATTCGTATTATCCGAGTATTATTAATAGCCGTTTTACTGTAATCATCTGCCGGGACCGAAGTGTTGTTCGTTGATTGATTGATTGATTTTTTCGTGTTTCCGGACACGTCAACTGCTTTGGTCATTAGTCCCGTTAGTGTAGGGCATGTTTTTCTCGGGAGATGGCGGTGACCTTTCCCCGCTGGATGGCGAGATCCGGCGCCGACCTACCGTCGGCTAGTGGGGTTTCCCCTAACCAGGACTGTCCCACCAGCGGGGCACCGCCCCAGACGGGACAAGCTCTTAGCTCCCGACCGGTCACCCGGAATATGTGGTTGTGTCGTGAATGTTAGTGTTAGTGTGTGTGTAAGGGGAGAGGATAGGACAAGGAAGAGGCAGGACAGATCGCGAGCGGTCCGTGGCCCGTTTGATAGGGTCTTACTCCGGCATTTGCCTGGTGTTGATCGGAGAAACCACGGAAAACTACCGATCAGAGCAGCCGGCCGCTAGAATTCTCCTCCAGACAGCGACTGAATTGAACCAAGCTGGAAAGCGAGTGTCGAAAATCTTGCCGCCGTCAGGACTCGAACCAAGGACCTCCCGGTCAGAGGCGCTGCAGTGACATCAGTTGATGCACTGAGCTACCGCTCCCGGTATCTGCTTCGGGAAATGGTTTAATTACTCATCTCTCCTTGGGAATGATTGTAACGATTCATCTTTTTTTGTTTTGTTTTCCAACAGAAAGTTTGTAGAAGTTCATTATAAAGTTGAAGTAAATAAGGTTTCCGGATGGTAACCATGTTTTTACCAGTTGCCAACCGTTATTGTAATCACAGACGGAGTGCTTGACTCTCGAGATAATCCCTTGAGCAATGGATGTACCTTGCCCCTTTTATTTTCCACTAGACACCTGATAAACTGGCCTGCTAGAGACGGTCATAAATATTTTCCGAAGCTCGGGGAAATCACTTGTTCGAGAAATGGGGTGATTTCAAATATCTTCTTCGGAAAGATTGTAACGGTTCATCCTCTTTTTTGTTTTTGTTTTCTTTTACCATAAATTGTGTGAATCCTTTAAAGGTGACAAGTAAGGCGTCCAGGTGTAAATTAATACAATTGTCATTGTAGCTCATTATTGAAATCACAGACGAACAACTAGACACTAGAGGCATTCCCTCAAGCAAATGCATGTTCCTTGTCCCTTTCGCTTTCTGCTAAGTGCGTGACTCACCGCTCTGCTGGTTGCGTTAATAAATCTATTTTTATTTTATTTTATTATTATTTTTTTAATTTAAGGTTGTATCAATATCTAGGTCATTAGCGATCACTATTGAAGTTCACGTTATAGTAACTCTGGAGACGAAACAATATGGTGATGATAAGGGGTAAAAGGACAAGCACAAATACAACTAAGTTCGTCCTTCCTCGTCCTTGTCCTATCCTCTCCCCTTACACACACACTTACGCTAACATGCCTACACTACCACATATTCCGGGAGACCGGTCGGGAGCTTAGAGATTGTTCCTGCGGGGGCGGTGCCTCGCTAGTGGGAGAGTCCTGGTTAGGGGGAGACCCCACTAGCCGACGGTAGGTCGGCGCCGGATCTCGCCATCCGGCGGGGGAAGATCACCGCCATCTCCGGAGAAAGACATGCACTACACTAACGGGACTAATGACCGAAGCAGTTGAGGCGCCCGGAAACACGAAAAAATCAGTCAATCTACTACATTGATCATATCAACTATAGCTGCGTCCGTAAATTCTAGGTGTTTGTCAATATTTCATCATTGTTCCACTAAGAAATATATGCATTTTCGCACCCTGGGACTTTTCAAAACTAAATTATACAAAGGCACATCGTCCTCATCAAAGTCCTTATTAGTATTGCTGTCTGTACCCTCGTTCTTCAAAATTCTATTTCAAGATTTCATAATTGTATTTGAGGTTATTTCGTCTCATGCACCAACCACCGAGTACACAACATCTTTAACGATAACTTTCTTCAACTTATCTACAATGGTTTCTTCACCTTCTGTGGATTGTAGAAGAGGTAATAGGAATCTACAGCGATACTTTTTTCTAATCATTGTTGAACCCCTTGATCCATGGATTAAACTGATAATATTTGGCGGCAAAAACATGGGACGAATGCCGTCGCAATTCAATTCAATTCAATTCATTTTCATTTGGATGGAAACCCACGTTATCAAGCACCAAGATGGCCTTGAAGGCAGATTTCTTTTTTCCAATTTTTTTAACTTCCGGAACAAAATCAGAGTAAAACCGGTTTTTAAATATCTCTTGCGTCATCCAAGCACATTTTTGGTTTTGATACGTAACCGGTAGAGACGAGAAGCAAACATGCTTAAAGGCTTAGCCGATTTTTCGACAACGTCAAGTTTCATTTTGTGACTTCCTGTTAAATTTAATGTCACAAAAAGTGTCAATTTCTCTTTGCTATTTTTGTGATCTGAAGCACTTTTCACGGGATGAGAGGGTTTTAGAAGTTAGTATTTTAAAATAAAGGCCAAAGTCATCGCAATTACAAAGCTGGTAATTTGTAAGTTTTTCATTTTTCACTAACTCTTGTAATTTCTTGCAAAAATTTACATCAGCTTCAGAATCAGCAGGAAATTTCTCTCCACACATCGCTAGTTGCAAAATACTGTATCTTTTTTTCCTCTTCTCAAACCACACTTGCAGTGAAATTTTTAGCGTCTCCCTCTTCAAATCCTTTTTGAAACACCAAAGCTTTTTCTTGAAGAATCGCACCTGGAAAAGGGCATCCTCTTTGCTTTTGTTGGGTAAACCTTATAAAAATGCCTCACCAGTTTTTTTCATATTCAGATTTTTTCAATGATTTTCGGTCTAATGATAAGTTTGAGCACTTGTTACTTGAAAAAAAGCTTCATCAAACGTAACTTAATCTACACCATATTCAACTGCAAATATTTTAAGGGTTCCCAATTCTGTTAATGCTTTTAAATGCACTGCTAACGAAATGAATTTTCTTTTCCTTTTTGTAGAATTATTCATGGAAAAACAACAATTCTATAAACAAAATTAAAAAAAGATTTCAAAGACGACTTAAATTGCGCGTTCTAGTTCCGGACTAGTCGAACTGCAAACTGCACAAGTAAGCTAATTGTTGTTTGACCGATTGAGCGTAACCATGATTCTATATACTAAATTAAAAAATCTTTCAAAGCTGACTTAAATTGCGCGTGCTAGTTGCGAACTAGTCGAATTGCAAACTGCACAAGTAAACTAACTGTTGTTTGACCTATTGAGTGTAACTATAACAATGCTACCGCACCGGTCCAACAACAATGCTTTGAATCGGACAAACAACAATACAAAACAGATGTAAATTGTTCATGTCGGTCATTTTTTCGGGAATAAATTTATTTATTTTTATTAATTTTTTTATTCATTTTTTGGAAAGTCGAATTTAACTGGGATTTAGGGGATACTCGAAAACTCGAAACTAGAATTCTAGAGACTCTACTATACTAGTAAGAACTGTTTTACTAATATATTCAATGTAACGAAGGATAAAACTAGAGCACTTTATTTGCTGCTCTTGAGCAGTGCTTGCTACCTTTTGAAAAGCCATTTTGTTTAGTTTCGTTCAGTAGCATTTGTGCTAGGGTATGCCATTAGTATTACAGTATAAGTATTGTAGTATTAGTGAAGAATTTTTGTTAAAATATTTAAATTATTGCAGTTTTACACAAGAATATTTTATTTGTTATTCTTGAGCAGTGTGCTTGTTCAAGTTTGGAAAACCAATTTTTGGTAGGTTTTGTTTCAGCAGCATCTTTGCTCCTGTAGGCCATTAGTTAATTTACTAAATGCATTTATCTACGAAATGCTACCGAAGGTTTTTTATTTATGTTTATAATGGGCTTCTGTACTTTCGATGTTAAGATATCTGAACGTCCCCCACACACTAGAAGTTGCCGACTGAGCTTGTTCTTAGATGCGTCGAACTTTATACTGAGGAAAGATTTCGCTGCAGACGCCTTGCGTAAAGGACAGGACAGTGTTGTGGCTGCGGTCACCGCCAGCTTTTTATTGCCTGCCAAACTGGTGCGACATGCGGGTGAACGTGCTAAATGAAGAAACTCGTTATGATCTGTATCCACCTTCTCCAAAAGAGTGAGAAAGTTCGATACATGGAGAAGAGTCTGTGGATTTTCTGGGCGGAAATATTGACTAGAACCGTATCGCGTGTTCTTATCGCGTGAAGGGTGGGAAATTGCTATCATATAAGTTGCAAAAGAGGAAATCTGGAATGGGTTCTGATACGTTATGCTAATACAGAACAGTTGATTGCTCCTCGGTGGGAAAACAATAAGGAATTTAATCAAGTCAGAACTTTTTCCTGAAGTGTGAGAAACAAGAGAAAAAATGTATGTAATGAGTGTTGGCACTACTGTTGTCGATACTGGTCATTTAAAAGGGTTCTGTGTACTGTTCGGAAAATTATTTGAAAAAGTTCTCTGATCGTTGGCATGTCACCACCACATTTCAGAAATAATATTAAAAGAAGTTTTTGACTACAAAATGGGGTCAACTACTGGACCTCAGTATAACATTTCCAAAAGATTTCAAACAGTCTAGACCACAATTTACGTAAAGAAAAATTGGTTTCAATGAGAAACTGATCAAAAAGGAAATAAATGTTAATCATGTCAAAGAGATTTCTAGTTTTCGCAGAGAACTGCTGCAACATCCAGGTGAACGTGGCCAATGAAGAAACGTCTAATGATCTGCATCCACCTTCAGCCAACGAGTGAGAAAGTTCGGAGAGTCGAGAAGAGCCGGTAGATTTTCTGGTCGTAAATATCTATCGAAATCGCGTGAGTTATTGTATGGAATGGCAAGTTGGCAACTGGATCTTCAATATGTATATGTTTTATCTACGTCGAATTCGTCCATTGAAGGTAAATAACTGTGTAGAATCCGATCACTCTCTGTATGAGAATCCTAGAGACCGACTGTCATGATTAGAACCCGGAAGTTCAACAATGCCTTTTTATAATTGTTGAATGTCTTTTAAGAATAGGAATCACTTAATTGTACTTCTGGAGTTGTTTTAGTAGATTTTCATTTTGCCTTTCTTTGCATATTTTAGCTTCTGATGTCTATTTTAAGTACTTTGCCTTTTTTGTGCCTTTTTCTTCCGTATTTGTGGCATTTTCTGCCTTTTTGTTGTTATTTTACATTTTTTCCTGCTTACTCGATTCTCCATCAAGTTGGAAATATACCTAAACAACGTGATGTCTTGTATTGTTTCTCTGTGGACGCGGTGGTTCCTCTGTCAGGTTGTGTTAAAAATCTCAAATGGAAAGGAAGATAATACTAATGAAGATTTTTGATATTTTCATTGATGCTTATGGACTTGTTCGTCAAGAGAAATCTCATCCTATGTTTGTATATGATGCGCTCCAACACACTAAATGATTAAGAAATTAATGACCGGTAAGGTGGCTATCTAGTAGACCTAGCCATCTAGCTAGGGTCGAAAATCCTGGCACCATCAGGGCTCGAACCATAGGATCTCCGGGTAAAAAGCACGGTGGAGACAGCAGCAATACTGACTGAGCAAACTCAGCCGTTAACATTTTGCTTATGCTAATTGTTGGAATCACTTCCTTGAAGACAGAATTCATAGAAGCCAAAATAAATGGAAAGCGAACGAAACAAAGATATTTAATAAGACGAAGTATCGAAACTAGTTAAAAGTGAACTCCGACGAATATAACCATAGAAAACTGGAAGAAAGTGTCGAAGTGTTATGTTCTTGCTGAGTTATGGTAGGATAGAGGGATACATATGTTGGGTTTTCGTAACGTGGCGCATGAGGGACTGTCTTCACGATGGAATACAGCAAAGCTTTTCGAGTTCTCTCGATCGTGATGCTACATGTCCCTCGATTTGCAGCACTGCTTGATGCTGTCGCGATCATGCGACATTTGGTGGCACGATCGAGAAAGACGCAAAATGCCGTGCTATGTTCCATCGCGAAGACAATTCCCTCACGCGCCACGTTACGAAAACTTAAATATAAATAAATAAATAAATAAAATTCTTTATTAGTGGCGAGACTCAGGCCATTAGGCCTGCTCTTCCGCCTAACCACATGAAATATTTACATTATTTCTTATACTATGAAGAAGATCGAGGAGGGCATATTTTACATTTATATTTATATCTGGGATGCAAAACTAGGGACCATTCCGGCATACGTCTTAAGCGATTGAGTAAACCCACAAAACCTCAATCAGGATGGCGGCTGAAGGCCGAGGGAATTGACAATAATTGAAAAATATAAGAATATGTACATTAATTAGAAAAAACAATGGTAATACAAAGACAGTGAAATTAAAAAACGTAATGATAAGAAGGACACAAGGCTGCAACAGTCGGTAACATAATCAGATTGAAAAACAAAGATTACAATATTTTCAGTTTCCATATCAGTTTCAATTGCATAAAATTATAATATAAACTGTCAAGTGGAATAAAATTTGAAGTTTACAGATATCACAGACAAAAGAAATACAAAAAATTTTTTTGGTTCCAATCAAAACCGTTAAATAGAAATGAAATTAAAAATATAGTTGTAAATATAGGGGTAACGGGGGTAATGTAAATATAGGGAATAACGCTCGGGAGCGAGTTATACAATGGCAGTAACGCCAGAAGGTGCTGAGTACTGGAAACTAAAGCACCTGATTGCATTACCAACATATATGGAATGAAGATATCGACACTTTCCGTACATTTGCTGCATTTACTTGCTCCAGAGAGAAGACAAAATGAATGAAAAGGGGGTACAATATAAAGATTTTGTTTGAGTATTATTCTAGAATCTGAAAAAAAACTCAGTTGAAAATAACCACAGAATATAGAGAGGAAAATATTAAGGGAATTCGTACGATGCGAGGAGGAGAAATAAGAGCTCTGGGGTAAGAAATTTGAACTGCTCTGAAAACTAATATCTCATCACCGAGAAAACTCTTTGGAATTGATAAAAATTAAAACTAAAAAAAAATCGATGGAATGAGATATCAAACAGATGCAAGTTGGAGAAAATCCAATGGAGAAGATGGAGGAAGAGGTAAAGATTGTAGAATCGAAAGCACACGAAAATTTGAAAAGATGCGAAAATGATGTGGATGCAATTACGGCTTGTAAAAGTTTCATGGGATTTCAAAACGATTAAGAACTACGAATGGAGAGAAAGTAATGTTAGGGAATGAGATCAAAGATCCTGATGAGATTGACAGTGCAACCCAAAGCAACGAAACGAAAGCTACCGGTCAGACTCCAGCATCCAAATTATCTCTACGAGGCCCCTCGAACACCGGATTTACGAATGTTCACTTTCATAAGACATAATTAAGGGGAAAATAACTTTGAAAACAAATTGAAACAAATAAAAGCAAGCATATAAAGAAATTGAAGAGAAATCCTTCGAAATGAGAAAACGTGAAAATGGGTGCATATGTAATTGAATAAAGCAATGGAAAAGAGAAATAAGACCCAAATAAAGTAAAGTACGATAAATTGATTAATTGATTGATTTTTTTCGTGTTTCCGGGCGCGTCAACTGCTTTGGTCATTAGTCCCGTTAGTGTAGTGCATGTGTTTTCTCGGCAGATGGCGGTGATCTTCAACCGCTGGATGGCGAGATCCAGCGCCGACCTATCGTTGGCTAGTGGGGTTTCCCCCTAACCAGGACTCTGCCACCAGCGGGGCACCGCCCCAGCCGGGACAAACTCTAAGCTCCCGACCGGTCTCCCGGAATATGTGGTAGTGTAGTGCATGTTAGTGTAAGTGTGTGTGTAAGGGGAGAGGATAGGACAAGGAAGAGGAGGGACAGATCGCGCGCGGCCCGTGGCCCGTTTCGTAGGGTACTGCTCCGGCATTCGCCTGGTGTTGATCGGAGAAACCACGGAAAACTACCGATCGGAGCAGCCGGCCGCTAGAATTCTCCTCCAGACAGCGACTGAATTCGACCTAGCTGAAAAGCTAGTGTCGAAAATCCTGCCGCCGTCAGGACTCGAACCTAGGACCTCCCGGTCAGAAGCGCTGCAGTGACATCAGTTGATGCACTGAGCTACCGCTACCGGTAAAAGTACGACAAAGAGAAGATTAGGAATATCTCTGTCAAGAAAGCCGAGCGAAGTGGCTCAGGGCTAGGCGCGCTGACTTCGCATTCGGAAGGCCCGGGTTCAATCCCTGTGCCGACCATTCAGACCCGGATTTTTGTGGTTTCCCTAAGTCATACAGGCGAATGCTGGAATAGTTCTACTGAAACGCCACGACCGCGTTGTCGCTTGCCGAATTCGTTAACTGAAGTCATGAAGGTTAAGGGAATTCGAGACATCACGGGTTCCTGGTTGGCTGACCGACTGGAAACCCAGGTTGTAATGGCACCGAGGTCAATTGGGTAAATAAACATACAAAGAATATTAAGTAAGGTTGAACGAAATAAAGCAATACTGATAAAAATATTATGACACGGAATGTTTGTGACAATAAAGAGAAAGCATTGAATGAAATATATGAGTGCATTTTTATTTGTGTTGTTGTTATAGTTGTTATTATTATTATTATTATTATTATTATTATTATTATTATTATTATTATTATTAAGACAGGGAAGTCATACTGCGCCGAAAATATTTAGGTATTTCAAACAGAGGATGAAGCGATCTTTCAGAAGTAAATGAAAGAAATATCGTCAATGATAAAAGAGTTTATTTCCAAAGTGAAGTTTCTAAACACAATTTTTCAGGAAGGAAATCCATTCACGCCGGATATGAGAATTGTAGTTCCTCAGCCTTTTAGTTCACGAAATGTGAAATTTGTTCCAACAAAACGAGTCTGCCTGCTTCACCGGGGCCACTACAACCCCTGTGAATTGTCCTAAACCCTACCTCTTTCCTCATTCCTTCCCAGTTCTAGCCGCTGGATAGAGACGTAGGGGCGCCTGCTGTGAGAGGCGCGTACGCGGAGATGCTACTTGGCGGTCCTCTTGACAACTGACTGACGACACGTACTTATAAGTATACTTACTTATAAAAAGTATACTTATAAGTACATAAATAACAAATATTAATGGATGATTATTTCTGAAAAGGCACTCAATACTCGATCAGGGACTGAAAGACTCGTTGCGTCGATTAATTAAGATGATAAAGACGCAACAAAAAAATCAACGGTTTTTGAATATTGTTGAACATAGGAGCAACTCAAGTTTTGAACGCAGCAATTGGTAACATGATGGAGAAGCTTTTTAAGAATATATTGATAGGTATAACCAGATAACAAACGAATACAGCGATACATGGCTTTAGAAATAATATTTTCAATTCAAAAGCTCCAAAAATGGTGTAAAAAAATTATGGAAGCAGTTTGAAGAGACTGAGAACGTGAGAAACTATGAAAAGTACAAGAAGAGAAGGATGGAAGTAACTAAAATAACATAGATCTGAAGAAACAAAGAATAAATGGACGGATTAACAAAGAGAAAACACAAGATCATAGAGCGCCGGTTTCGAAAGTACATTATGCCACTGCCAGATACCATATTACAACCCGCCAAGGTACCTCTGCATCTACTACAGACGCATACCATTGAGGAAGAAGCAGTTTAGAAATTCAAAAGTTTAAAATAAAATTATATGAAAGGGGAGAAAAAGAGAATAAAGACGAAACTGTCAAAAATTAGAAAATTGTCTTGAATTGTGGGAATTCTGATGTGGTGTTGTTGGCGTTCTTATTAGAAGAAATAAAAGAGGTCATCTTCGTCAACATATTAGTTTTATTTAGATAAGGCTTTCTACGGCTTTCATCATCAGTCTACAAGATACAGAAAAATATAACAAAGTTATAAATAAATACAAAATACGATAGAAAATTAAATTACAATTAATGGATCATTTAAATTTTTTAGTTGCAGATAGCAGATAAAATTTCAAAAAAAGAAATGCAACGGGAGGATTAGTAGCCGTTCAAATTAAACATTATAAAATATCAATAAAGAAAGAAACATTATATGATTGCAAAAGAAAAGGAACATATAGCAGATAAAATTGTCAAAATTAAATGCGACGGGGGGGGAAATTTTAAAAAAAAAAAAAAAATTAAATAAAATAAAAATAAAAAATATAAGAAACGGGGGGGAATATTAATCCTCCAGTGGCATATCTTTTTTGAAATTTTATCTGCTATCTGTAACTAAAAAATTAAAACTAATATGTTGACGAAGATGACTTCTTTTATTTCTTCTCAAATTGACTTGAGTAAATTATGGAAACACCCTTATGGAAAGGAACAATGATTGACAAATAAGATCCAAGAAGAAAAGCGTATTGTACTTACCCTATTTCTTACTCTCTTAAGAGAGGAATTGGAATAATTAAAATGACCCGGGAGAGGTGGCTCTGGGCATCAACTCATATTACTCTAATTCCTCGGACCCGGAGATCCTAGTATCGAGTTCCGACGGTGGCAGGATTTTCGACAAGAGTTAGATAACTAGGTCGAGTTGTGTCGCTGTCTGGAGGAGAATTCTAGCGGTCAGCTGCTCTGATCGGTAGTATTCCGTGGTTTCTCCGATCAATACCACGCGAATGCCGGGGCAGTTCCCTAACAAAACGACCAAGGACCGCACGTGATCTTTCCTTCCAATTCCTTATCATATAAGACAGTCATTTCCTAAGAAATTAACTATTTGAATTTTAGGGACAATCGTTTATTCAAAATGTATAAAAACAACAAAGAACAAATCGAGTCTACATGAACAAACGATAGTCGAGGCAAGTAGGAGGAAAATGAAGAACATCGAACGACCCAAACGAAAGCCCCGCAGATCGCAATCCCTGCACCCAAATTACGTCTCGCCACGCCCAACATTCACCGACCACGTTCACGCACACACTCCACGTTACCGCAGCACAGAACGATCTAGAGAGAGAGAGAGAGACAGAAAGAGAGTTCGGGGGGGAGGTGGTCTGCCGTTCGCCAGTCCAGTGGTCGGGGGCGGAGGGGGGAAGGGAGCATTGGGGCTTCCTGGACCGGGCGCTCGGCCCAGCCTCCTGCGATCATCTAACATTCGCCAAGGCCCCCTCTCCCTCCCCGCCCATTTCTACGCGGCGGTCACTCGGGCTGGGCGCGCGTATAAAACCCACGGCGCGGACCAAGCACGCTATCAGTTCAGCAGCAGCCGAACTCTCTCAACACACACACACAGCAGCCATGAAGTTCTTGGTGAGTGCCACCAGTGTTCGGGATGAGATCGATCGACGGTAGCGGGACGTAACATTGTAGTCGAATTTCGTAGGCGCACGGTTAGTTCGTTTTCGTAGAGCCTAGTTTTTGCAAAGTTGGTTTCGATTTTTATTTAATTTTTGTACATCCGCTCGAGTTTTCGCGCAGTTGAAAATGGGTATTAAGAAATTAGTGTGCATGCTTGCTTGACTCAATCATTAACTGATTGGGAGAGGTGTGGGATCTGATCTATCAAAACGCTGGATTACAATGATACTACTTGCGACCGTCGAAATACCACACGCGATTTGGCGCTACAGCCGTGCTTTTATGGCACGTAAGTGCTCTGGTAGGGATGGGTCTCTTGTATGCCAGATCTGCTCTGATGAACGCAAAAATGGTACTGTGATTGGCTCTCACGTTAATTTTCATTTATCTGTTGAATTACTGCACCAATATTAATGGATCGTAGACTAAAATAACATTTAGGCTATAAGGAGACGTCGCAACTAAATAATTATTGTTTAATTCCTAATAACTAATAACAAATACCGTACATCTTGAAATATTTTTCTCCAATGTCATTTTTGCAATAATTGATTCGTATTGTTTGAAATGGAATGTATTAGGTAAAGTAATAAAGGGACTGCTTTATTTGGCGCATTTTTTTGTCTAAGGAAAAATCGATTTAAATCATGTAAGATATAATAGAGATTGTATGGAGAGTCAAATTCAATGAATCGTCATAGAAAATGACTTAAAGAGCTCAATACTTTTCTTCCTTCCTTAGTGTCCGACAATCGTGTTTTAAAATGGGATTGGAAAACACTTCGATTCTTCTGATTTTAAATTATTGCCAAGGATATTCAAAAATCTTTGGAAGATAATGTGTTAATTGTGTATTGAAGTACATCGATAGATATTCCATCGTAGATATTCCGTCCAAAACCTAATTCCAACAAAAAATTGATTTCTTTCTCACTGTTTTGAACAGTGTGATTAGTTAATTAATGCACTGCGATTTGGTATTGTGTACGTTAAATTAACTAGGATCTTCGTTTTCTGTTCTTCATAGACGATGATGGAATTGGGAAAATGATATCTTCACACACAAAGCATTGTGAACGTTTTGGGGATTGACTATTAATTTGAAACAGCGTTAAAAACGAAGTAAAATTGTTGCATTTTAACAATGTATCAACTTTTGCTATTTTTAATTATTTTCCTATTTTGAAAATTTATTAGATTATTATTGAAATATTTTAATAATTTTTTTTATTCTTCAGTCGGGTTAAATATTAATTCAGTTATGTTGTCTTCCATGTACTTCGCCTACTTTTTCTCTCAACTTTCCTGCATATCACTTTCATTGAAGCGAGACCCTCATCTTGCTCTTTTTAGTTTCCAAATGTGTCCAGATACGTACCAACAAATAACCTACTTTCCATTTTCCCTCTTTCCTGATGTGCAATCTTAGACTAACAATTGAAATATGTATAAGTATATTACTAAGAACTCGATTTTAGTTGAAAAGCGAGTGCATGTATTCCATTTGTCACTTTAAACGCATTATTTTCCAAAGGGAACTTCTACATTGGCTAATCATTTGGTACATTTTTATTTCAATCGGTTTGACCCATAACGATCTCACATTTGCGTCACTTTTCCCTTTAAACATCCCAACACTCTTTCATAACTTCCCTTTCTCTGCTCTCCTATCAGTTTATGCATCTACCAATGCCCTGCTACTTCCTTTCTCTTACCTGAGACTATTAATCAGAGAAACAAAGACATGACTGTCCAAATGTAATACACCCGCTAAAATCAAAGACGAAGGTAGTAAAAGAAAGCTACAAACAGATCACGCAAAAATAATTTGTAATAGTAATAATTATGTTTCGTCTTTTTGTCGTACTTCGGGCTTACAACGACATCTTCATTTCTCAATGTTTAATGGAGGTAGGTGACTATTAAATAAATTACGTCAATTGTATGTACGCAGATATATTACATAATTTGAGAATAATGCTGCTAATCGGGTTCATCACGGGTAAGATAACCCAATATTTGGATTGAATGACGCCCTATATTTCAATTAATACGGTAGTTCTACGGTAGCAAACAATATTTCCTGAGGTTTATGATCATTCAATTTCATAGTGCCTTTTCCTCAATATGAAGTCTGAAGGGTATTATAACATGGCGAATTTTGTTCTGATTCACAGAACCAGGTATATAGTTCACGAACCTAAAAAGTTCGGTGAACAATTCGGCGAGTGAAACAGTTTAGCAATGAAGTTATTGAGGCTCGTACAAACGAACAAATTTCAAAACACAGCCATATTTCCAAGATTATAACCCAATTCAGACTTTAATTTATAATTAGAGCACAACTAAAAATATACTCCGTCCGTTTTCCAATTCACGACTACAGACCAATGCTTCTTGGCTGTTATGTAGGGAGCTCCTCAATGTTAAACAGTCGCTTTGCATCAGGTTAGTAAGCCTTGTTTTGCCGCAGTAGTGCAAGATTGAAAAGCCTTCTGCTAGTAACGTGTTCATATTCACTGCCTAATCAATCACTTAAAAATATCCTACCTCTACGTGATAAAACATGCACGACTCTTACTGGACTAATGACCAAAGCCGTTGACGCGTCCTGAATCAAGAAATAATCAATCAATCAAACCAATAGGATAATCAGATCATATCAATCAGAAAACATCAAATCAATCAGATCAGACCAACCAATCAAATCATATCAATCAGTTGAGCCACACTTTGCATGTGCCTTACCATGTGTCTACCTCGTCCATAGATCGTCCTCAGCCTGGTGACACAGCCTGGCCTAGTTCAGCGCCGATTCTCTCTATTGCGCGATGGGAGAACACCGCTATCTCCACGTGATAAAACATGCACGACTCTTACAGAACTAATCAGCAAAGCCGTTGACGAGGCCTGAATCAAGAAATAATCAATCAGACCAATCGATAATCAGATCGTATCAATCAATAATCAGATCGTATCAATCAATAATCAGATCATATCAATCAATAATCAGATCGTATCAATCAATAATCAGATCGTATCAATCAGATCGTATCAATCAATTGAGCTATTGCGCCACCTTGCATGTGCCTTACCGTGTGTGTACCTCGTCCGTAGATCGTCCTCAGCCTGGTGGCCTTGGCCTGCGCGGCCCCTGTGGAGAAGAAGACCGAAAAACGCGGCATCCTGTCCAGCGGCCTGGGCTACGGCTACGGCGGCGGCATCAGCACCCTGGGCCTGGGCAGCAGCTACGGCCTGGGCCACGGCATCGGCCTCAGCGGCATCGGCCTCAGCAGCGGCATCGGCCTCAGCAGCATCGGCCTTGGTCACGGCATTGGCAGCTACGGCCTGGGGCTGAGCAGCGCTACGGCTTGGGACTCGGTAGCAGCTACGGCCTGAGCCTGGCCGCCCCCGCCATCTCGGTCGCCCCGCCGCCCCCCCGGGGCCCGCCCTGCCGGCCCGCCCCACCCCAGCCTGGAGGGATGGGTTGCGAGGCGCGGAGGGGAGACAGCAGACGGGCAAAGGAATTAGACGCGGTTCAGGCTATTTTACGACCGTTTTGGGACCATTTAGGTTTCACTTTGGGACCGTACTGGAAAAATTATGGAACCATTCTATGACCGTTTTGGATCCTTTAATACCATTTTGGGATCATTAAGGTAGTTTCATGTTGGGACATACTGGACTATTCTGGAACAATTATGGAACATTTTACGACCATTTTGGAACCTTTGAGACCATTTTGGGACCATTTAGGTTTCACTTTGGGACATACGGAACCGTTCTGGTACAATTATGGGACCATTTTGAGACCTTTGTAGGACCATTTTGGGAACACCATGAACGCGTTTTTGGGACCATTAGGATATCATTGTAGGCCTTCCGGAATTTTTCCTTTTTAGGATCATTTTACCAGGTAGTTTGCATGTTGTAGAAATCTCATTGTAGGGCTACATCATCCAACTCTTCCACTCAACAGTCACTTAGTAGAAACTTGCCTGCGGGTTACATTATTATTATCCTGAGAGTTTCAATCGCGTGTTTTAGATTTTGCCCTTTTGTTGTCTTGCCTCTGTAACGCCTTCTTATCTCTAGTGCTCATAATATCTCTCTCCCTCTCTTTCTCTCTCGTTCTCCCTCTCTCTGTTCATACATTTTGCTTTTCCGCTCAATCCATCGAATTCTTGTAGTTCTTTTCTCTCCCTTCTTACAGACTCTTCAATATGATCATGAATTTTCCTACCATTCCTGGTACCTCAGGAATACTCCATTTCCTCTAAGCCTACCTTTGTAGGCTGTTTCTTCAGCCAATTCCCCAATGAGCCATCTTCTAGGCTGCATGTTCTCTTTCAACTCTTCTCAGTAGAAACCTGCATAGTCTTCCATTTTCCCTGTTTCCCCTGGGAGTAGTGCAATGAGCTGTTGCCGTCTAGTACAACCCATCATCCCCTTGCCGTGTGCCATGACATCATGTGATATAAGCAGTGAGTCAACAACTGAAAAGCTGCTACCACCAGTGCTGCTGATCAACTGTGCGTCTTCACTCGTACAACACAGATGCAATGGAGTCGATTCCTGGTGGGAATGAAGATTCGTTCCAGACCTAACGATTTTCTTGCGTCTGGTTCTTGAAGAGAGCTATGCTTGTGCATTAGTTGCTTCGAAGCTAGTCCGGAGACTTCATGGCTGACTCATTTGCATTGTTCATCTGTATCATTGTGCATCTTTTTTGTACACTGTAATAAATATTCATCTGTCGTATATTGTGGTAATTATTCCTAGCTTCCTTCTACCTACCTGAATTTTCCAAAGAGTTAGAAAAACAATTCTGTAAAAATAAATATAATTCCAATATTGTACTTGGAACCATTCCAAACCATAAACAAGTACATTTTAGCTTATTTATTGTTTCGTTTGGAAGATTGTCTTCAATGAAAATAGAAGTCTAAGTACGAAAGACTCGTTGATTCATCGTCCTAAGCCCTACAAACTTCATTTTTCTCGTTTTCCTTTCTCTATCCTTCCTTATTCCTATCTGTTTTGATTCATAAAAAGAGAGAAAATAACTCTATTATTTACTTTTACTATCTCGACGTAAAAAGTACTTCGTAAGAAGAGAAAATTATGTAATCATGCGAAGAAAAACTGCGAATATTTTATTCACAATAATTGAGAGAAAAATATTTCCATCTTAACTGTGGATAAATATAATTTCCCCAAAAAATCCCCAAACGTTCCCCCGTCCATTTATGTTCCCCAACCTGGCAACCCTGCTCAAAGCTTTGAGTGTATACTTCGATTTAAATAGAGAGAATTATGACAGAATAAGAGATATTCAATCAAGGGCTGATGACAACCGATGATCTATCAGAAGTAACTGTATTTAAATCGGAGTGTGGTAACTAAATTTTGTTGACTTTCCCCAGATTCTTTGTGATTAACAGGTTTGCTGAAACACTATATTTATTTAACGCCAAACCTCGTTTAAAAACTGTGGGTAATGTTATATGAAGGGGATGTGCAAAATGTGAACGTTTTCTTGAAATCTTCAAAATTAATTTACAAAACAAATACATGAAGTTGAAATATGAATGCAAGTAAACCCGAGCACTAGAAAATTATTTCATGATCGAGAATTAGTGTTGAATGTAATATATCGAATACTTATGCCTCGACAACAATTGAAAATCCTCTTGTAAATTAACTATTATTTTATATAATTATTCACCCGATTATAGTTGTTTTGACAATTCCACAACCAAGTGAGAAGTTTCAGTGAAGTATTCCCAAGGAGTGGAAACTATCTTTCCATTGAATCTGAAAGACTGTAGTTAAAAGGAAGCTGCTTAAGTTGTTTGGTTTGGTTTTTTCGTGTTTCCGGGCACGTCAACTGCTTTGGTCATTATTCCCGTTAGTGTAGTGCATGTTTTATCTGGGATATGGCGGTTATCTTCCCCCGCTGGATGGGAAGATCCGGCGCCGACCTACCGTCGGCTAGTGGGGTTTCCCCCTAACCAGGACTCTCCCACCAGCGGGGCACCGCCCCAGCCGAGACAAGCTCTAAGCTCCCGACCGGTCTCCCGGAATATGTGGTAGCGTAGCGCATGTTAGTGTCAGTGTGTGTGTGTAAGGGGGAGAGGATAGAA
Organism: Teleogryllus oceanicus; assembly: GCA_964035755.1. Classification (NCBI taxonomy): domain Eukaryota; kingdom Metazoa; phylum Arthropoda; class Insecta; order Orthoptera; family Gryllidae; genus Teleogryllus; species Teleogryllus oceanicus. The sequence goes on from CAXIVR010000013.1 coordinate 54,266,859, forward strand.
CAAGGAAGAGGAAGGAATGATCGCGCGCGGTCCGTGGCCCGTTTGGTAGGGTACTGCTCCAGCATTCGCCTGGTGCTGATCGGAGAAACCACGGGAAACTACCGATAAGAGCAGCCGGCCGCTAGAATTCTCCTCCAGGCAGCGACTGAATTCGACCTAGCCAGTGTCGAAAATCCTACCGCCGTCCGGACTCGAACCTAGGACCTCCCGGTCAGAGACGCTGCAGTGGCATCAGTTGATGCACTGAGCTACCGCTCCCGGTGCTTAAGTTGTCTCAGAATTTCGGTAGCCAAAATGCGACCTTCTTCCTACCATTGAAGAGGTGATATATTGATATATTTTCTCTACGGGGTACCAGATAAGAGATAAGAACATTAATTTATTAAGCTTCTTGTTGACATCTTTTTAATGAGCATACAATGATCTTCAGAACCATGGGGACGTACTCACTTAATTCGCAAGTTCTTACGCTCTCACACATTTAATGAATTTATGTGAGACAAATAGCGTTTTCCATTCGTTGCACTGAAAACCACCCTAGTGCAGGGCAGAAACGTCATCACTCCGCAACAGTGCTGCCCCACACGCGTAAAGGGCAGCTACGAATGAAACGGATTTCGGGACTGAGTCGGTGCTTGTGCGCTACGCAGTGAAATTATACACAGCTGATCTTGGTCAGTCACACTGATGGAACTGGAAAAATAATAATTTTGAATTATGATCGTTGTTAAAATTTTTAGGAAGTCTTTTGGTAATTCTTACTTCTTAACTCATAAATTATTCACGTGCGATTTCTTTATTTAAAAACTATGAAAACTTCAAATGCGTATGAATCGTAATTTCATTTTTCGAGATTTGCCAGTGATCGATATAATACACAAAATTTTGAACCGAAAGGCGTCTATGGAATTGTTTGATTACTGAAAACAATAAAAATATTAACATGAACATTTCCGCTGATAAATGTATGGGCGTGCGAGAAACATTTCTTGGCATATATAAAGATTTTGTAAGGGTCACTTTTTATTTTCACTTTATTAGCGTTTCGAAATTGAGACGTACCTACAACACTTTAGTTTCTAAATAGCACTGGATTTGTTAATAGGAAGTTATTCAAGGTTAAATTTTCGGAAAACACAATCTGATTTTCCAAACTTCGTGTAAATCACAAACATTATTTTAAGACATTTCTTGCAAAACATAATATACTCCATCATTCGAAGTATCCCTGCGTGACAGAAGATCCTCAAAGGCCTTCACAATTTCACCACGAACCTAAGTCAGCATGGATAACTTCCGTACCTAACCTCACAATGGCTCGGTGCACTGGACTGCACTGACGCGATCGTCAGTGCAGTTTAGGGCGCCCCGGGTCTCTGTTGATGTGCGAATGGAACACGCAGTTCTTTGCACTGGTGCGCCCTAGCGGTGGAATGGAACACGAAAGCTGCCCTGAGTGCGCACTATTGCGGCGAATGGAAAACGCTAAAAGTGTTATTGATCTTTGCCAAGAAATATGAATAACTATTTCATTGTGTTGCCTCCAGCTGGTACTTGGTGGTGTATTTTTTTATTTGATATTTAGATTCACAATAAAAAGGATTTTTAAACGTAATACAGCTGCCTGGCTCATCTATCTCGGGCTCACAGTTACGTGAAAAGTGTCGATAGAATAAATTTTTTATGTGTGTTTCATTACATAATTAGATTAACTATGGCCAATTTTGCAAGTTATATTATAAGTATTCACGTTATGTCGGAAACAGAATAGTTATTCTCAGCATTTCGTCGCTGAAGGAACCTTTAAAACCTACAAAAACAGTTTTTTCTAGAACTGAAACAGAATATTCGAAAACTATATAGCTAAAAGTAGGGGTTGTGGATAAGAATAAGCTGTTGACAACCTCTTTAGGTGTTTTACTCCCCCTCCCCCGATGCTTTAGTTGATAATAAACGTTCGTTTTTTCGATAAATGTCTTAGACTTTTCTCGAAGGATAGTAAGAAAGGTCGGTTCTCCACTATGAAACCGGGATACTTCAAATTACCTTATTTGCCCCAAAGGATGGAGTGGAGTGACACGGATGGACATACTCAAGTTAGATGCGAACCGAGATCCTAACAGACTTGTATATTCTGCGATCTGTGTGTTGTAGACAGTCAAAAAAGATGTCTTTTCTCCATTGGAGCGAGTTTTTTTTGCTTGCTACAGAATGACTGTCACGGGCACTAACTACAGGATCACAGCCTTTGCTGTAGCTATGGTCAACATCGTTACAAGAATCTTCCAAAATCTTTTTATTTATTTCTATAAATCATAGAATGTAGAAAGTTAAGGTTACTAGATGCTGCAACAACTCTTCTCTCGCAACAAAGTTTCACTTAATCTACGTAATGAGTATTTATACTTTCAAACTCCTGATGGCCACAACTCGTATGTGAATGTCGTCGTTTGTTTTAAACCCGCCCACGACTTTGGCTTGTTTCTTAACCGGAATAGGCATTCAGATGTCAGCGGAGCCTCGTGGTGATTTCTCCAAGCAGGCTGTGGATCGCCTCGTGACATTACGCAATGCGGTTTATGCAGCGTGTGCTTCCGACAGGAGCCGCTACCCGACGTGCGGATGTTCTTCTACTCTCTCTCTTCTCTCTCTCTCTCTCTCTCTCTCCAGTCTCTATCTCTGTCTCTCTCTTCCTCTCTCTATTCCTCTCTCTTCCTCTCTCTCTCACTTCCTCTCTCTGTCTTCATCTCTCTCCTTCCCTCTGTCTCTCTTCCTGCCTCTCTTACCCCTCTCTCTTCCTCTTTTCCTCTCTCCTCCCTCTGTCTTCCTCTCTTCCTCCCTCTCTCATTCTCCTTCTCTCTTCCTCCCTCTCTCTTCCTACATCTCCCTTCCTCCCTCTCTCTTCCTCCTCACTCTTCATCCCTCTCTCTCTTCCCCTCTCTCTTCCCCTCTCTCTTCCCCCTCTCTTCCCTCTTTCTCTTCCCCTCTCTTTCTCTATTTTCCTCTCTCCTTTTTCTCTCCTCTCTCTCTCTTTTTCTCCCTCTCTTTCTTCCCCCTCTCTTTCCCCTCTCTATCTTCCCCTCTCTCTATATTCCTCCTCCCCTTTTCCTCTCTCTCTTCCTCTTTCTCTTTCTTCATCTCTCCTCTCCCTCTCTCTCTCTTTCTCATTTTTTTCTCGTTCTCTCTGCTGGCTGAGATGGCTCAGGGCAGCAGCCGTTGGATTCCTGACTGGGAGACCGTAGGGTTCGTGTTCCGAGGTCGCGGTTTTTTCCACACTACCTCTATCGAATTCAGCCGCTGGAAGAGGAGTGGTCTAGCGGCCGGTTGCTCTGATCAATGTGCAAAGGACCTCACGTGATCTTCCCTCCGTCATCCAAGACCTTTCCTCAATCCTTCAATTTTCGTCCTTGTGAACTTCAAGATAATCTTAATTATACTCGTATATCTACGATCAGGTGCGATATTATTTATTTTTATTATTTAGTTATTTATTTTACGTCAAAAAACAGTTAAAACTGCGTATGACGTGCTATGCGGAAAAGTGAATTGTGTGCACATTTTCAAAATTCTGTGATCCCTACACTAATTCATATACTACTTAAATTTAAAAAAAGAAAAAGCTCCCATGTAATAAAATTTATTTTCAAGGATAAAAATGCAATAAATTTGGGCTCTTATCCATGTTGTCCGATATATTTTTCTACATAATAAAGTAATATTATACTTCTATATCTTCTTATAGAACCTACATTATATGGGATTGGATTATTTATGAAAAATGAAAATTATTAAATGAATTACTTGAAAAAATGTCAGTGGCGTACTCTATCGTAGATCCTGCATGACTAATTAATTTTCAGTCATTTATTTAATTCAATTAATTTACCAAAATAATTAATAATCGTATGTTTAATTTGTCTTCCTTAGACAAAAAGAAAATTTCAGGAATGATGAAGGAGGTGACAGCAATTAAAATAGACATTTAATTGCTTTGGATATGAATTGTTTTAATAGAAAATTGATAGAGCAACAAACAATTATTTCGAACAGAATAGAGCCGAACGGAACAAATATTCTGCCTATGGAAAATTAAGAGTAAACTTAGAAAATAAATACTAAATTGATGAGAAATAGATGTGACTCACTTATTATGAACATTCCTACATTGATATGTATTGAAATACACTATTTAACACTTTTTTTAAAAAAATAGTCTTTTACACATTTGAACCAAAAAATATACTTCGATTTTTTCTTCCCATTCCTTGTCCTGTCCTACCCCAGACACACACTTACATTTACATCCACTATACTACCACACATGCCGGGAATCCCCAAACGGGAGCTTAGAGCTTGCTCGGCTGGGGCGGTGCCCCGCTCGTGGAAGATTCCTAGTTGGAGAAAACCCGCTGGCTGATTGGAAAGTCGGCGCCGGATCTCGCCATCCAGCGAGGCAATATCACCACCACCTCCCCAGCAAAAAAATATACTACACTTACAGGACAAATGACCTTAGCAGTTGTCACGCCCGGAACCACTACTAATCAGCCATTAATATTACCACATATGTTATAAAATTCGAATTCATAGTGACTCAAGAAAACAGAACTTTCTCTTCATCTTTCGCTGTTCATAAATTAATAATTTCGTTATTCATGAGCATACGTTATCGTAGCTCGTATAAATTGAAAATCAATGTTAACTGCCGCCTCTCGATCAACGTTATCCGGAACAGCCGCTCATTTACTTGTCAAAGTTAATTCTATCCTGCGGAGGTCCTCCATTCTAATGGTTGCTTTGAGAACCACGTCTTGTTAGTGCAATGCAACGCCAGTAGGTAGCGCTCAAACACGCTATCCTCTGAGTGTTTTACGAATACAGGAGATGAAACTACTTCTGCGCACTACATAATAAAAACTACTGACGTCTTGATAATTTATAAACTATCGCTCTGTTGTTGATTTGTGAAATTTATATTATTATCAATAATGTCTCCTGAACTTTAACTGCGAAAATCAGTTCTATATCTACGCGTCCACCATGCACTCAAAGCTACTCTATCAACTTAGCAGGCGTGTGGGCATCAATTGATATCACTGCAGTGCCTCTGACCAAGAGATTCTACTGTTCGAGCCCCGATGGTGGCAAGATTTTCGACAGTAATTATATAATGAATTCGAATTCGTCGCTATCTGGAAGAGAATTGTAGCTGCCGGTTGCTCTGATCGGTAGTTTCGGTTGCTCTTATCAGTAGTTAAATTTGAACTTTTGGAATTTTCAAAATTAAAGAGGTTTTAATAGAAACACGAACACTACCATTTTCGTAAATGCAATTTGCTCAATTCGAGAAAAAATTAGACACGCATTTCTACCATTTCCCAGAAGTGTTGAAAATATTACAGAGGCTTTACGTGAAATACTACCTAAAATACTAAAACCTATTAAAAATTAAAATACCTAAATGTCTTCCGGAACGCTTCAGTTAGATCTTACCTGTGGCATTTTTGCCAAGTTTGTGCTTAAAACTATACTTGCAGTTTTGCAAAACTGGCAGTTTCGCGTAATAATTTTGCATCAAAAATCGGGATGTGTACATAGACCTTAGATATGTAAATCTTAACCATGACGTGTGTGCAAAGTTATTATAGTTGAAGGAGGGAGAAGAAAAAATTACGACAAAATGTCTTGCCCCAAGTTATTTGGGAATTTTGATAGCAATACTTCCTTAATATTCAGTGTGCGAGTTTCATAATTTCAGTTTTCCGTATTTTCTGTATAAACAATCCTTTCATTATATTTTCAATAATTTTATAAAGTATTTTCTTCTTCCTTTCCTATTGTATACAAAGGCTCCGTTTCTCAGCTAAAAACACTGCCAAGTACTGTATTTGAGATTTCAGAGGCAATTCTAGTTCAGTATTTAACGCAGCATTTTCCTACCCTTCTAACTACATAGATAGGTTTTCTCTTTTTATAATTAAGTATTTATCATTATTGCTCAATTAATATAAATATATGTGTCGATCAATATTTGACTGGTAAAATTTTTGTAAGATAATTCCTTCCATTTACTTCATTTGATGCCCATCGATTCTAATATGTAATTTGCTGCGTGTAAAATCATTTATTACTTGCAATTTCCGTTGATCTTTTTTTTTTTTCAAATCAAATAATTCAGTAGAATTGTCACGTCTGCTTCGAATTTACTAGAGCACTTTCCGCCATACTTACCCTAGAATCTTCATGATACTTCCATTTTCTATACCGTTACTACTGCATTCGGTAAGTCAATGGCTTGAAGCCAAGCGGGCGGATTTGAAGGCTGCAATTTCGAATTCAGCTATGCCATGAGTGTATTCACTTCTTGGCTACTAATATCACCATAAATAATCTCGTCTGCACATCATCTCTTTCACTATCACTCGTCAATGTCAATCATTTTTCATGATCACCCCTACCATTTCTCTCATAAAATATGCTCCCACGCATGAAAGCCACTATTCTGAACCCTAGTGCAGGAAGGACAAGGACAAAAATCGTAAACCTCCTATCTCGTGAACGCTCAGAAATTTGTAAGGTACTCATTATCGATACTAATTTTGTCACCATAGTTATTTATTCTTCGAGATCTAAACAAATTTGCATTATGCTTTAACAACTTGTAAACCAGTCACATTTGTTACAGGTTTCTAACACTCTTTAATCACAAGTCATTTCCTCGACTTCCAGAATTTCAGAAGTGTAACTCACAGTTTTCATTTCTTTGAAATTTCACGTTTCCACATTTTGCGAAAATATTGTATGGTGTTTTTAGGTGTTGGTGAAAAGATGTACTCATGGTATTTAGTTCAATGGCCACATTTTATTGTTTTGGCTTATAAGGATTTTCAAACAATCAAGTTGATTGCACAAAATATATTCTTCTGGAGTTTCTGTATTTCATTCTTTTTTTACTAGTATAGGAAGTATTACTAGTAGTAATTACTACTAGTAAACTAGTTGACCATTAGATAAATTGTAGATGCGTTCTTAATGAACGTATCAATGTAAGTTAAGTTCAAGTAAGACAATTTATGCCAAGAACTTGGGTAAAATAATTGCTATCCAATTATTCAGGAATTTTTAATTTCCTTTCATAAATAATTTAACTTTTTTGTTGAATATTATTGTAATTTATTAATATAAAATGTATTTCATTTTGATTAACCATGAATGTGCTTTCAATAAAAATACCAATTTCGTTTTATTTCTTCCTTCTTTACTTCTTTAATTTTTTTTCATCTAAAGAAACACGAAAATGTATGCATTTTGTGATAATCTCATTTACTAGGGGATTGAGAATACCTACAGAAAATTTCTCAAACCAATTATGTGTCATTCACTACAAGACGTGCCCACGTTAGTATCGTTCACTATAGGAACTATTCTAAAACAGTGTTATTTGTTTATCGATCGTTGGGAACTGCTAAAGTTACATTTGAAAGACTTTTCTTATTCATTAATTGCATTTGTTTTTTGTTTTCTGTTGTTGTTTCTTGTTTTTTATTCACTTGATAGGTCATAAACTACAGCTAGTTGTTTACGACTAGAGATCTCGTATACCTTATAATATATTTCAAAAATTGGTATTGTGATGTCGTCGGTTTACAAGTGAAAATTGCTAAATCTAAAGATTTTCGAGATCAGTCATACTGAAGTCGATTCTGATAAATTTGTCTTGTACTAAATTTATAATTAATAGTCCCAAATTATAATTTGTAATTTAGTGCTTCCGATTATATTGATAATTTAGGACACTCAATTTACAATTCAGTACATCCAAACTCCAGGACTTCAGCGATTTCACATATTAAAAGAATAGAAAAAGTTTACTTACCGATGTAAATAGTATCAAAATAGTACATCAAAATAGACTTACTAGAAATGAATTTCACTTGTATACCAACCATATATTTAATTAGTTTATGAGATATTTAATTACTTAAAATAAATGATTTACCTTTACATAACCCTAAGTAAAAGTTGGGTTAGTCGTTTTTCAGTGAATAATCCACAATACAATAATCAATGTATGAATTTCTCGAAGAATATGACCAATAGAAATGATAAATTAAATGCTTCATGGTGGATATTGACTGAGTAAGCAAAAAAACTAACACTTCTACACATCTTGACATATTCAAGACGTACTGAGTGAACATATTCTAAAAGAATGTATTATATAAGGAATATACATTACGTAAGAACAATATCTAAAATTATGGCTTATGAGATATTATCACTATAATAATAAAATATAAATTCGTTATTCATAATATATTAAATTTTATCTTGTATGTATTTGTTATCATTGTACACAATCATTGCAGAAGATTTTACATCATTATATTTATTATTAATAATAATACACTTAATTCAGTCAGTTGCTACATTACTTGAATTTAATCTGCTTTACTAAGAATAATTTTATATTTATTCAAATAATATTGTAATTAGCTCATATATACGAGCATGTATCATTAAAATTTTATCGGACTAGAATATTATATTTTTGGAAGTATTTGCAGACACCATACCCCTATGGAGAGAATTCAGGCCTACTGTAGCATTATGTACCTCACCAAAAACCAAAGATACCTCAGGTACCTCACCAAAAGATTTTAGACATGTCCATTCTATATATTTATTTACAAAAGCCAATAGTACATTTTTAATGGTGGGTATATATTCTTTGGTGAGTGTATTCTTTGACGAGATCAGCCGTATAATACCGGATATCCAGAGAAGGTTGGGTAAGTTGTTAAAGCTGGATAACCAGGATACGCCAGACTAGGATACCTGCAAAAAACAATCATTACAGTAGTTTCTAGGTAAAATTTTAGCTCTTCAGATACATTATGGTGAATACACACATGTATCGCAATGGCCTGGAGCACTGAGAGAAAGGCAAATTAACAATTGAAGCATGTTGTCTCTACAAATGATGCGTACTACTCGCGCAACTTTTCTTGAACGATGACCTTCCTTCCCCCTCCCTTGAGCAACAAACAGTTGAAGGCAAAAGCTCGCTACGAGCACTGATGACATTCCAAGCATTAAAATTTTGTTGGCGCGAAACAGAAGTTAGTTGCTTTCATAGTCGAGAACTTCTGCTCAGCTTTATTACCATTATCTAAAGAAATGGCTGAGGCAGGTTCCGGTCCTTCGAGGGAGGCTCCGAAAACTACATCTATAGTCCCTATTGTTGCTTACCTAGCGGAATGATCTGGCCGCACACGTATCTGGTTTGACTTCGATTTTCCAGAGGTTAGCATTATTGTAAATACTCTAGTGGCCGACTTTGTAACTAATACCCCCACTCCGCCCGCATTTCTTCAATCCATCGTTCAAGAAAAGTTGCGCGAGTAGTAATTAATATCACCATATTTTGTTAATGTTCTCCAAATGAAAACAGATGAGATGAATATGCATTATCTTTAAATGGGATACAACTGAAATGTATTTGTGAATACTAAAACTACGAGAAGAGAATCAATAATTATTATTAAGCATGAGAATCATGTTCTCTACTGTCTTATTCAATATATGACTTAATTTTTATTTCAAATTTTAAAAAATGGGTATCATTAAAAATACAATACTCACTAAGTGGTAGTCGCTTTGGTAAATATAGACACCAAAATGACATTTTGTTCGTGTACATACTATTTCTTTGTGTCTCATTTTATTTTCCTTTATTTTTTCAGGTAAGTGATCCAAGTTGCAAATTGCAGCTCTCCCCAAAGCTGACATGTAAGTCTAGTTCAAATTTTGAAATAGAAAATAATTTTATGTGCGTCATGTACTGAACTCCATATGTTATTTGCTTGATTGAATTACAAACTGATTAATTCCAGAGACAGATGGTCTGGAAATGTTGAGTTTTCAACAACTGTGAAGTTTGTGGACACAGTTTTAAGAATAATATTGTGAATATTAATTTCGATTTACTACGTAATAATATATCAAACAATATCTCGAAATTCGTGGCTCATTGCAAAGTCGCAAGCCTTTCACCACTGAGATCCGGGTTCGATTCCCGTCGAAACTCATGTGAAATTTGTTCCAACAAAACGAGTTCGCCTGCTTCACAAGGGCTAGTCCAACCCCTGTGAACTGTCCTAAACCCTACCCCTATCCTTATTCCTTCCTAATTCTGGCCGCTGGGTAGTGACGCAGGAGCGCGCGGTAGGAGGCGCGTACGCGGAGGTGCTACCTGGCGGTCCTCTTGACAACCGACTGCGACGAGACGCGACAGACAATATTAACGGAGGATTACTCCAAAAAAACAAGCGCTGTTAGTAATGGGAGGATTACTCCAAAAAGCGCAAAAGCGCTCAACGCCCCCCAATGGGCTTGGGGACGCGTTGCGTCAAAAGTAGACGCAACAAATTAAAATAATAATAATAATAATATTACTCTGAAATGTAATTTCTAATTATTAATCCTTAGTTAAATACTATAATTGTTTTGTAAATAGTTTTTCTTGAGTTTGAATGAAAAGCATTAGTAGTTTGTCAACTATAAAAATTCGAGCCCAGAGAATTGTGAAGATTTTGCTGTTTAGCCCAGACAAATTAAACAAAAAATTGTGATCGATTGAAAAAGTCTCGTAATTTAGAAATTTGGCGTTATTGTTTGTTGGTACCGATTGCACATCTTTCTAAAAAATCCTGAAGTGTGGTGTGTTAGTTGAGGGTGGGACCGGTAGCGGTAGCTCAGTGCATCAACTGATGCCACTGCAGCGCCTCTGACCGGGAGGTCCTAGGTTCCCACTCCCCACCGCGGCAGAATTTTTGACACTAGCTTTTCAGCTAGGTCCAATTCAGTCGCTGTCTGGAGGAGAATTCTGTAGTTTTGCGTGGTTTCTCCGATCAACACAAGGCGAATGCCGGAGCAGTACCCTACCAAACGGGCCACGGACCGCACGCGATGTCCTTCCTCTTCCTTGTCCTCTCCTCTCCTCTTACACACACACTTACACTAATATGCACTACACTACCACATATTCCGGGAGACCGTTCGGGAGCTTAAAGCTTGTCCCGGCTGGGGCGGTGCCCCGCTGGTGGGAGAGTCCTGGTTAGGGGGAAACCCCACTAGCCGACGGTAGATCGGCGCCGGATCTCGCCATCCCGCGGGGGAAGATCACAGCCATCTCCCGAGAAAAAAACATGCACTACACTAACGGGAATAAAGACCGAAGCAGTTGACGCGCCCGGAAACATGAAAAAATCAATGAATCTATCAGCCGAGGGTGAGGACCCGTTTAAGGATATTTTTTGTAATTTTTTTCAATCATGCTGTAGTGAAAATTAAAGTATACGAAATTGCCTCCAATAATATTAATAATTGCAAAATAGTTCCAATAATGTTTTCATATAGAATTAACTCTTTGAAAATTATAATCTTCAAAAGTTCTTTTTTATCTACTTCAAGACCCAGTTTTATTTATCTCCTTATAATATCGAGTGCTATTCAGTGCTTGGAAGTAATTGTATTTATGTTCAATATTTATGAAGAACATGTATTTGCATATTTGGCTTAAAAAATCAACATTTTTCATCAATAATCTGAGACTTTTGGGGTACGTAAAAGCCTGACAAACCATAGTTTATTTGGTAAGGATAGTATTCAAATACTAAAGGGTTGTGTACACTGTCAACATAATGTACATTGTATTTTTCATTATTTTCATGCTTATTGCGTGTTAGTGTCAAATTCGTGTTTAATGGCGGCGGCGAAAACTCGCTGGATAGCCAAATTCGGCGCCGACCTACCGTCGGGTAACGGGGTTTTTACCAACCAGGTATCTCTCACCAGCGAGATTGCCGCAGCTAGGACAAGTGCGAAGTCCCCGACAGGTCTCCCAGCATATGTGGCAGTATAGTGCATGTTGGTGTAAGTGTGTATGTGTAAGGGGAGAAGATAGGACAAGGAAGGGGAAGGAAAGATCGCGCGCGGTCCGTGGCCCGTTTGTTAGGGTACTTCTCCGGTATTCGTCTGGTATTGATCGGAGAAACCACAGAAAACTACCGATTGCAGCAGCGGGTGCTAGAATTCTCCTCCAGACAGCGACTGAATTCGATCTAGCTCACAAGCTAGTATCGAAAATCCTATCACCGTCGGGACTCGAACCTATGACGGAGGTGGTGCAGTGATGCAGAGTTGCATCAGTTGGTGCACGTGTGCAGTGATGCATCAGTTGATGCACTGAGCCACCGCACCCGGCCACTCTCAGCAGGAAACAAGGGTTCTCACCTGAGGTCGAAGTATCCCGGGTACGGGTACCCGAGCGAGGGGTACACCAGCCCCGGGTAGCCGTGCGTGGAGAAGAGGATGCCTCGCTTGGAGCGGGCCGCCTCCGCGTCCGCCCCCGTCGCCGCCGCCGCCGCCGCCTCCACTGCCTTGACAGCGTCCGCGGTTGCCGCTGCCTCCGGCTGCACGTCCGCCGCGGTCACCTCCGCCGGACGCGCCGCCGCCAGCGCCGCCACCTGTCGCACGTGTATATGTATATATTGGGTTCTGAAGATTACGTAACAAAGCAATTATTACGTATAAACGATTACAATACGTTTATTTCGCCCTTCCATCCCGTAAAATGTACCGTTGTTCGTCGCAGTATTCTAAGGAAATAATGCGTTTGCTTCAGGTGTGTGTAGGAGTGGTTGATTCTCGCGGAAGTGCTTGCGAAGACGAGACAATGCATGGGATGAGATGACGAACGTTGAGGTACGCTGATGATCTAAGCTTTCGGGATGAGTGATAGAGCTTACGAAGAACTGTGAATAGTTAGTTAGCTAGTGCCTTTATTTACGTGGCAAGACTCGAGTCATCAGGCCCGCTCTTCCGTCTAACCACGCAAATTTCGCTACATTCCTTTCACCACCTAGCGGAGAAAGAAGGTATTATCTGGGCGACGAAACAGCCGGATCTCAATTTTGCTCAGAGGCTTCTTTTAGTCTTGAGGAACTTTTACATGCAGTAAATCGTACTACATGGGACAGCTGGCTTTACTTCCCCTCCGAAGGAAGGCGTATGAAGGATTTTTTCGCCCTTAAAAATCCACAGCTTCGATCGGGTTTGAACCCGCAAACTCGGGTACCACAGTCCCGTACGCTGACCGTTATACCACCGAATCCGCATGACTAGCCATTGCACTTGCCTAACGAACGCGCAAAGAACCGCGTGTGATCTTTCCTTCCCCTTTCTTGTCCTATCCTTACCCCTTACTTACACACACTTGCACTTACTACACTTACTACACTACCACACATTTCGAGAGACCTCTTATCGATTTCTCCTGCAGCATTATCATACTATATAATACCTAGGTACGTAGTAAGTCGAGAAAGGAAGAACAATAAAACGCAGAACTTGGTGCGCTGTGCAACAACAAACTGAAATGAATCGCTAGACACACTCAGTTTCCTGTGCCGGGGACGGAATTTCGGGGGTGTTCGGTCAAAGTGAATACTGAGGCTTCGGGCGGTTAAATGATAGTGTAAGACAATCCCCTTGATATACACGCACTTGGATGCACGGCCGGCAAGGCCCAGCAGCTCAAGAACAGAAGAAGACAGGAAGGATGGCTGAGAGGGTGACCTCCACGAGCCCGAATGCACTGACCAATATAGGAAAACACTTAATATTCTATGTCTATTCCTGCCTATAATTGTAAATAGTGGAATTAGACATGTGCAGCACGTAGTAAAATAAACTTATCTAGATAGTTTCATTACCCTTGCAAAACGTCAACCGCAACTAGAATGAAGTGATTTTGTAATATGTAACATATTAAATGGAGTAATTGCGATAAGAGGAAAGCTGTTATGTAAAAATTCTCAAAAATGTATATCAAGTATATTATTTTGACCTTCGCGGATAGCTCATTGGTCAGCCTGCTCGCTTTCCATGACGAGTCCCGAGTTCCATGTTCGATTCCTGATCAGGCAAGATTATAACGCGCGTTTTCCTTGGAATGTTCTAGTATATGTTGCGATGTAACGTAAAACTATTTTCAGATCGAAAAGACCGGTGTAGATATGCCTACATGATAACCACACCTGCCCCCTTAACCCATTGCGCAAGGCCAGGATGACCCTGATAGGCCCAGGCTTCGTCCGGAGCAGTACCCCAAAAAACGGGCCACGGACCCCGGGCGATCTTTCCTTCCTCTTCCTTGTCCTAACTTCACCCCTTACTTACACAACACTTACAGTACATGCACTACACTACCACATAATCCAGGAGAACGGTCGAGAGCCTAGAGTTCGTCCCGGCTGGGGCGATATCCCGCTGGTTAGAGAGTCCTGTTTAGAGGGAAACCCCACTAGCCGACGGTAGGTCGGCGCCGGATCTCGCCATCCAGCGGAAAAGATCACCGCCATCTCTCGAGAGAAAGCATGCACTACACTAACGGGACCAATGACCGAAGCAGTTGACGCGCCCGGAATCACTAACCAACCAACCAACAGGAATAAATTGAAGAGCGCTCACCCCACTCAAAATCAAAAGCAGACGCTGCACCCTGATGCACATGGCGGCAGCGACGGTCACCAGCGATCACCAACGGGGTCACCAACGGGTCACCGGCGGTCACAGGTGGTCGGGGCGGGGGAGTCGTGTGGCAGACTGTGCGCGCGGGTGTGCGTCGGGGTTTTATACGTCCGGGGCAGCGGTGGTGGTGCGGGGGGCGTGCCAGACGTTTGGGGCAGACACGTGGTTGCGTATCCTCGGCATGTCCTCGGCGGCGCGTGAGGACGCGGGACGTGCGCGGAGAGGACGGAGGATGCGTGGTGATGACCACCCTGTCCGCCGCCGCCGCACACTGGTTGAATAGAGCCAAAAACCTGGCCATAACGGAAAAATCAAATTGCGCGTTCAGAATTCTGACCTATCAAATCTTGTTTGGAAGACAGTGGAGCACAATACTTCAGCTCCAGAAAGTTATTTCAATTATGTTTGTCTTCCTCACCGTCTCGTAAAGTTACCGTTGTTCGAAACACTCGACCGGTAGCGGTACTTCAGTGCATCAACTGATGTCACTGCAGCGCCTATGACCGGGAGCTCCTAGATTCGAGTCCTGACGGCGGTAGGATTTTCGACACTAGCTTTTCAGCTAGGTCGAATTCAGTCGCTGTCTGGAGGAGAATTCTAGCGGCCGGCTGCTCTGATAGGTAGTTTTCCGTGGTTTCTCCGATCAACACCAGGCGAATGCCGGAGCAGTTCCCTAACAAACGGGCCACGGACACGGACGGATCTTTCCTTCCTCTTCCTTGTCCTATCCTCTCCCCTTACACACACACACTTACACTAACATGCACTACACTACTACATATTCCGGGAGACCGGTCGGGAGCTTAGAGCTTTTCCCGGCTGGGGCGGTGCCCCGTTGGTGGGGTCCTGGTTACGGGAAACCCTACTAGCCGACGGTAGGTCGGCGCCGGATCTCGCCATCCAGCGGGGAAAGATCACCGCCATCTCCCGAGAAAAAGCATGCACTACACTAACGGAACTAATGACCAGAGCAGTTGACGCGCCCGGAAACACGAAAAAATTAGTCAATCAATCAAATTGCGCGTTCAGATTTCTGACCTATCAAATCTTGTTTGGAAGACAGTGGAGCACACTACTTCAGCTCATTTCAATTATGTTTGTCTTCCTCACGGTTTCGTAAAGTTACCGTTCTTCGAAACACTCGAATTTATTGATTCTTGCCAACGATATTTGTGAAATTAAAAATAAAAGTGTTTAAATTTTTTTTGTGTATTCCAAATAGAATACACGTTTAACCACAAGTTAGGTATATTTTTAAGAAGAAGTGTCAAATAATTTTATGTATACTACGGCTGAATTCTAACATTTAGTGCGTAACAATGTTAGTCACGTGTGTTGTGGATTATATTTTTTGTCCTACGTAGTCCTGCTTCAATCATACTTTTTATTTATCAAATAGAATGCCCTTAATCAGAATAACACACATTTAGCTGCATATATCGGCACCTTTTTGTTTTATAACCTCTTTACTGCAATGCTACATAGTAAGATTTAACATTAGATATCCCGGAATTGCCTTCTACGCCACAGAGAATTACTTTCTCTGTATATTTTTTGGATTTCTCCTTCTTATAATTACTTGTAATGAGAAAATTACTGATATAAATTTTTTTGAATGATAACAATATTAACCCGAGGCCGCGATAACTATTGTATCCATATTTCTACACATATTATTTTTATGTCAGCGATTTCCAAATCGCCATTTTGAATATGGATATTCGAAATCAGTGATCTCCAGAACTCCATACGTACATTTTTATGCATTTTTGTTTGCTTTTAAATGCGTAGATTCACCATTTTGATTTTTTTATTTATTTATGATATTCAAATTCAGCGAACTCCAAAACCCATTGATACCGAATTTTGCGCAAATCCACTCGCATTTGCAATTATGGCCAGGTTTCAGGCCCGATTCAACCAGTGTACGCCGGGAGCGCTGTTCACACCTATGTGCTCGTCACGCATTGTTCAATATCCATGCCTAGTATACTGACATACCTTGCACATGCCTAGCTTACTGGCATAGCATATCCCGCACTCCTAGCTTCAGAATTCAGATTTATTGCAAGCCTTGCACACCGGCTCTCCTAGCACACATGGCACACCGCACATACTCAGAATTTCCTTTGGCCCCTTTTCCGGAAAATTGCACACTTCACACCCGAACTTTTTTTTTTTTTAAATTGGCCTGGATTGTTTTAACTGTAGGGAAAATTAAGAAAAACACGTAGGAATAACACGAATACACACAAACATCCAGACGGCTGATTCATGTTTGCTTGTTTGATTGATGTTTCCGGGCACGACAACTGCTACGGTCATTAGTTGCGATAGTGTAATGAAGTTTTATCCCGGAAGGTGATGATGTTTCTCTCCCAGTTGGTGAGATCCGGAGCCAATCTACACGTCAGCTTGCGAGGATTTTCCCGACAGGTATCCCCATCAGCGGGAAATTCCCCAGTCGGACAGCTCTAAGCTCCGAACGATCTCATGTCATGTGTATAGTAATGCATGTTAGTACAAGTGTGTGTTTGTGAGGGGTGAGGAAAAGAAAGGAAGAGGAAGGAAAGATCGCGCGCGATCCGTGGCCCGTTTGTTATGGTACTGCTCCGGCATTCGCCTGGTGTTGATCGGAGAAACCACGGAAAACTACCGATCAGAGCAGCCGGCCACTAGAATTCTCCTCCAGACATCGACTGAAATCGGCCCAAATATATAGCTAGTGTCAAAACTCCGCCAACGCCGGTCCTCAGATTTTACAAAAACATCGATGTTTTTAAAACTTTAATATTTTCCACCCGAAACATCGATATATTCATGGAGTAATGAACCACGCAGCAGCCTATGCATTCACATCAGAGGCGCAATTGATAAGTATGTGTTAAAATCAGTACCACCTATTTTACATATCTGGCAAGTACTATGGTAAGCAATTCATACATTTTGGTTAATCAGTTCAGTGCGTCAGTGTGTACTGTGAGCTAAATATGGTGATAAAAGGTCACGATTGCATTTTATTTACAAAATATCGTTGAGACCTTGTGAAATTACGTAAGTAAGGTTTCACCCTCAAATTCGTTATTATTTGTTGCAATGATTTTATTTAGTAAATATGTTGAACATTATTGCAAGTATAAATGCAGTTTTGTAAACGTATTTTTTGTAAGCAATCTTGTTATGGCCTTCTTAGATAACCCTGCTTCACAAGAACAACTCTCCCTCAGGGGCGGCTGATGTGATTAAAGAATCACGGCTAGAAAATTATCAGGAGCATTGGCTTATTTAATTAAAGTACATTTCTGATTATTTAAATTTTATTCACGAGGCATGACTGTCACGACGTTGCATTTCACGGAAAGGTCACACGTAAGCCACACGTAAAGTCAGTGACGTAGCGGGACTAAATGGAATTGGTACACAGTCACACACTAATGAGAGGTCCTTCACTAATGAAAGGAATTTTTCGAAGTGGTACTCTCCAAATATATGTATATTTCTAAGCTTACCTTCATCTAGTACTGGTAAGAGTGTTTTCAGTTTATTTAATCTCACAATGAAGTAAAATGCATTATTTCATAATATAAACACATTATTATAGAAGTGAATACCAATAAATATATTACAATAATTTCAAAATGTTGTTACTCATAATAATAATAATAAAATAATAATAATAATAATAATAATAATAATAATAATAATAATAATAAAACAAGGTGGAATATTCAATAAAAAATAATGTGTAAGAGGTCCCTTTTCAATCTATGCAACTTCCTGGGGTCAGTGAGAGTTCGGATGAGTGATAGGGTTTCGCACATAAAATACAGCGCTCATTACAATCCGAGAGGTACATTTCTTCACTGTGATGATGGATATAGATTGTTATGAAGGATATTTTTTACTATTATTAAATTTTTGTTATGAAATTCAGGATTAGCCAAAGTAAGTGCGGAATCCACTAAATTGTAAACCTTAGCTATTTTCTGAGCTTGCGAATGCTTGGATAGATAATTTAGAATTCTTCCCGAAAAGGTTGGTTTTTGATACCAATCGGTTATAATTTTATTTTTCTTAACTATTAATTTAAGATGTAAGAAACTAATTTCTCTAGTGCTGTTTTCTAATTCTGAGGTAAAGACTAATCGAGGGTGAAATTTATTATGTATATATACCAAATTGTCAACATTAGATTGATGCAAACATGTAATTATGTCATCCATGTATCTGTAGTAAAACAAGACGTGAAAATTAATTTGGGAGAAGCAAAAGACTTCTATTTCTTCCATAATTAGGTTCGCAAGTACAGCGGAAACTGGTGATCCCACGTCTTGTTTGGTTTGCAGGTTTTGAATGCAGGTTCTGAAATGTTACTGATGTTATATATGTATCAATTGTGTTAATGAAGAGTTAACGAAGAATATCTTCTCTAATCAGTGTAAATTATGTAAGTCAACAAATTTACTTATTGTTCAATTGCAAGAAAGTATTTTAAATCAAATTTTAATTACAAAAATGTCAATTAACGTGAAAAATATGAAGAATAAGAGAGACCTTGAGTATATGATATAAAAAAGGATGGTAATTATAATTAAATGACCGGGAGCGGTAGCTCAGTGCATCAACTGATGTCATTGCAGCGCCTCTGACAGGGAGGTCCTAGGTTCTAGTCCTCACGGCGGCAGGATTTTCGTAGATACTTTTTGACATGAGTGAATGTAGTTCTGATTCGGAAATAAAAATATTTAGCAAATGCAGCTATTGAACCATTGTTACCTAACAAGTCAAAAAAATGATTTGAAAGAAAATTTGAATTTGAAAGAAGGAAATATGAGCGTGAGTATTTAATTTTTAAAGATTGATATCAAAATATATTTGTTCTTCCATATGGGAAAAAAGTGTTGATTGCTAACTTTCGGGAAATTCAGAAAAGGAGAAACCAAGTGATCTTTGGACTCAATACTCTACATTAAAGAGTACAATACCACTTAATGACAATATTCATATCAGTACGTTTACTCATTAGCATTTTTAAAGAGGAAAAGTGAAGCATTCAAGACAAAGACCTTCAAAAGAAGAATGGTGAAGTACGCCATTACTTTACTGTCCGAGTGTGGTAATGAAGTACATTACCCCACTAAGGCGGTAAAGTACTTCATCACGAAACTGATTATAATGGCATAATGTTTGACTTTACCTAACCAAAGAGGATAAATAATCATACGATGAATGTTACAACTTAACGAATATAATAAGAGCGACGACGAGGAGCGATAAATAGAGGGGTAAATTTTGTATTTAAACAATCATAAATTAACATTTCCTGGTGATTTGTTGATAACTTCTCCGACGTTATCACGATGTAACAAGAGTTAAATATGGAATGAATATTTTCTGTGAAGCTGTTTTATTGTTTTTTAAGTCGCTGTAGAATGTAGACCAATTTAATGTCGTGTCTTTGTATTTTATTTAGTTTTTTTTAAACATTTAAGTTTGCCGCAGTGTGTTTTGAGACCAACCAATTAACAAAGCAATTATTACGTATAAACGATTACAATACGTATATTTCGCCCTTCCATGCCGTAAAATGTACCGTTGTCCGTCGCAGTATTCTAAAAAATAATGCGTTTGCTTCAGGTATGTGTAGGAGTGGATTCTCGCGGAAGTGGGTGCTAAGACGAGACAATGCATGGGATGAGATGACGAACGTTGAATTGCGCCGATGATGTAAGCTTCCGGGATGAGTGCTAAAGCTTACGAACTACTGTGAATAGGAATGGGAAGGTGAAATCTATTGATTGATTTTTTCGTGTTTCCAGGCGCGTCAACGGCTTCGGTCATTAGTCCCGTTAGTGTAGTGCATGTTTTTCTCCGAAAAGGGTGGTGATCTTCTTCCACTGGATGGCGAGATACGGCGCCGACCTACCGTCGGCTAGTGGGGTTTCCCCCTAACCAGGAATCTCCCACCAGCGAGGCACCGCCCCAGCCGGAACAAGCTCTAAGCTCCCGACCGGTCTCCCGGAATATGTGGTAGTGTAGTGCATGTTAGTGTGAGTGAGTGAGAGTGTGTGTGTGTGTGTGTGAGGGGAGAGGATGGGACAAGGAAGAGAAAGGAAAGATCGCGCGCGGTCCGTTTGGTAGGGTACTGCTCCGCCATTCGCCTGGTGTTGATCGGAGAAACCACGGAAAACTACCGATCAGAGCAGCCGCCCGCTAGAATTCTCCTCCAGAGAGCGACTGAATTCGACCTAGCTGAAAAGGTAGTGTCAAAAATCTTTCCGCAATCAGGACCAGAACCTAGGACCTCCCGGTCAGAGGCGCTGCAGTGACATCAGTTGATGCACTGAGCTACCGCTACCGGTGAGTTGCGCGGATGATCTAAGTTTCCAGGACGAGTGATAAAGCTTACAAAGAACTGTGAATAGGAATAGGAAGGTGAATAAATGTCTGCATTTATTTATATTTGTTTATTTATTTATTCATTTTTTTAAATTCACATATCAAAATAATACCAATTTGTAATAATAATTGCTCTACAACACGATTCCGTCTGTACTCGGATCAACTCCCTATTTGTAGGTTTTCAGTTCTCTATGAGTATGTCTGGTGATATGCTGAGTGATCAGGTGGTTATTTTCCTTGAAAACCAATTAATGCCTGAATTGATATCAGGATTCTTGTCAGACGCCTCGGTGCAGAATGTACTAGGAGGGGGAAATCCGTCGGAAGCCGAATGGTCCGTTCCAGCCACGGAGGAACTCCACCAACTCCTGGGGAGTAACACACACTACACTTCCAAGACTAATGACCATAATACTTGTAGTTGACCCCAACAGCAACATAGACCTCTTGATCTGTTCCGTCTCGAAATTGTTCATCCCATCTCATTAAAGGACGTCCAACACTTCTTTTTCCTTTAGGTGCATATACACATGGATAGTTTTGCTTATCCTATGTTCTGGCATTCTCAGGACATGAGCTTTCCAGTTTTCTCACATATATCTCAGTTTTTATATTATATATATATATATATATATATATATATATATATATATATATAGAGAGAGAGAGAGAGAGAGAGAGAGAGAGAGATACTATATAGAAAAGAAGTGACATTCAGTGGAGTGGGGCAGGGTGGAGCATGGAATAGCTGTGACACAGGGCGAGACGGAAGAGGAGAAGGCGAGTTGCAGTGAGGTGGGCATGCACTATACAGATAATTTCCTAAGTATTAGCTGATTGTACAAAATAAATATCCAGGCCGTGAAGAGTAATTCGGCCATTTTAAGATTCGGACAGAGCCTCGGACAACGCAGTAAACATGGCGAAGGCCTTTCGTCTAACCCCCGGAAACTACGCATTATAAGCAGCGGCTGCTGTGGACGTCACCGGCGTCTTTGTCCTTCCATTAATGATCGTGATCACTTCGTGCCATTGTAATGTGCAGACGTAACTCTGCGCGTAACGGGCGTTGCGACCCTGCTGGTGGGCAATTGGCACGTAGGCCATTAAGAGGTGTCGCCATCGATGGGTCGTGGGCAGCGGCCAGGGGTGGGCATTGTACTGTTTTCGGACATGTGCATCTAAACAGTCGCTAGCGCCAGTACTCCCGTACCCATCTCTTACACGAAATTGACGTTTTACTTTCTCGCTACGCAATAGAGAGGACGTTGTGTGCGAAACAACGGAAAATTTTCGGCAGAACAACTCTTATTACATGGACTTAGTGAAGAAAAAGATGGTAAATCTAGTTGCTAAATTTAGAAAAATTCCTGTATCACGTCGTGCAGCCAGAATCCATATTTTGTGGGTCCTTGATACCAAAAAATGACGGCAAATCGTCTCTATGCCCGTCCGTCTGTCCATCTGCCATCTGACGTCTGTTCATGCCTGTGTGTCCATCCGTCTGTGAACAACGCTAATGGATAAACCGTTCAGCCGATTTTCTCCAAAATTGATTTCGCCAATCGATCTCTGTGTTGTCACGGTCTCTTGAATTTGAAAGCGAATTTGAATTTTGCGGGGTACTTTCATGAAGCCTATGGAACATTTTCAAAACCTTCAAAAAAATTGTCCCATTGATTTTGATTAAATTTTGTTGTTGTATAGTATGAAGGACGTTTAAGAAAAGATGCAGGTCACATGTTCGTTGAAAACCCTGATTTTTCGAAAATTGCAAAAGTATTTCGGCGACTTCCTACATCTAAATTATAAAAATAGACATTTTTTCCATGAACGAGTGAATGAAGTATGTTCCTTAAAGGTAGATTTTAAAATAAGGTCTTGTAGAATTTTTAGAAAATTTTAGTACTTTTCGCGTAATTTTGCGTCAAAATTGAGCCAGAAAGTACGTGCTGTTTTAGCACTGCTACTTTTTTAACGTGACATTTGCGAAACCGATAATTGGAAAAAAATTCAATGACTTCATTTCAACGGTGTAAATGTATTTAGAGTAATTATCTTCCTCTACATAAAATCATTGTCAACGCCTTCTGAGTGTTGATTCTAAAATCTTAGACATTTTAGAAACAATGCCTTTGCAGTTAGCTCTGAGGAAGATCGCAGCATGACGGCCGAAATTTTTATTATCTGTACCCACATGCGGCGTCTTGCAGACTGAAGTATCGTGAAAATAACTATTTAAGGGATATTTCTCTACTTTTGAAAACTTTGTCGGTGTAGTTATGGTGTAACGCAATTCTGATGATAATTGGCCTCGCAGTTACGACAAAATTTTCAGAGGCAAAACGACTTTGGTGTCTTCTAATTGAAAACCATTTGTGTTTTAGGGAGGAACTTACGTAGCCTTTCTGAAGTATTCGAGACCGCTAAAAGGCAAAAAAAAAAACAGATAATATTGGAAAATGTGTTAGGAAAATCACTTCAGACGGATGATGTGCTCCTGCCCATTTTTTTACTTGCTCTTCTTCTTATCCTTCTTCCTTTATTTCTAGTTCTAATTGTCTTTATCCTTTTCTCGTTCTCCTCCTTTTCTTTCTTGGTCCTTCTTGTCCTTCATCTGCTCTTTTTTACTTTATTCCTTCTCCTTATTTTTTCATCGTCGTCGTCTTCCTCCTGCTTTTTCTTTTCTTCTCCTCTTTCTTCCCGCTTCTTGTATTCTTCTTCTTTTCATTTCTCCTTCATCCTTTTTTTGGTCGCGAATAGGCCATCTGGGACCACGCAGCATATACACTTGCGCGGTCTCAATATGATTTTTATCACATTGCAAGTCTTGCATGTAACTTATCAGGAGGATCAGCATTAGCCTGAATCCGATTTTTGTACCCCAGGATTGTTAGTCCTAGAGGATGGAAGATGGAATGATGATGATAATAATGAAGGATGAATGGACGGCATAGACAGACTTCATAGGCATAATATTCAGGGGAAATACATCTTATAGCTCCCAGACTTTTAGATTACAAAAAAGAATTGTACAAATAATAACCAAATCCCACCCACGTGATTCATGTAAGCCACTCTTCATTCTTCTAGGAATTTTACCATTACCTTGTCTGTTTGTTTACGAATCAGTGGTTTTTGTCAAAAATGGGCTTAAGGGCGGAAATATATTTTCAGAAAATGCCGAAGGCTATTACTATAACACTCGACGTAGAAATCATATTCATCAGGTGACAGTATCAACAGCTCATTACAAAAAATTCACATACAATACATGTACATTATTTTACAACACTTTGCCAGATGACATTAAACGATTAAATTCAATAGAAAAGTTTAAATCCTAAGTGAAATCGTTTCTGCTGCATAACTGTTTCTATACAATTAGAGACTATACCGAGCATCACAAGAAAAGTAATATTAATTTTAACAATTATACATAATGCATTATTTACCATTTGGATTGTATAAATGAGTATAAACACCTGTAACAACTATTGTACTACAGCTTCCGGGGCAATGACCCCCATCTCGATCAGGTTTTTCGTCCAGTTTCCCTGATCCATTGAGCAAATGCTGAGATGGCCCCTTGTTTTGCTTCTGGACATAAATGTAACTTCATTTTCTGTGCACGTCTTCTAGAATTCAGTGGAAAATACAATTATTCAAGTTATTGTTTCTATGTTGTCGCGGCAGGAAGTAACAACATGGATAAGAACCCAAAATGTATTGCTTAATTTTATTACATGGGAGCTTTCTTTCTTTTTTTTCTTTTTTTTTTTTAATTCAAGTGGTATATGACTTAGTGTAGGGATCACAGAATTTTGAAAATGTACACACAACTCACTTTCCCCATAGCACGTCATACGCAGTATTAACTGTTTTTTTAACGTAAAATAAATAAATAAATAAGTAAACTTACACAAAGACAACTTTGCCCGAGGCGGGACTCAAACCCCGATCCTTCGGTCCGAGGTCGCCACGGCATTACTGCCTTAGTGATCTCGGTTATCCACACTGACTGTTATTATTATTATTATTATTATTATTATTATTATTAATATACTTATTGTTGTTGTCCTGATAAGGAAGGCGTGCAAAACGCACAAGACATGGAAACATACTCCAACCCGCTACCGTCGTCGTACCCCAACACAAGGCGAGTTGCCCGCTGGTGTGGGCGTGGCGTTTTGTCGCCCCCTCGGCAGCGTTAGCGCATCGCAGAGCGGCAGGCAGCCTCACTCTCACTGCCATTCCACGGCGCACGCGGCCCATTGCGCACGCGCACGCTGGCGACACGAGTCTTCACGCGTGCGCCGTGGGAGCCCTTTCGCGGCGAAGGGGGTCGTCGCGCCCCCTATGGGCGGTTGCCTTCGCTCGACCCCCCTCCGCGAGCGCCGAGGATGAAATCGCTTCCTGGCGGCGGTTGTGCAAGCTGCGCCGTGTGACCTAGGGAGGAAGTTGGTCTTCGGTGGCGGCGGTACGAAATAGTAACCACCTCTGTTTGCTGTGGAGCATAACATACTATTTTCAATTCATTTTTTGATCAAGGCTTGAACGTATGTCACTGCAGTGTATCTGACTGGGAGGTCCTAGATTGGTTTGGTTTGGTTTTTTCGTGTTTCCGGGCGCGTCAATGGCTTTGGTCATTAGTTCCGTTAGAGTAGTGCATGTTTTTTTTCGGGAGATGGCGGTGATCTTCCCCCGCTGGATGGCGAGATCCGGCGCCGACCTACCGTCGGCTAGTGGGGTTTCCCCCTAACCAGGCCTCTCCCACCAGCGGGGCACCGCACCAGACGGAACAAGCTTTAAGCTCCCGATCGGTCTCCCGGAATATGTGGATATGTAGTGCATGTTAGTGTAAGTGTGTGTGTGTGTGTAAGGGGGAGAGGATAGGGCAAGGAAGAGGAAGGAAAGATCGCGCGCGGCCCGTGGCCCATTTGGTAGGGTACTGCTCCGGCATTCGCCTGGTGTTGATTGAAGAAACCACGGATAACTATCGATCAGAGTAGCCGGCCGCTGGAATTCTCCTCCAGACAGCGACTGAATTCGACCTAGCTGAAAAGCTAGCGTCGAAAATCCTACCTTCGTCAGGACTCGAACTTAGGACCTCCCGGTCACAGTCGCTGCAGTGGCATCAGTTGATGCACTGAGCTACCGCTCCCGGTGGGAGGTCCTAAAATTTGAGTCGCGATGGTGGTGGAATTTTCGACACTAGCCAGTCAGGTCAAATTCAAACTGTCTGGAGGAGAATTCCAGCGGCCGACTTTTCTGATCGATTGTCTTCCGTGGTGTCTACGATCAACACCAGGCAAATACCGGAGCAGTACCCTACAAACGAGCCACGGACCGCGCGCGATCTTCCTTCTCTTCCTTGTCGTATCCTCTCCCTTACACACACTTACACTAACATGCACTACCCTACAACACCTACCAGGAGATCGGTCGCTGCTTAGAGCTTAGGGCTAGAAGCTAGGGCGGGCGCAGGGGATGATACCTGGTTGGGGTAATTCCCCATGTCGAGTTGTCGTTGGGCACCGGATCTCGCCATCCATTGGGGAAAGAATACAGCCACCTTCCATGTTAAAATCATCCACTTCAGTTCGATTTTAATCAAATTCCAGCAAAAGTAAACGAGTTGACCTAGCACTTACTACATTTGATGTGCAGGAAACTTTTCGAAAGGTTGAGGGTTTTACAGTTACTTTTTGTCTAAAACTCATGTAACTTGTGATAATGTAATCAAAGACAGTTGCTCTGGAATATCTCAATAACGATTTAGGTAATGTAGGAGAATACGATTCAAACAGCAAGAGAATATCATTGTCCAGTTCCCTTCTGTTCGAGATGCGCAAGCATGCACGACTTGCCCTGAAATACTTCTGTATCTCGCCAACTCACGAAGGGGAAGGATTCTGTGGCTTAACGGTTATTCCACTTGTTTATTTGGAGTTCGCAGTACAAATCGCGGTTAGTCCCTCTGGAATTTCAGAACAATAAATAAAACAGTTTGTGACATTACCTCTGAGTTCTTCTGTACACGACCATCGATTAATCATTGCAGATCACGATTCCCTCTATTCGGATTCGTCATCGTCGTTTATAAATTCACTAATTCTCTTGCATGATTCACAGAGGAACATTGATACGAATGTGACTATATTTTAACCTAAAATATAGAAATGAGGATTGATTCCAATCCCTAGTCTTTTCGGTCATATTTGTGATAAATAGTTTTTGATGGAGCAATGATGAATTATGACAACATTCACGTGGTTTGAATGATGGTGTGGTAGAAACGGCAGAACCACAAGAAAACCTATTGAGACCTTGCTTTGGCCACCACAAATTTCACGAAGGTCAAGAAGGATCTGAAACCTGGTGCCATGATGTGGAAGTTAATAGGATTTGCTTAGATATCCAACTTCACTTCTCGTAGCTTCTATCTTACTCCTGTACCGATGTTAAAATTTGGCATGTTATGATTCAGAATGTGCGGATCGTGGTTGACTGATGTTTCCGGGTAAGAGATCTGCTATGGTCTTCAGTCCTGTTAGTATATTGAAAGTTTCATCGCGAGATGAGTCAGTGATTCCATCTCCACTGAACGTAAAGGTCCGGCACCATCCTACACGTCGGCTTGCAGCTATTTTTCCCCATCCAGCGGGACACCGCCCCAGTGCGGACAAGTTCTAAGCTCAAGGCTGGTCTCCCGACATGAGTGGCAATGTAGTGCGTGTAAGTGTGTGTATGTAAGTGTGAAAGGATAAAACGAGAAAGGAGAATGAAAGTTCGCACACGTTTCGTGGCACCTTTGTTAACGTACTGCTCCAGCATTCACCTGTCTTTGATCACCAACAAAATTTGAATTCTCCTACAGACAGCGGCTGTAACCGATCTAGCTGTTTAGCTAGTGTTGGAAATCCGCCACCATCGGTGAATTGTTTTGTATCCAATAAGATACAATGCTTCACGTGAAGCAAAATGCTCCCTGATATTAGACTCAACCAGCATTAAAGCATTCCCCAAGTAGCTTCCAACGAGAATGTTTCGTGTTTTAAAGTTTAGAAAAGTGTTGACATACAGCTTCTTCGCCCAGTTCAGTGATATCAACCCCGTCCTGTTATTTGGTAGTTGGTAGCGAACCATTTTCCTTCACAGTTTCATGAAGCGTACACACGTTTCGATTTGGCATCGGAGAACGCACCAGCGAGGAAACGGACGTGTATCAGCCGGCGCTCTCTGAATTATGCAATGTCTGTCCCACGTGACGTCATGGCTCCTCCGCGGCGAATCCTCGCAGGCGATCTCCAGCGCGCCTTCACGTTCTCTGGACGAGACGGAAATATATAGTCTCCGCCTGTGAGCGAGTCAGAGCTTAGGCTGCTCTAGCGAGCAGCGCTCCAGTAAATGAATAAGTAAATACATAAATAAAAAAAATAAATAAAAAAATAATAAAATAAAATAAAATAAATGAAATAAATAAAATAAATGAAATAAATGAAATAAATAAAATAAATAAAAAAATTAAAAAAATAAAATAAAATAAAACGAAACGAAACAAAATGAAATAAAAAATATATTAGATAAAATAAAAAATTAACAAAAGGAAGGTGGACACAGCTCTGTTTTCCCACGTATAATGATTCATTGATTGAAGTTTCCGGGCACGTCAGCTGCTATGGTCATTAGTCATAGACTATGTTTTATCGTGGGAGATGGCGGTGACTCCTTCTAACTGGAACCGGTACTGATCCAATATTCGCTTGTTATTGGGAGGAGAATCATCGAAAAATTCCGATCAGAGCAGGTAACAGCTAGAATTCTCTCCTAGACGTACCGTCATGACATCCCAACAGCGAATCCCCGCAGGCGATCTCCAGCACACCTTCATGTTCTCTGAACGAGACGGAAATATTTAGCCGCCGCCTGTGACCGAGAGAGATCTTAGACAGCTCTAGCGTGCAGCGTATCTCTCCCCCTCAAAAAGGAGGGAAGGTAGGCGTGTTCAGTTCTCCGCCTGTGGATTGGTTATTGATGGATTGATTGATGTTTCCGGGCACGACAACTGCTATGGACACTAGCCCTGTAGTGAATGTTTTATCGCGGGAGAGAAATCGGTGGTTCCTTCTCCACTGGACGTAGAGATCCCGCTCCTACCTTCACAGCGGCTTGCGGGTTTTATCCGTCCGGGTATTTACCCCAGCGAGGCACCACGCCAGCCGGGACAAGGTCTGAGCTTTCAACTGATCTTCCGATATGTCTGGTAGTGTAGTACATGTGTGTGTGTGTGTGTGTGTGTGTGTGTGTGTGTGTGTGTGTGTATGTGTGTGTGTGTGTGTGTGTGTGTGTAGACTGTACTGCCCTGTAGAGGTTCGTGATATGTCGGTCGAAACGTCGACACCCCAGCCTTCGATGCGGCGTCACCCGGACAGCCCAGATCATGACTTCATCACCGTTTACCACACCACAAATGCCGAGTCGTTCAGCACTTTACACACTTTCAATATGGCGACCATGCGCATCGTATCGATGCAAGGATTGTGGGTAGCTTTCCTTTCTGTGTACTAGTCGCCCGACTTTTCTTGACGTCTGAGCTCCCTAGTGCTCAACACAGCACGACTCGGTACGGTCTGGTCACAACATTGGTCTCACACGGAACGGAACGGCAAGATTGTCAGGGCTACCAAGCTCTGCTTTCGAATGAATTCAGTTCTCGAATTTTCGTTGTTAGTGTTGTGCCCTGTGATTTATTCGATTGGATTTGGAATATCATATTCTTAATAAGCAATATTATCGTTATCTAATTATTTTCACTTGTGGTGGCTATTAATTGTGTTATTATTTGTTATATTTTATCGTCTATAATGTCCTGTTGTATTAAGAGCGAAAGAGGCGCGAATAGTATTAACAATGTTACAGTTGGCAACACCCGTTGGATGTGACGTCGGGAGAAGCCTCCTCTCCCCGCACCCCGCGCTGGGAGACGTCAAGAAAAGTCGCGCGACTAATAGTACCTATTCTGTGCCAATGGCGTAACTATTGCCGGTCCGGAAGGTGCAGTTACCTTGAGCTCCGAGCCATAAGGGGTCCCCCAAAAGCAAATTTTATTTCGTCTCACTGAACGCTTTTTAAAGGTCCCTTCTGGAAGGGAGTTGTTTATACAATACTGCGGTTTTTACAGAGATGCCTCTCAATTCAACTCAAAGCCCGGTACCTCGGTGGCATTATGGCACGGTTTTTCGCGTCTTTTTCAGTCGTGCCGCTGGAGTCGCTTCATCTGCAGCACTGCTTGGTACGGTCGCGAGCATGCGACACCTAGCGGCACGACTGAGAAAGACGCGAAATCCCGTGCAATAATGCCACCGTGGTAATGGACATTGAGTGGAATTGAGAGGCAGAAAACTGCAGTATAGACTAATGTAAAATTTGAATAACGTATTTTATTATGAGGACCAAAGTATTTTCCAAATTTCTAATTTAATACCCGGAATCCCAATTATTTATTGCTTCTTTTAAAGTTTTTTTGGAGGGGGGAATAAATCTGGGTTTTGTTATAGTTGATTTAGAATGAAGCGAAACTCCGCAGGGTTCGATTCTGAATTTTGTGATTGATCACGATTAATTCTTTCAATTTGTTTTTAGCTGTTTTTTTTACAAACTTTTTTGAGGAGGCTCTAAATTTAGTTTCGAACTGGGGCACGGGAAGGGCTAGCACCGAAAACACCATAAACTCTGGAGATAACGTACACTATACTTACGGGATCAGTGACCTCGTTGGTTGTCCCAACCCGGCGCGCAATCGGATATCCCCCCACCACGCCCCCATCGCAGGGGATAAATATTGAGCGTGGTTGGTGTTCGCAGAAGCCCCCTCGTCGCCAGCTGGCCGCCAGCGGTCAGGGTCCCGTAAGGTCACCGTCCTCGCCAACACACGCGGTTTCTCACGCCACTCACGCTCCCCCACCTCCTCGTGCACACCAACCCACGACCGCTCGCTCGCTCGCTCGGCGCTGCTGTTGCATGCGACCGGTCGCACGCGCGCGGACGCAGTCACTCCGAAAGACCGGACGACCTCCGACACCGAAACATGCTATTCAGTGGTATCGCTTTAGAGTCCGAATCTTTTAACCGGGGTGGGGGTTGCGTGGGAGGATTTCGGACTTTACTATCAGGCTTTATTACTTCTTGTACAGTTTGTTTCAAAATATTGTGTACCCTATCTTATACATTTACTCTCAAATTAAAATTTTCCATTATTTTGTTATATATATTTTAATGATTATGCACATGTTTTGAATTACGTGAAAAAAATAATAAATTTATGCATCAGCGAGTGTTTTATTAATTTTATAAATGTATATTAATAATTTTAAATAAAAAAAGTTCTCAATAAATTAAGTTAAGGACGTAACAGTTACATAAATGATAAGACTATTAGTTCATGATATTAAAGGACTTGAAACTTACAAGAATGCATTAAAACTTTTTCTGAAGTCCGTTTTGTCACAGACGACAACAGGTTAAATATTAATTTATCCACTTCGTTTTTCATTCAAGTCAAATCTTAAAAAACTGAAATCATTTTCGTAATCATAAATATAACACAGTAATACCTATGGCGCATTATTAAAACCATAATTAATTTAATAAGTATTATTTAGATAGATAGATAGAAATTTATTCTACAATTGGGCAGATGATGCCCGGTGGCAGAATGCAAAATAACAATTACAAATAACATAATAATGTATAAAAAATAAATAAAAACAAACAAATGGACTTTGTCATTTCCTATATATGCAGATGGCATTTAAATTCCTATACTAAACATTAAAATGCATATACACTAACATATAAATGAATAAACCTACATATTACTATACTAAACATTAAAATGCATATACACTAACATATAAATGAATAAACATACATATTACTATACTAAACATTAAAATGCATATACA
Source organism: Teleogryllus oceanicus (assembly GCA_964035755.1). NCBI lineage: Eukaryota > Metazoa > Arthropoda > Insecta > Orthoptera > Gryllidae > Teleogryllus > Teleogryllus oceanicus. Next base: position 54,298,823 of record CAXIVR010000013.1, read on the forward strand.
CTAAACATATAAATGAAAAACTTACATATTACACAAATATACATACATACATACAAACATATAGCATGTATACATAGACGAAGGAACCCTCACATTTCACTTCACTTCACTGCACTGCATATAACTTTATCTAAATATTAATTGTTCTATACTTTTTACTGTAGACTACGCATAATCGCACCTGTCACTTCACTTCACTTCACTATACGTTTTCACCCTATTGACTAATTTCCTATATTTTTTCTAAAACCTCGCGCTGAGCAAGGAAAGGGCTCAAAAACGCATTAGCGCGCATTATTGCATTATTAGAACGCAAGTATTGTAATAAACCATGGCGTCTTCTTAATCACCAACATCAATCGATCGGAAGGATCACGCGCTGTTCGTGGTTCGTTGCTTAAGGCTGGAGACACATTAGCGCACTTTAACAGACGTTAAAATGGGTCCGTTAGTCCGCAGAGTGTATCGATATGAATGAGGGGGCACACGTGCACGCCCCCCTTACATTCACAATTACACTCACATGCACTACACAACCACATGCCGGGAGACCGGTCGGGAGTGTAGAGCTTGTCCCGGTTGGAGCGGCGCCCCGCTGGTGGGAGATATCTGCTAGGGGACAACCCGCTAGCAGACGGTAGGTCGACGCCGGATACCTATATCCAGTCGGAGAAGATCACCGCCAACTCCCGATGAAAAACATGCACTAAACTGACGGGAATGATGACCTCAGTAGCTGACGCACCCGGAATCACTAACAATCAATTAGCGAGCACGCTACGCGACGCCTGTTGTGCGCTGCTTGTGTACAGACGTCCATGAAAAGACGGACGCTGTAACATACGACACACAACGCTCGTGTGCCCACAGTGTATTCTCATATGCGTCTATTTTTTCTCTAGTTGATGGGAGAGCAACATATTGCCGGGCATTAAGGGTAGGACTAACAACTAATTGGAGAAAGATGGCTGGCGCGCTGTCCGATGTCTGTTGTTTAACGTCGCTCCTCGGCCAATTGTTTAAGGCACTGCTTGATCATCATTGCTGGAAGCACTCCCTGAAAAGCAATGATCAAGGCAGCCAGCCTTTAAAATTCGCCTCCAGGCAGTAATTGAACACCGGAATCCACGTCAACCACTTGACAATTAATACGATATTTTCACCTGGAGCGGTAGCTTAGTGCATCAACTGATGTCACTGCAGCGCCTCTGACCCGGAGGTCCTAGATTCGGATCCCGACGGCAGCAGAATTTTCGACACTAGCTTTCCAGCTAGGTCGAAGTCGGTCGCTGTCTGGAGAATTCTAGCGACCGGCTGCTCTGATCGGTAGTTTTCTGTGGTTTCTCCGATCAACGCCAGGCGGATGCCGGAGCAGTAACCTACCAAACGGGCCACGGACCGCGCGCGATCTTTCCTTCCTCTTCCTTGGCCTATCCTCTCCCATTACACACACACACACACTTACACTAACATGCACTACACTACCACATATTCCGGGAGACCGGTCGGGAGCTTAGAGCTTGCCCCGGCTGCGGCGGTGCCCCGTGGTGGGAGAGTCCTGGTTAGGGGAAACCCCTTTAGCCGATGGTAGATCGGCGCCGGACCTCACCATCTATTTATTTATTTTACGTCAAAAAACAGTTAAAAACTGCGTATGACGTGCTGTGGGGAAAAGTGAATTGTGTGCACATTTTCAAAATTTTGTGATCCCTACACTAAGTCATATACTACTTAAATTTTGAATTTTAAAAAAGGGAGAAAAAAAACAAAAACTCCCATGTAGTAAAATCTATTTTCAAGGATAAATATGCAATAAATTTTGAATTTTGAAAGGAAAAACTCCCATGTATAAAATCTTTTTCAAGGATAAATAAGCAATAAAATTTTGAATTTTGAAAGGGAGAAAAAAACTCCCATGTAATAAAATCTATTTTCAAGGATAAATAAGCATTAAATTTTGACTCTTATTACTTCCTGCCGCGACAACATGGAAACGATAATTTGAATAATTGTATTTCCCACTGAATTCTAGAAGACGTGCACAGAAAATGAAGTTACATTTATGTCCAGAAGCAAAACAAGGGGCCATCTCAGCATTTGCTCAATGGATCAGGGAAACTGGACGAAAAACCTGATCGAGATGGGAGTCATTGACCCGGAAGCTGTAGTACAATAGTTGTTACAGGTTTTTATACTCATTTATACAGTCCAAATGGTAAATAATGCATTATGTATCATTGTTAAAATTAATGTTACTTTTCTTGTGATGCTCAGTATAGTCTCTAATTGTATAGAAACAGTTATGCAGCAGAAACGATTTCACTTGGGATTTAAACTTTTCTATTGAATTTAATCGTTTAACGTCATCTGGCAAAGTGTTGTACAATTATGTACATGTATTGTATGTGAATTTTTTTGTAATGGGCTGTTGATACTGTCACCTGATGAATATGATTTCTACGTCGAGTGTTATAGTACGTCGAGTGTTATAGTAATAGACTTCGGCATTTTCTGAAAATATATTCCCGCCCTTGAGCAAGTCATTTTTTACAAAAAACACTGATTCGTAAATTAAAAAACACGGTAATGGTAGAATTCTTAGATTAATGAAGAGAGGCTTACATGAATCACGTGAGTGGGATTTGGTTATTATTCGTACAATTTCGTTTTTGTAATCTAAAAGTCTGGGAGTAATTGGGAGTAAAAGTCTGGGAGTAAGATGTATTTCCCCAGAATATTATGCCATATCTCAGGCATAAAGATGCATTAAATATGTGAGTTAACGGGTGTATAATGGCATGCGCACAAGTCTTTAACAAAGAATCCGGGAATTCATCTAAACCGGACGAATATTTATTTTTTAGTTTACCGATTATTTTGAGAATTTCATAAGAAGTTTCGGAAACGAACATTGTGTCTACAATTTTGGGTGAACTGTCTGTGTTTGAATTTTGTTCCTGAAGACCCTTAGTGAGATCGGCAGCAATTCTCGAAAAGTATTGGTTAAAGAGATTAGCCACTGTTGCCGGATCGTTCACATTTATATCGTTATATTTTAAAACAACATTCTCTACGGGTTTTCTAGTTGATTCGGTAGTATTTTTTATTATATTACACATTGCTTTTGTTTTATTATTTGAGTTCAAAATATCCTGATCGTTTTTCATGATTTTGACCTGCCTTATGACTTTTCGTAACAATGTTTTGTATTTTTTAAAGTAGATAAGGAAATCTTGAGATTTTTTTACAAGATGTCCTAATCCCTTGTGTTATCCAAGAATTGCTTTTCCGTGAAATATTTAATTTTCGTTTTTGAAGAGGAAAGCAAGTGTTAAAATGAAATGAAAGAGTTGAAAAAAAGAATTATATTTGTCGTGTGTATCAGCAGTATTATAAACCGTTTCCCATGACTCCTGCATCAAGTAATCAATGAATAATTTAATTTTACTTTTAGTAAACAATCTAGTCATACGTGTATTATTTATTGTGTCAGTGATCGCATTTCTTATAATGGTAAGAATTTGTGCATCGTGGTCACTGTATCCTAAATCTTTTGTTTCAACTTCATATCGAGTAGTAGTTTTGTTAATTATAATTTGATCAATTGCCTTCATCGAATGTTGTGTGATCCGTGTAGGTACATTAATTGTAATGTCTAAATTGAAAGAATTAATTAAATTGAGAAACTTTTCTTTCTCGCAAGATTCGACCAGAAAATCAATGTTAAAATCTTCGCATACAACAATGGATTCAAAAGAGCGATTTCTGACTTTGTTAGTGTTATCTCCAGGTTTTCTAAGAACAAAATATAATCAGCAGTTCTCTTTGTTGGAGGTCTGTAAATGCAAAGTATTATCACTTTTAGTGAAGTAAGATGTACAACAGAAATTTCGAAAATATTTTCAATGGAGTACACATGTAATTCCGCCAAGGGGATAGAATCAATATTATTTCTAACGTAAATACAGGAACCCCCATACGTAGGACCTTTATGGAATTTTCTCTCTCTGCAATAAAAGCCTGCGAGGTAAAAGTTTGAAATTTGGAAAATGCTAAGTGCATTAGGAGATAACCAATGTTCTGTAAAGCAAAGAACGTCCGTTTGATTTAGATCGTTCTGTAGAGCTGCCTCGATAAACGCAGGTTTATTTGAAAGGGATTGAACATTATGGTGGAGAATGTTTATTTTTTGCAAGTACCTACACGAATGTTTCATCCAGGGGAGGAAAATCACCGCTGTCTCTCAAAGATAAAACATGCACTACACTTACGGGACTAATGACCTAAGCTGTTGACGTGCCCGGAATCAGTACCCAACCAACCAATAAGATATTTTCAATCAAATAATTGAGTCAAGGTTGTTTTATGGCATTTATTCTACTCATAAGGTATTACAAAAGAGAGCATCGACGAGCAAGCCCTTTGGAAATGCCATATCCTCGCTGAAGTGTTTTGTGGAAAGGTTTATGACGTGGGTCTAATACCGAAATGTAGTGCATGTTTCTTGTGTAGGGAAAGTGTCCTTCAAAATTTCGTTCTCAGAGGAACAACAACAACCACAATATTTTTGAAATTATTTTGGTTTAGAAAGAACTGTATAAAACGTACGGAAACACTAACTTCAGCCGAGAAACCCTGAGACATTCACCTGTTGGTCTGCACATTTAAGGAAACAATCTCTAAGAGTAACTTCCCGTGACAGATACCTCTCATTGATGAAATGCTGTGTGGAGAAGTTGAGGTGCTCACTTGAAGACTTTCTCTTTTACTTTTGCCCAACTGGTGCTCTTCGGAACTAAACCGTGACTCACAGTTCCACAGAACCGAAAGTGTTTTTAAAGCTGTGAGGGGCAGTTCAACTGGAGACCATGGACCGCTCACGATCCTTTCCTTTCTCATTCTCTCGCTACGTACATGTTATATAGTTGGTCGAGACCAATGACCGATTTTGTGACAGTTTCTAAAACAATTGCACAACGGCTGAGACCGCATCGCTTCACGAATTTTCTTTCGCCTACCAGATGGAGTGGATTGATTGATTCTGGGAACTTTAACTGCTAAGGTCAAGAATCCCGTGAGTGTAGTTTATGTTTTTAATGCGTGGGGCGGCGGTGATCTTTTTCTGCAGGATGGTGAGATCTTGCCCCGACCTGCACGTCGACATGCGGGGTTCTCCCCAAACAGGTATCTCCCACCAGCGGGGCACCTCCCCAACCAGGACAAGCCCTAAGCTCTTGACTGGTCTTCTGACATGTAGTGTGTCGGAGCGCTTCTGACATGTAGTGTGGGACGAATGTCGGAGCAGTACCCTACCAAACTGTTCACGGCCCGCGCGCGATCTTTCTTTCCTCTTCCTTGTCTTATCCTCACGCCTTACCTACACACTCTCACACACGTAAACACTCTACACTAACACAGAGAGCAGTCGGGATCTTAGAGCGCCCGGTGGGTGATATATACTCGCGCAACTTTTCTTGAACGATGGATTGAAGAATACAGGCGGAGTGGGGGTATTAGTTACAAGTCGGCCACTAGACTATTTACAGTAATGTCAACCTCTGGAAATCAAATCCATACCTGCTACGTGTGCAGTCAAGTCGTTGCTCTGGGTAGGCAACAGCAGGGACACTAGATAGGAGATTTAGGTACCTCCCTTGAAGGACCTGGACCCGCCTCAGTCATTTCTGTAGTTAATGGTAATAAAGCTCAACGGAAGTTCTCGACTATGAAAGCAACTAGCTTTCACTAGCTTGTGTTTCGCGACAACGAAATTTTAATGCTTGGAATGTTATCATCAGTGCTCCCTGCGAGCTTTTGCCATCAACTGTTTGTTGCTCATGTGAGGGGGAAGCAAGGTCATCGTTCAAGAAAAGTTGCGCGAGTAGTACATGTAAGTCATCGTTGCATCTCACCAACCAACGGCGGAAGAACGGCTCCAGTTCCCGTGAATGAAACATGAACTATATTTAGGGGACTATTGTCCATATCTATTGACGCAGTCGGAAACCCCAAATTGTCAATCCAACCACAGCCTAGATTAGAATAGTCAAAGCTAGATTCACTAGTGTAATAAACCAAAGAACCTTGGGGAAGGTCAAGTCAAGGAAGTTATATATATATATATATATATATATATATATATATATATATATATATATATATTATAACACACCCACCTACTACCTTCCAGCACGTGGGGAGAGCGTGATAGTATGAATGCTCGTGAAGCGAGCTTAAAATTCTCAGGAAGCAGGATCTTTGGGTATGGGAAAGGTCTGAACCCTTGACACAATGAATGAGATAAAATACAAATAAAATGAGCATATATTCAATGAAAAAAGTTACAGTGACAATTATATAACAGGATTATGCACTTTGTGTAGTTGTTCATTGAAAAAACAGAAAACAAGGCAAAAGAAACAAAATTGGCGTCACCTCGACTGCCTGAACACACCTTCACCATTTACAATTCACAATTTGCTCATTCCTCTTTCTGAATTTTCGTTTACCACATTATCTTATTCTTTCTACTCTAGTTTTCCCGGGCACGACTTTTAAAATGAATTTTACTCTTCTTTTAAGGTATCCCGTTCACAGGTGCTAGCCTTGGGCTTCACACTCACTATAACACTGTGAACTTTAAAGATAAAAAAACGATAAAACGTAACATACACGTTACTTAAATCTGACCCCTTTACATATCACAGAAAGCAATTACTTCTAACACAATACAATAAACTGACTTTTCCAGATAACATCAACTGTACAACATGTGAAAATCATGAATTATAAGTAAAATTGTACAAGTTCTGGCCTCTTTGAATGAATACAATAACATGCGCAGTAAATGAACTTGAAACTGCCACTCATATCGTTCGAAGTACTTCTCCCACCTAATCTGGACTCTTCACCACTCTTAACACAAATTGTCGTGTATTTACTGCTATTCTCTTTCCCCAACTGATCGCCGCATAAAAGTTGCCAGTTCTTTTACCTCAACAGCTCTGCATCGCTCGCCTGTAGGTAACCTTGAGGATTTTCTGCCGCTCGCAGTTGCAACCCGTCTTCGCTCGCTGTCTCACGATGCTACCAGTTTCCTCCCCTTGAGCTCTGGACTCCGCCACGCCTCCAATTTCCACACCCTTCTCCCGTTCTCCGGACTCGTACGATTCTCGTTTCAGTCCAAATCTTTCTCACCTACGCTTCTCTCTTCCTGAGGTCGTCCTTCCTCTTCTGCCGCGCCTCGTACAAGTCTGTTCGCGCTTCCAGCCTCGAATAATTAATGTTACTGAAGTTATGCTTTAAATGCTCGACCTACCTACCACACTTGGGGCGTGTGCGGTCTCAGCGTGCAATATGAGATCTGAATTTAGTTAATGTCCTTCTGCGCGAATTCTACAAATTTAAACTTACTTCGGAGTCAAACAATCACTTCACTTGCTCTCTCAAATATTGTGAAGTTAATGCGAAGAATGTTCGTGCACTCCACTTCTCCATTACATCGCTTTTGTTGATTCGCTTCAAGCTAACTTTTAACTGCCAAGTTAAAATAAACTCCTATACTATCAAGTTACAATCGCCTTCAGAACTCAGTCTAGTCGCCGTCGCTGCTGCAATCATAGACAGCTCAGTCTAGTCGCCGTCGCTGCTGCAAACAGAGTTCCTCCGAGGCGCGCCGCGATACTTATGGTACTCGCGCCTAGGGAAATTTTGGAGGGGTGAATATTCTCCTCTTTTCGTGACCTCCTGGAAAAACATTATTTGCTAGTTCGGGCGTCGCGTACTCTACTCCTCTCTGTTCGTGGGCTTCTTTTCGTAGCTGATGGTGGCGTTATGGGGTTGTCTAATCCCATGACGTCACAATATATATATATATATATATATATATATATATATATATATATATATAGATTCGTATTTAACAAGGCAAAGCCCCTATAAATACGATTTTAAAAATAAAGGTGTCATGAAAACACAATGAAGAAACTGGAAAAACAAGACTGGGTGATCCTGAGTGGAGATATCGAGGAGTTCTCTGGGATGTTTGGGTGTGAAGTGGGTGATATCTTGATTAGATCTAGAAAGGGAAGGTTCGGAGTATGATAGCCCCAAAAGAGAGGAAATATGATAGAAGAATTCTGAACGTGAAGTGGAAGAGGAAAGAATCATAGCGACACGAGGACACGACCCAGCGGCGCAGTGCAAAAGCATTTAAGAAGATAGGTATCGCGCGAAGAAAGAAAGAAAGAAAGAAAGCCATGTAAATGGATTTTTAGTTGGCTGCCAAAAAATAATTTAAGGTAATTTGTTGATTGTGATTTATTATAGTTGAATAAACGTTATGTTAGTTTCTTTGTTATGAAAGAAAAATGCTGATTACTGAGTTAGAGATTATAGGTAATACTAACCCAATTGATGGGGAAAATCTCCATAAAATATTGCGCTTCTTATGAACGGACCGTCACCGTGAAGGTAAGATTGAATTAGCGTCAGACCCACATGTATTAAAGTTATCCCAATTGCATGCACAACTTGGGGCAGAGTAATTATAAGGATAATATCAGTCGGATATATTAAAAACATATCACACTAATTTGTGTTTTTTTTTCATAGTTACTTCCGAGCAATTAGTAATACATGAATATATGAACCTTTCACTCTTGAAGTTTTAAAATGTAAACATTGACAAATCTAACTTAGAAATAGTTAACACGGCTATTGGGCGTAACTTTCGCCTATCGTCTGGTTGAGACCTGATTATCATTTCGTAACTGTCAACAGAAATACTTACGTGGCTCCTTTGTGACCTATCTGTTGGGTAGATAGTGACTTCCGCTCAATTAATAACTCATGAATAATAAATAAATTTTAACTAATCAATTCTTAAAATATAAAAATTGACAAATCTGACTTCGATATAGTTACTTAGAAATAGTTAACCTAATATATGTTGGGTATAGAGAAGCATTGGTCTAGTGAATAATTTTAACTTCAGCAAATCGGAATAATCTTATTTTCAGTTTAATATAGCCATTCATGTGTGTCGAAAACTTTTCAAATCCTTCCCAAGAAGTGTCCACTTACCGTATGAAGCTTGCTTTCTCCGTGCATATTGAATGTGTAAGTATGGTGGTACGGTGTTCTCAGTGAAAGTATCCGTTACAACAGGTTTATTGGAAGGTAACTGTACCTCCGGGAGATGCCGTGTTCGGAAGAATACTTTCGCTCTACTTGATCAGTAAATATGACGTTAACACAGTCTGAAATGGATAATTCTGTCGAACAATGACAATTGCATGGAAAACTGGAAGATTCAATCGTAAGAGGAATTTTGCTTTAACTTTTTTAAGTAAAAAACCCACAAACATTAATGTATTGTTTGATATATCGAATATTTGATTGTTTTAAATTTTCATTGTAACAAAAAACTATCAATATTGATGAAAGACTGGAAATTGCCGTCCTTAGTATATACTATATTTCTCGTACTCGTAACTAGACTCACGATTATTCTATGTAATTGCGAGTGACACTACCATCGAGTTTGTTTGGTGGAGGATCAAGTGTCAAGACAGAAAATTACAGGACAAAATCTGCATGAACACATTTACCGCTACCACAGGTATGCAATTAATACAAAGTGGCAACCGTAAAAAAATAGTGTTTCCCGAGCAAATCCGCAATTATTCGTTTTGAGGAAGTTTTAATATTCTGACGGTTTAGCCTACTGCAGTATCTAATTTACACACTTTTGTGATGGTTTCTCAATACTCAATCAAATGTTGTTTTCTTGACGACTGATCCCGTTAAACCGGAGTGCTGGTAAACCATGCGTCGTAAAATTGCTAGTCTACTGCATAAAGGAAGTTACAATTAGTCAATAGACCGCCCTAGGACGGCATATTTTTTAGGACGCCAAAATTTGGATGAAAAATACTTTTTTTAAATTTTGTTTTAAAATAAAATCAGAAATTAATCTTTCCTAAAGTCGACGTTCTTTATAAATTACTTATCTATATACGTAATATAAATTTTAGTGTGGAGCGATCTTTCTCCGTTCTGAAAGTAATTAAAAATTATATGAGGTCGATCAGGATAGTCTTAGTGCACTGATTATTATTGCAATAAAATCTTACGTACCACTCGCGCAACTTTTCTTGACCGATAGATTGACGAAATGCGGGCGGAGTGGGGGTATTAGTTACAAAGACAGCCACTAGAGTATTTTCAGTAATGCCAACCTTTGGTAGATGAAACTCAAACCCGCTATGTGTGCGGGCAGGTCATCGTTCTGGGTAGGCAACAGCAGGGACAGTACATAGGAGTTTTAGGTGCCTTCCTTGAAGGTCCTGGACCTGCCTCAGATATTTCTTTAGATAATGGTAATAAAGCTGAACAGAAGTTCTTGACTATGAAAGCAACTAGCTTCTGTTTCGTGCCAACGAAGTTTTAATGCTGGTAATCAGTGTCATCAGTGCTCGCTGCGATCTTTTGCCTTCAGCTGTTTATGGCTCCAGGGAGGGGGAAGCAAGGTCATCGGTCAAGAAAAGGTGCGCGCATGGTACTACTATCGTTAAGTTGTGGCGATTTGAATAACAATTTTACTCAGAAAAATCGAGATGAAAACTTCTACTGTACCAGAAGTCAGAAAACATTTTATTATATTTTCATACTCTTATTGTACCAATAATTGATGTAAACCGGTTGTTTGATTCATGTTCTATTCATAACACGAAGCAGTCTGTACACTTTAGAAAATCAAATTAAATAAATACATTAATATTAAAATATATAAATAAATTTAACAAAGTGAATGTATAACTTGTATCGCTGTCTGGAGGAGAATTCTAGCGACCGGCTACTCTGATCGGTAGTTTTCCGTGGTTTCTCCGATCAACACCAGGCGAATGGCGGAGCAGTACCCTACCAAACGGGCCACGGACCGCGGGCAATCTTTCCGTCCTCTTCCTTGTCCTATCCTCTCCCTTTACACACACACACACACACACACACACACACACACACTTACACTAACATACACTGCACTACCACATATTCCGGGAGACCGGTCGGGAGCTTGTCCCGTCTGGGGGGGTGCCCCGCTGGTGGGAGAGTCCTGGTTAGGGGGAAACCCCACTAGCCGACGGTAGGTCGGCGCCTGATCTCGCCATCCAGCGGGGGAAGATCACCGCCATCTCCCGAGAAAACATGCACTACACTAACGGGACTAATGACCGACGTAGTTGACGCGCCCGGAAACACAAAAAAATCAATCAATCAGTCTATAACTTGTACGTTTTTGTTGAACTGTATAAAAAAAATAAATAAATAGCTATACGAACTGCGGTTGGGGGAAGGGGTAAGACGGAAAATTGGGTCTTACCTAAGGCGGCCAGTACGTTAAACTCCCTCCTCCTTGATTGTAATAGAAATCGCGAAAAGGGATGATGAAATAACAACTTTACAAAGTCTATCCAAAAATCTAGCTCTAATTTCTAGACCTACCGGTCAGGAATGAGCAGCTCCAGAAAGAAACAGCCGATCTGGCACTGTCACAACCTCATTGCTCCCAATGGGCTTCCTCTGTGACAGCTTTCGCCCTACTTGTGTGTGGGAATTGCTGTGTTTGCTTCTCGCCCCAGTAACCGTAGACTAAATCCATTACACCGTCCTTCTTGTGAGAAACCTAACACTGAAGAAGTGATCTGACGGCCGCCTGCACGGCAATTTCCTTACAGGCTTCGATCGACCGGCGTTTGTTTTCTTGTTCGTGTCTGCTTAGAAAGCCTTTGAGAAGCCTTCGAATATCATGTTTGTCTTCCGCTTGTGGTCGGTATTTTAAGTATTACTCTCTTCGACAGAAACGTTCGCACTTGAAAGTTGAGGTTGCAACGCAAACAACACAATTTATCAGAGTTTTTTTTCGCTTTCGTGCCTTTCGTTGATTGATTGTTTTTTTCGTGTTTCCGGGCGCGTCAACTGCTTTGATCATTAGCCCCGTAAGTGTAGTGCATGTTTTTCTCTCGGATGATGACGGTGATCTTCCCCCGCTGGATGGCGAGATCCGGCGCCGACCTACCGTCGGCAAGTGGGGTTTCCCCCTAACGATGACTCTCCCACCAGCGGGGTACCGCCCCAGCCGGGACAAGCTCTAAGCTCCCGACCGCTCTCCCGGAATATGTGGTAGTGTAATGCATGCTAGTGTAAGTGTGTGTGTAAGGGGAAAGGATAGGACAAGGAAGAGGAAGGAAAGATCGCGCGCGGTCCATGGCCCGTTTGGTAGGGTACTGCTCCGGCATTCGCGTGGTGTTGATCGCAGAAACCAAGGAAAACTACCGATCAGAGCAGCTGTCCGCTAGAATTCTCCTCCAGACAGCGACTGAATTCGACCTAGCTGAAAAGCTAGTGTCGAAAATCCTGCCGCCGTGGGGAGTGGGAACCTAGAACCTCCCGGTCAGAGACGCTGCAATGACATCAGTTGATGCACTGAGCTACCGCTCCCGGTTCGTGCCTTTCGTGAACGAGATGATTTAACTCCTGAAACAGAGGCAGTTCTGAAAGTATTGTGCAGCGCTCTTTTATAAAAGAATAATGCGTACGACGAAGTTTTATTTTACACGGCATTTAATGATACCATGTAATTTACGATGAAACTTAATTCATTTTATTTTATTATTTTTATTCAATTTCATTTTACCTAGAATATTACAGTTGGGTTTAAATTATGTATAATTGTAAATTACCTGATTATCATTAGCCACGGATTGTCTCAACATTACATCACGAACACTCCCATTTCCCCAACTGCCAACAAAAATTGCGAATATTGTATTTATTGTTGTCAAACGGTGAAGAGGGAAGTTCTTAATGTGAGTTCGATCCCCGGCCTATCGATATGAAGTTGGTGGTGGATATAGCGAGCTATACTAGGTTTTCTCGGGCCTCTCTTGTTCCCCTGCTTGTCATTCCATGAGTCATTCCATCGTCATTCGCAGCATCATTATCATTTCAATCTATAGAAAATCTCATTCATGGCCCTGAATATCTTCAAAAGTTGACGAAGCGGCCTGTGTACCACAAGTGGCGCAACCAATAGATTGAGGATTATCATCCGCCAACTTCTGAAGACCCCTTTCAATGCTGCTCAATATTATTGGGATGAATCCACTATCTCTCTTTTTTTTTTTTTTTTTTTTTTTTTTTTTAGATTTTATTCCAATGGAACACACAATCACTAACTCCATGTCATCCATTTTGCTTGTACAAGTCCACGAAACAAATGACGTCCGTTGCGCGGCGTTGATCGTGACCTTATGGGCTGCCAACCAACGAACGTTAACTTGACAGATGTTAACGATGTACGTTTTGCGACGCTTGTTTCCCGCAAGGTTAAGAGAGGGAACTGAGACCACTATCTTGTTTTTGTAACTTAACTTCTTTTTATAACGTAAGTTCAACGTATTAATAAGATCGCTGATGAGGTAGATACCTTGCAATAATGAAATAAATAAAAGGTGTTGACCGGAATCAAATATATATTTAATCTTAAGGTCTTTTCGATCGCATAGTGATGATCAGCGCTTTCGAAGGATCTAAGATATAATATATATTTGATTCCCGACGACACCTTTTATTTATTTCAACGTGTAAGGTTTGTAATGCGTGAAGAAATATACATTTTGACTCTATTATTTCTCTACCTACTGCCCATTCCCGCTTTGCAGCACATCCAGATATATTACATACTTTAGTTCGACGTTCTTAACACCATCTACTGGAATTAGTTTTTCACCTCACGGATGTATAGCAAGTAATAGAGCTATTGCATATAAAAAAAATAAATGAAAACTGTTTCCAACCCCTAATTAAGAGTTCGCTTCCGTGAATAATTGTTCATCTGTCACCCAAAGGTACTTGTCACCCGATTCACCTGATGGATTTCAAAATGTCATTCCTCAGGAAAAGAACAGTAGTGACGGGGCATGACAGTGAGGAAAAGTATGCCAGTGCCATTCACTGGCATTAGCTTCATCAACTAATTACAATGATCGGTTCATCTGTGCACTACGAAATACGAATTTGTATAAATTTGATTTGATTTCATTTGAATTATTTGGTCAAAAAACAGTGAAATTATATATGACGTATGGGGGGAAGAATATTTTGTATAAAGGAAAGAATAATTTGTATAAATTTCGAAATAAATGCCAGAATAAAACAAGAATGGACGCTTCCTCCACCCCATGAAAAATTTTATGTAAAACGCACGAAGTTGAAATAAATATTCAAATATATGGATGACGTGAAGGTTTGACAAAATACATTAGATTTTTATTGAAAATATTAAATATATAAGCAATTACCTTTATATATTGTATCAGGTACATATATCGTGTTAAAACAAAAACTTTCTTTGTACCTGTTATGTAAATTACACAAAGTTATGTAATTTTCTTTTTGAAATAGTTTTGAATGTTCTTATTTTCGTATAAACTACAATGTTACAGTGGAAAGGTGAAGTTAAAAAAGTACATTCCAACTTGTCTTTATTTTCACTTAGGGAAAACTCATTTCGTTCAATTCTACGGTGTAAGGCAAGTTTGGTAAAGTGTTTATTGCGGTACGAGCATACAGTTGCATGGACTTGCCGGTGGGATCGGAGTCTAAAACAGGGGTATTTAAGTGTTTTAGCACCTCAACCCTGTGGATACACTCCATTTTGTTTCATTTCTTCACAAAATGTCTGCTGGACGGACCTTTTTACTTAGTAATTCATAAAGAGAAAATGTACTTCCTCCCCTAGCCTCTTTCCTCCTCAGAATTCCATCTCCTAATATAAATAATGGCTATTAGCATGATCTCGATGTTTCTGTCGCGTTCGTCGTCGACGCTTAAACTCTGCCCAGCTTCTTTGCAGAGGCCTACGAAGGCGGCGAAGAAACAGTAGAAGGTGCGCCGACCGCCAGGAAGAAGTGTAGGCGTTCTCCACCAGGAGCGCCACCGCCGCCAGCGCCAACCCCGCCGCCAAGCCTTGAAATGCCGGTAGCACTTGTTCCAACTTCAGAGCCTGGACACATATGGAAGGCGTTACTCTCAAGGAATGGTCAGAAGTGCCATGTCGAGACCTGCCAAGGAAAAACTATTTTGAGCCTATTACGGCGTTACTAGAACTCCACCTCATTTACGGCACTAAATTACCAAAATCACCACTTGAAAAATATATAAATATCCGAAGTGCATTTGTGAAGATTACACGGTTTTGATGAGGGGATTTGAAGTTTTGTTAATTTTAATTGAATTAATGGTCTCACATGTTGAGCTTTAACACGTATATCAGAATTTCGAACCATTCTTTCTTCTTGTTTTCTTATATTCCTTTGTTACAAGGTGTCTCAAATGTTATATACTTCTAGTACATGCAGAAGGGTCAAAAGTTATTATTTTTTGTCAATATATTGTGGGAAATTGCATATAACGATGTTATATGACCTGTCAAACATCTGTACACAAGAAGTTGCCAAAAATAAAGGGAAATGACACATGTGAAATACCTTTATATGAAATGTTTCATGTTCATTGGCATTCATATTTTTTACTTCTCTAAATACCCTAGAAGGTTCTAATATTTATTCGGAGACGCCTGTATGTTTTGTACAATGAAAATTTTCATTATTGTCATCAAATATCTATTACTGTCGTCAGACTTGTTACAACCGACCTGGATGGCCAAGGTAGCTAAGAGCGAGTACCGACTCAGCGCTTCGGTTCGAAGGGCCGCGGGTTCGAGTCCCGCCTTGGGCATGGTTGCTTGTCCCTTGACTTTGTGTGTGTTGTCGCGGAGGGCCTCGCGTTCTGCTGACCCCAGATCAGAGGAGCCCGCAAGTGTGTTTGTCTAGTGTATGGTCGAAAATGCGTCCCATCGGGACATAAAGGGTAACCGGCTGTTGGCTGGATAAAAGCCCTAAAAAGAAAGAAGACTTGTTACATGCTAACACCAACGCCCACTGCCTTCATTGTTCGATAACTGTCACTTTAACAACCCAATCCATCTACCCCAGTTTCCCATACCTTCACATTGCAGTGTTCCTTAGGCCCTTTGTGTCACTACCCATTTGTTGCTTCAAACCCCAAAGCGACGTTTGAAACAGTTTAATAACACAGGCACACAAAAAAAGGATCCGTCAGCCCCAAAGACTTGACACATGTTTCTCGGCTTGACAAAGACTTGACACATGTACGTCGTCACGTTGAATCCAACTTTGAAGCCATAATTACGCCAACACTCTCCAGATTTTTGTAAATTGTGAAAAAACACCGTGAAATAGTAAATTGTAAATTTCGGGGTGGTTTTTCGCATGTACACATTTTCTCACTGTATGTTCGTTGACAAAAAGTGATCATTTTCGACGGCTCTAACGTCCCTATAAGATATTTATTCTGACCCCTTTATATGTAAAGGAGTTGTATGCACATAAGTGCACACACAGATCCACATCTGGCATTTGTCCCTGATTTGTAGGCCGTCTCCATGTACCACATAATATTTGGGAGGTGCAAGAAATCCCCTTGATTACGCCTCAACGCGATCTGCCGTACGCCTGTTCATAAGGGAGTTGCCTAAAAATCGGAGAGAAATGTCACATGTATGTCATCGGTATCATCGTTACATGAAATTTCTCACTAAATGTTCACTGGCAAAATGGTATTATTTTCGGCCCTTTCTAAATGTCCTCAACTGCCTAGCAATCAGGACAAAATGTCACAAGTGCATCTCCATTAAATGAAATTTCCCACTACGTGTTATTGGCAAAACCGGATTATTTTCGGCACTCTTCTAAATTATCTCAACTACGGGGAGGGACAAATTTCACACGAGTAACTTTGTTATATGAAATTCTCACCACTTGTTTCATTGCAAATCTTGATTATTTTCGGTCCCCTTTTTAATGCCCTCAACTACCGAGCAATTAGGGGTAAATATCCCCATGAGCGGGTCTCATGGGGTTTCTGGCTCCCCCAAAAACATTGTGTATTAAGAAACACTGATTTTAAATTTTTTAAATTCAATCAGGGACAAATTTCACACGGAGATAATAAAATAATAAATGTTAATTTCTGCATTAATAAAAATTTCTTAATTATAAAACTTCAAGTTGACTATTCTTCACCTTAGTTCTCTCCCTGCGGTAGAAATAGCTTGGTTTCGCCATTGCGTTAGAAGGTATCTTGCAATGTTTTTATGAAACGTCATCGACATAAAACATTGATAATGTGCAACTGCTGAATAGGAGTTTAACCCTTGGGGTTGCACCAAATAGATTGAAGACGAAAATATTAAAATTGTGTGGATTATGATATGCAGAAATACGTTGAAGCAATGTCAAATTTGTTTACGATTACAGAAGTGAAAGTTACGACTAAATAAGTTTTGATTTACATTAGTTAATTGAGCCACACATTAACAACGCATTAGTACACATTAACAACAACATATTAACGTAAATCTATATTTAGTAACGGGAATATTTGGGATATAGTTTCCTATCACGGTGTACGTAACCTCCATGAATTTTTGTTTTCATTTGCAAAATTCATCCTCAGAATTTCTGAAATATAACTTTTGTTTTACCTTTTGTTTGGCAAAACTCGAAAAATAGCTCATATTTTTTTCATAATGTCAATTATATTAGAGGAGTTACTTTAACAATAAATAACACAACTTTTACAAAAGTGTTTATATTTTGGAAAATGGAAAATGCTTTTTTATTCAACGGTTTATTCACAATTTGTTCTTTACATGAACATTCGGTGAATTATTTATAAATGAAAATAACTTGAGTTAAGAGTTGTCCTTTGACAGCAGTTCTTTTTAACAATTTAGTCATTTTTGATGCAATTTTATATAATATTAATATATAATAAGGTCATAATATATAATATTTAATATATATATATATATATATATATATATATATATATATATATGGTCTAGGGCGTGGTGTCGTTTCGATCGTCTGATGTCTCTTCACTATTGTCCGGGATGTTCACTGCGAGGTAATTTGGGTGGTTTTCAAGTCTTTTTTCGTATCGTTTGCTATATTCTGTAATGGTCTGATGGATAGTTGGAATCTGCAAATCAAGAAAGGGAAAAAAAGGAAAAATGGAAAATGTTGATCTTAGACAACATTGCTATTACTAATTCCACTCACAATGCATCTTATCAAGACTTTATTAAGGGTTATGGTCCGCGCGGGGAGGGGCTAGGCTGAATGGGGCAAACGGGGAGAGCGAGAGCAAGGTAGATAAGGGAAGGAGAGATGGGAAGCAGTGCAGAATGGATCACAACAAAACGAAGCGGGGAAGGGGAGTGGTGAAAGAGATACTTCTATTTTAAACCGGTGATAGAACGAATTCTTTTTCTGTTAAATATATGATTGTGATAAATAAATAGCCGAAAAAAAAGGGTTTTATTACCTACTTCTTAATAAAAAAGACTTAAATTCCGGGCAGATGTCGACATAACACCTCTGACCATTTCCTTGTGAGAAAAGGGGGGAACAAGGAGAGTGATACTCCGCGAGCGTGATAAGAAAGTACGAAGGAGGGAATAAAGTAAAATTTTATTCACGAGTGAGGAAGTTTGGCCTCTAAGGCCTGAATCCGCAGACCGATTTATTGTTATCTCCGTTACAGCTTTGTAACTCATAATTTACTTCGTGATCTGTAAGATTTATTTTATTTGTTTCATTCTTTAGTGAACAAATATACAGCTGAAACATTTATTTCACCGCTGTTACAATTTACAATGGGTGTTTTTGTTCACGACTGTTCGACAACTCCTTAAAACACACACACACACACAGAGAGAGAGAGAGAGAGAGAGAGAGCATGTGTGTGTGTGTGTGTGTGTGTGCGTATGAACCGTTTCGATATTTTATTAAAATTTATTCAGGTTTGATTACGTAGAGTATAAAGGTTTGATTTTATTCGTAAGGATATAGAATTACACGTCCACATGCAACAGGTAAGGAGCAATATGTTGTATGTCGAACCCATGATTAAATTGGCTGTAAATTTAATAATTCGGTGTTAAAATTTCTCAGTATATATCTCCCCGTAACCTAACAAACATATTTTGTAATTTCCATTTTACTAAAATTTGGAATGAAATAAAATGTTACTCACTACATTAAAATACTTTATCTAGTCGAGAAATATAAATACACTTTATCTAATCGTTCTTGCGGTAACCTTTCTCTCGAAGATAAAGTATCTATTTATCGTCTAGTGTAATAAATTACTGTGATGTAATCCAATCGCCCTTGTATGCTCTTTACATACATGTTTGGAGATAATTAAATGGCTGTTTTGTTATATCTGATGTAATAAAGTATACTGCCGAAATTAAGGAAATGTTATTTTTACATTTGTAGGCACACTTATTGCCATGCAGTTAGGAAATATGCGAAAATGTTAAACAGATGATCGGATGAGATAAAACGTGACTAATATACTTTACTAGCGCGCACGAGAGTAATCAGATTTAACTTGCCTCTTATAAGATAAATATTAGAGTCGAGTGACAGTTTTATTCATTGCCACTATCAAAAGAAATATTACACCCTTTTAATGAAGTAACCAAATAATACACACAAACTCAAACAAAATACATCATAAATTGATTTAACGATATCGCTTTCGAGTTGACAAAGCCTAAATTGATCCATTGTAAAATGTATTAGTGGTGAAATAAACGTCTGAGCTGTAAATTAATTTTGTAGACTGAATTATGAATTAAACATATGTCATTGTTTATGAAGTACGCAAATAAATTGACTGACATAGCTGTAATGAATTATTACGTAATTCCGTCTGCGAGTGGGTGTGCAGATTAAAAAGTGACAAAACCTGTGATACAAGCAGGTGAATTATTTATATACAGGAATTGTGCGCAAATTCTTTTAGAGATTCTGGTGCAATTATTTTGCATTAAGATGCTTTCTGTTGACCGAACGTGTTACTAGCTGTCACGGTTTTTGATTAAAAGTATATGTTTTGTTTGTTTTTGTTTTTCTTTGTTTAAGTGTTGGCGATAATAACATATCTCCTCTTGTTGAGCATGTAATCACACGAGTAAAATCGACACGCGTATTAGAATATGAAATTAACAAAGTGGATATCTAAGTTGAGAGGATAAAGTAATTTAATTTTGCATTATATTGTATGCTTTTAATTTCAGATTCGACTGTTGGTGAATTTCAATCATGTCAAGTTCAAATATTATTGATCTTTGGTCGCTAGTAAAAGTTGCATAAGATATTTTATTAAAATGTTTAAAAACTGTAATGACAACTTTGTTAAAATATTTATTTTCTTATCAACGTTATTAAGACCATGGTTTGGTCAAGAAGTATTATTAACCACAACATTTCACAGATGTATGAAATTAATTTAAAGTTCTAGTAATCAATAATAATTAGACTGTACAACGAAAAATTGGAAATTTCTAAAATGAAGTATTCTTAATAAAAAACAATTTTCAATGGGCTGTACCAATACAATATGGATTATTTAAATAAATCTGGACCACATTCAACATGTTTTAGGTATTGTGGCGTCATACGGGTGTAATCAGTACACAGACGAGAGTGGATTGTAATAACAGCAGGTTTATTCACAATTTAGACCCTAGTCACAAATAACCAATGCACTGTATACAATTAACTAACTAAATAGACCCCACAGCTAGGAGAGATATTTACAACGGCTACCACACCGCAACATACTACCTAATATTTCGCCGTGCCAACACTACCTAATGTCTCACTAGTCACGACAATAACTGCCGGCTTCTTGCGCCGCGTGCACGTTCGCACCTCTCACGGACGACCTACGCTGCCGCTGCCAATATCACAAGAAGGAAGAGCTATTGTTCTCACGGCCCTTAAATAGTCTTCGCGACGCTGCCCGCCGCCTCCATTGCCTCCGCCCTAGCGATGCGCACACCCTGTCATAAAAACCCCGTGCGTCGTAGCTTATACCTTTGTCTACGCATCCGGTGCACACCGCGCCACGTGCCCACGCTGTTTAAGCGACACGACGCTACAGTATTAAATCTCTTCCGATTTCTCTTCGTATAAATTGACAATTACACGCACATTCTGGTGTTCCCAAAAGAACCGTCGTGACTGATTTGAAAAAGCTTCAAATATGGCGTGCACAAAGCCACTCTATGGAATTCTATATCGTTGGGTAACACATTGGAGACAATGTGTACCGAGGGTTCGGGACTGATCTCGACGAGATATAAACATGAATGTAAAGTGAACGCAAAGCTTGCTGCACTGCTGTCCAATGGTACTATCCAGAATAGTGCCATCTAGCACATAAAAAAGATATCATGGGCGACGAAATAATTGATTAGAATTTGTGCTCTGAGGTAATTAGAATTATGCTTGAGGATCTTTTACGTACAGTAAATTTACAACACGGGAGAGCCGGCTTTCCTTCCTCTTCGATGGAAGGCGTATGAAGGATTTTTTCGCCCATAAAAATGCACGCATTCAATACTTTGAACCCGTAAACGGGTGTAACAGTCCTATACGATAACCATTATACCATCAAAGCCGCAAGCACGAACCTAGTTATGTTACTCTAGTTAGAGTAATAGTCTATTACTACTCGCGCAACTTTTCTTGAACGATGACCTTGCTTCCCTCTCTCTTGAGCAATAAACAGTTGAAGGCAAAAGGTCGCAGCGAGCACTGCTGACAACATTCCAAGCATTAAAACTTCGTTGGCGCGAAACAGAAGCTAGTCAAAGGTAGTTGCTTTCATAGTCGAGAACTTCTGTTGAGCTTTATTACCATTATCTAAAGACATGACTGAGGCAGATCCAGGTCCTTCAAGGGAGGCACCTAAAACTCCTACCTAGTGTCCATGCTGTTGCCTACCTAGAGCGATGATCTGGCCACACACGAAGTAGGTTTGACTTTGATTTTCCAGAAGTTGGCATTACTGTAAATACTCTAGAGGCCGACATTGTAACAAATACCCCCACTACGCCCGCATTTCTTCAATCCATTGTTCAAGAAAAGTTGCGCGAGTAGTACATACTGCACAATATGCAAAGAACGCTCCAAAGCACAACTCATTCCAAGGTATTTCGTCAGGAAGCAGTGTGAGTATAATGATCATACGCATAACGGTATTTGTGAATTGTGGTGAGTTCGTGTTAAATGCAATTCACTAATCACACGTGCAGTCTTCAGGTCTACCTTAATGTTTTCATTGTGAATAGTGCCTTAACAGGCGTATCCTGTAACAGGCGTAACAGGCGTTGAGAATTGAAGTACGAAATCGAGATTATTGGTTTTCATGCAGTTGAGCTAATGTGACAACACTGCAAGTGATTCTAGAACAGTGAACAAATTGCAGTAATAATTCTCTCGTACGTTATGTCTTCTGCCGCTCGTTTCATATAAAAGTGGAGAATCTTTTTACATTTCGTATAAAAGTGGAGCATTACTGGAAATGTCAGTAACCATTAGTTACACACGTGAGCTCGTGCATAGGCTCAAAACGCACTCGTGCCTTGCAACGTTCCATATGAAATGAGGCATCGGGACACCAAGGAGTATGAGTTACACTTTCCCAGTTCTCAGAAAATAAAAATTCACAATTCTTGTTGAAAAATGAAGTTAAAAAATGTATTTAATTCTGAAATTTTATTTCATTGTTCAGTGTTATCTTTCAAAATCTGTCACGTCACAATCCTTGGCAACGACATTTTTTGGGAACTTTAAAAATACGTTTCTGTACTTCACTCAATTTTCACAGAAAGTGCACTTATCCTGCTTCCGCGATACCTCAA
The DNA here is from genome assembly GCA_964035755.1 of Teleogryllus oceanicus. NCBI lineage: Eukaryota > Metazoa > Arthropoda > Insecta > Orthoptera > Gryllidae > Teleogryllus > Teleogryllus oceanicus. The sequence goes on from CAXIVR010000013.1 coordinate 54,321,696, forward strand.
ATGAATCATTTAATTATGAAAACAGTCAACCGTCAAATATGCCATTTTCGGGAAAATGGAAAAGAATTTAAAGAACCAAACTATTTTTTAGAAAGATTTGCTGAAAGTAGTTCATATTTCAATAAACTGTATTGAAAAGAAAATTTTAAGTGTGGTATTAAAGAAATATTCCACCGTTAACTCGGTATTTCGTTTAGTTAATTAAATATCCTCCAATCAGAATTCAGAAACGGAGCCAAATCGTGTAATTAAGAAAATATAACCAAGGTATTTGCAGTCGGCCAAGAAACATGAACAAAAATCTTCATCACGTATTACGTACCTTCAACTACTACATATACACAACGAATGAATAAAACTAAATTGGGGAAGTAAATGTTAAGCTAGCTGACTTATGGAACAACACAAAATATTTAACGTAAATAAATTTAATGTTTTACATGTAAAACATTTGGTCTTCGGTTACGAATGTTAAAACAGTAAACGTCTGTTGTGTTAACAGTTCTGAAAAAAAAAAACACTACAGCAAAACTGGGTCAGAGATGACGAGTTCTTTCCCCAATATTTATACATATTGTATTCTCTGTCATACCTGTCTTTACTTTTCGTGGGAAGTAATATTTTCTTGCCTTACTAAGCTTCTAATATTTTATCGCTAATACTAGTACCTTCGATTTGCAAATATTTCGTGGAAACAAAACCAATGCAAGGTCTACTAAAATATATCTTTTTCAGAAGCAATACTTCGTCATGAAATGCATACGTCGGATGGAAAAGATGCGCTTGAATTCTTTAAAATTTGAATTATTTGTAAATAGAAACGAAAAAATATAGAACGTAACATGTGAATAAAGGGGTATAATTGCACTCATGGTATGTACGAAAACTATACCATTCATGCAATTATACACCTCTTTATACACTCGTTTCGTTAATTGCCATTTGGCACTTGACTGTTTTTTGAAATAATCTATACAGTCGCAGTGCATTGGGTCTGCAGGAGACTTCTCCCTGAGCACGTACCTTCCTCATTTTGGGACTGTGACCGTGAGAAGGGTCGTCCACGATGGTGGTGATCCCCGCCAGGACAAAGTCATGGCGCGTCTGGGACCGCCAAACGCTCCTGAAACAAAAACAAATAGGATTTCACCAGCACCCTTGAGGATTGATTGATTGAGCAACTGATTGATAGACAGATTGATTTATCGCCTCATTGATTGATCGACTTATTTTTAAGGTTCTAACTCAGTGCTAAGTCGTGACAATGACGAAATTGGTCAAAACCTTTTAAATGACAGTTTTTTGCAGCGGCGTGCTGTCAAGGGGACGTTAAGATGCTGAGCATCTCCACGAAAAATATTAATAAAAGAACTTTACATATTTTATTGAAAACTTACACGTGAGCGAAACACACTGAGCGAAACACGTTTGTATTAATTTTACAAGTGATTTCCTGTTATTGAAGTCGGCGCGTTGTTACAAAAGAGTTTGTGCACCCTCGGACGTTAAAGCACCACCAATCTTCTGCGCATGCGCAGTTTAAGTTTCGCATCACTTTTGAACATCTGCGCATGCGCAGAAGATCGATAGTCGGTCCTCTAAGGTGGACACAAACTCTCTTCAAGCTGGCTTCTGATTGCTTGGACGCTAAAATGCTTCTAGCATCTGCTGCGAGATTGTGACGGGTAATGACGCGTGTGCAGATGGTGAATTCCCCCCTCTTCATTCCTGGTAAGGGATATCCTAGTAGTGATGGCAAATTTTACCAAAACTTCGATGTATCTAAACATCGATGATGTTTAATTATGGAATAATAAACATGCTACTTTTCTATCCATTTTATTTACAGTACAAAAGGAAACAATGTACGAACGGAAAAAGGTCGAAATAAAATTTATATTTAAAAATGTCAATCGAGTAAATACGTAAGTCAAGTAAGTAAATAAATCAATTAAATACGGAAACGAAGTATGTAAATGAAGTAAGTACGTAAACCAAGTAAATACGTAAAAAGGTAGTAGGGTAGGTACGTAGGTAAGTCAAGTAAGTAAATAAATCAAGTAAATACGGAAATGAAGTATGTAAATGAAGTAAGTACGTAAATCAAGTAAATACAAAAAATGTAAGTCAAGTAAGTAAATATATCAAGTATTATCCGAATAAAAGAAGAAGTTGATTGACAGTTCGCGGTAACATGACGTCAGCTCCGTAACCTAGGCAATAGCGAATCAGAAGTATCGCCATTTGTCCGATGTTGTCACGTTTGAACTGCAAAATGAATCGCGAATCCGGAGTGCTGCATTGGAAGAATTAATAATCTCCCTCGGTGCATCGGATAGCAGTGAAAGCAGTAGTTCTGAAGAGGGTGAGTGCTGACAGTGCGTCAGATATCAGTGGAGTGTTTCCCTTATAAAGGAATAATTGAAAAATGTTTGTTTTTAATATACAGTGACCACAAGTAAATATTTACGAAGTATGGCAAACTATCGTTCAACAGTGCAGTTTGGGAGTAATTGGCCAGAATGAGAAAATGCAAGTTCCTTATTTAGTTTTATTCTTTTGCGTTTTACGATATTTCCCGATTTCTCTCAGCTGTTCGTCTTAGTGTCCAAAGCACGTGGAAGAGCGCGCAGTACGCGGCAACGCCGCCCCCTCCACACCGAACTGGCAACCACATTCTTCTTTTATTCGGAGAGTAAATACGGAAATGAAGTATGCCAATGAAGTAAGTACGTAAATCAAGTAAATACGTAAATGAAGTATGAAAATACGTAAATCAAGTAAATACGTAAAAAGAAGTATGTAAGTCAAGTAAGTAAAAAACAAGTAAATACGAAATGAATACGTAAATCAAGTAAATACGTAAAAAGAAGTATGTAAGTCAAGTAAGTAAAACAATATGTAAATGAAGTAAGTATAAATCAAGTAAATACGTAAATGAAGCATGAAAATTCGTAAATCAAGTAACACGACGCAGTCAATAAATAAATGCCGGTGGTCACCATGAGTCCGGCGTCGCGCGCGCGCCCGCCGAGGGCGTCGAGGGCGCGCAGCAGGGGCGAGGCGGCCGCCACGGCGAGGTGGGCGGGCGCGGGCGCCAGCGCCGCCTCGCGCGCCAGCCGCAGCCCGCCGCCCGCGCGCCGCGCCGCCGCCAGGAAGCTCGCCCGCGTCCGCGGCAGCATCGCCGCCGCCGCCCCCGCGCGCACCGCCCGCAGCGCCCACGCCCACTCCGCCTCCGTCAGCGCCGACGCGAACTGCCGCACGCACCAACGATTAACGCGCACAAAAAGGATTTGTGTGTGAGAGAGAATGTTTGTGCCATGTGATGTTTGGTACACGTGAAAAGTGTGTGAGTGAAGCGACCACGCCCACTCCGCCTCCGTCAGCGCCGACGCGAACTGCCGCACGCACCAACGATTAACGCGCACAAAAAGGATTTGTGTGTGAGAGAGAATGTTTGTGCCATGTGATGTTTGGTACACGTGAAAAAGTGTGTGTAGTGAAGCGACCACGCCCACTCCGCCTCCGTCAGCGCCGACGCGAACTGCCGCACGCGCCACCGATTAACGCGCACAAAAATGTAATTGTGTGTGAGAGAGAATGTTTGTGCCATGTGATGTTTGGTACACGTGAAAAAGTGTGTGTAGTGAAGCGACCACGCCCACTCCGCCTCCGTCAGCGCCGACGCGAACTGCCGCACGCCCACCGATTAACGCGCACAAAAATGTAATTGTGTGTGAGAGAGAATGTTTGTGCCATGTGATGTTTGGTACACGTGAAAAAGTGTGTGCAGTGAAGCGACCACGCCCACTCCGCCTCCGTCAGCGCCGACGCGAACTGCCGCACGCGCCACCGATTAACGCGCACAAAAATGTAATTGTGTGTGAGAGAGAATGTTTGTGCCATGTGATGTTTGGTACACGTGAAAAAGTGTGTGCAGTGAAGCGACCACGCCCACTCCGCCTCCGTGAGCGCCGACGCTTTTTTTAAATTGATTTATGCATGTTTCCGGGCGCGTCAACTGCTCTGGTCATTAGTCCTGTTAGTGTAGTGCATGTTTTTACTCGGTAGATGGTGGCGATCTTTCCCCGTCGGATGGCGAGATCCGGCGCCGCCCTACCGTCGGCTAGTGGGGTTTTCCCCTAACCAGGACTCTCCCACCAGCGGGGCACCGCCTCAGCCAGGACAAGCTCTAAGCTCCCGACCGGTCTCCCGGAATATGTGGTAGTGTAGTGTATGTTAGTGTAAGTGTGTGGGTAAGGGGAGAGGATAGGACAAGGAAGAGTTAGGAAAGATCGCGCGCGGTCCGTGGCCCGTTTGCTAGGGAACTGCTCCGGCATTCGCCTGGTGTTGATCGGAGAAACCACGGAAAACTACCGATCAGAGCAGCCGACCGCTAGAATTCTCCTCCAGCCAGCGACTGAATTCGACTTAGCTGAAAAGCTAGTGTCGTAAATCCTGCCGCCGTCAGGACTCGAACCTAGGACCTCCCGGTCAGAGACGCTGCAGTAACATCAGTTGATGCACTGAGCTACCGCTCCCGGTTTCAGTCATTGAGACTTAGTATCCCCCTTAGTACCAGGTGATCGGTATAAAACGCAACCCACAGCAGGCAGAGCGAAATGCACTGGCAACCATGTTAGAGCGGGTCGGATAGCGGCTGGTGGTTTCAAGCAGGTAAATGTCGGGAAGTACGCTTAATCCCCTCTCCCACTAACGCCACCCTGAGGAGGAGACGAGGTGACCGCCTTGTCTACGAATTCAAAGAGAAGGGTACGCGCCTGCTTGTTTGCGTCGAAAGAAAATTGAATTGTCAAGAACGACGATTCCTTCGTATATTGTTTAAAAGTGTTAAACAAACTTGCCATGTAAAATATAAATTGAGGTCAATTTAATAGTAAACTTTGCTTGTTTTAGTTTCATAACAAGATACATATGCTCCAGAAATGTATATGTTTTATACTTGTCTGTTTTAAATAAATATTAACAAATTATAAATTCAGATTCGTTAAAAGGGAAAATAACTAATTAAAATATAATAAAATTATTTCTCAATTTATTCTGATACGTACCCGCATTTACTGTTGTTTTTTTTAAAACAACAGATCAAGCACTTCACTAACCGAAATATGGTACTCTTGTTAGGAATAGATTGAGATGAAATTCTTTCTCTGAAAGCTGTCCGGCACTCTTTGAAAGATTGCGTTTGGAATTACTCTTCCAACACAAAACTGCGTTGCTCACCTCTGAGACGTATCGTAAGTTAACTGTGAAAGAAGGAAGCTATAAATGAAGACGCGGGCTGTTTTGTTTTGAGCACGTATGATCCACACCACAGGAAGGGGGTGAGTGAAACGAAGGGGGCGGTGGTGAATGGAGTGTCGCTGAAATGCAGTCGAAGGATCTGTTCCAGAAGAGGTGTTGCAAAACTTTCAATTTTCTCTCAGTACCTTGGACAGTAGGGTTGCGTTTTATACTGATCACTCGGTATATCCCTTACTGTTGTGGCTGTATAACCGCATTTGAAGAGCGCGCCAAGATGGCAGCGCTCAGCGGCGACCGAGGGAGTAGGCAGAGGCGGCGAAGCGGAAAAGGCGCCGCCCGAGCTGAGAAGGAAGGCTGGCCGGAGAGCCAGGAGCGGTGCAGCGAGTTTGCGGCGCCGCCCCCTTTGAAAGCGAGCGCCGCCAGCCAGAGAGACAGAACGCTAGTGACCGTGTATCGAGTGGAATTGAGTGAAGAGATTGTACCGTGTAGATTTCTTGGTTCGACATAGCTTGTTTTTGGTACATCTCCCGGACTTTTGGTTTTGTGATTTTGGCTTGTAACTTGGTATGCTCTTTTGGATTTTGGAATTGTGACCGATGTACTTTCTGCGGTTAACTGTAATATATCTTTGTTTGTGAAAAGCGTGCAATTATTCTGAACATAAACCGTGAGCGGTAGCTCAGTGCATCAACTGATGTCACTGCAGCGCCTCTGACCGGGAAGTCCTAGGTTCGGTCCTGACGACGGCAGGATTTTCGACACTAGCTTTTCAGCTAGGTCGAATTCAGTCGCTGCCTGGATTCTACCGGCCGGCTGCTCTGATCGGTAGTTTTCCGTGGTTTCTCCGATCAACACCAGGCGAATGCCGGAGCAGTACCCTACGAAACGGGCCACGGACCGCGCGCGATCTGTCCTTCCTCTTCCTTATCCTATCCTCTCTCCTTACAAATACACTTACATTAACATGCACTACTATATCACATATTCCGGGAGACCGGTCGGGAGCTTAGAGCTTGTCCGACTGGGGCGGTGCCCCGCTGGTGGGAGAGTCCTGGTTAGGGGGAAACCCCACTAGCCGACGGTAGGTCGCCATCCAGCGGGGGAAGATCACCGCCATCTCCCGAGAAAAACATGCACTACACTAACGGGACTAATGACCAAATTAGTTGACGCGCCCGGAAACACGAAAAAATCAATCAATCAATCTGAACATAACACTTACAACAAAGTAACATGCGATAGTGTCCAGAAATTTACCTTTCTGCTGAGTCTGCCTACATCGTCTGTGTTGTCAACGTTCGTGATCACCTTGAGAAAATACGGATATGCATAGATTTTATCAAAGTGTTCTTCTACTTCACTCAACGTATCTATTTCGTGTTCATACACTGGCACTGTCAGATAGCTGAAAATGGAATTCTGGTACGAGTATGTCAAAGTTACACTCCCAAACGCCAGCACTGCGAACAAGATTTTGTCAGGCATGGACTTTGGCCAGTAGCCCAGTATACCTAGGAGGTATATTCTATATGTTTCGAATATACCTGAACCCCACAATCGTAACATGATAGATAAATGTCCATAAAATGTACTAATTAATTTTTGAAATGTGGTACCAAATTTAGGTGTATCATCCTTCTTATTGGAATGTGAAAATGTTTTGCAATATGTCTTATCACGCACCCAGTTACCAGCGAATGCTTTCGTAGAAATAATTGGACTAACGTTTTTCTTTGAAGTTAATCCAATGGTTTTTGGACTACCACTATTCTCCAATGAAGAAAGAATGTTCTTACAGAGCACTGTCTTACAATCACTCTTCGAACTAGAATTATATGCGTATTGAACTTTCTCAGAACTGGTTGTCATCGAAACTCGACTATTCGTTGATGTGTTAAATTTCTTAACGCGCTTTTTCTTCATTGTGTGTTTTTGCTTACCATGTATATCGATTGAAATGTTCTTTAAACGTAGATCACAAGGGAAGTCTTCGGATAACGAGTGGTCCCATTGATATAATCGATAAATTTCCATGAACTTAAAAATAGCACGAACGCAAGATGAAACAATCATAGATACACCTATGAACGTCCACACTTCAACTGTAAACGGCATGAATAACAACTCAATGAAAGGAACGGTTTTCGATCTTCTAACCAACACGCAGTAGTCATCCAAATATTGTGGATACACAAATTCTACGAGATTTCTCCAAGGCGGATCCATCATCCAAGAGTTGACAGCTATATCCGCCTTCCCATATGCCACCATCCCCATTGCACCGTTTAGCACTCTTTGAACTGTACCGTTTATTGTTTCGTTGACGAAATATCCATGAGGCAGGTCGTCTTTCGGACGAAGTACTGTGTAAGAAGCATGAATGTACCTAAGCAGTTCTCGTATAAGGAACCCATCTTTCCTTTGAGCAGCGGTTTCTTTTGGGAATCGTTCCTTACAAATGCATACGGCTCGATATCCATCATGGCCAACCGAACAGTGTAACCGTGCATATTTCGCGTCCAAGAATATTCGTCGGAATCTACTTTAATTGGATCGGTGGGATTCTCCGTGTTTTTGTACGGGTTGTGTACATAAACACTCAAACATTCGCAAGAAACACATTTTCCGTGGGAATTCCAGTGAAATATGAATACATTGACGAACATTTTTGTCCAGAAAACGTACAATATCCGTTTGACATCCTCTTCGTTATCTCCAGAATACAGCACAAAAACTCTAGCTTGGAAGTACCAAAACCTCACTTTTTGCAAGGCCTCGAACTTGCTCTTGAAAGCCTGAGAGTCGAAGCGGCTGATTGCGATGACGAAAATCTCCGTTTTGTCGTAGTGGCAGTAGGGTTCATTTCGAAGGAGGCTTGGATGATCGTGGACTCCCTGAAGTTGCAATCGCAGTATACTACGATTATGAATACTGTGCGCATGTTGTATGTATTCTTGTGCAGAACTGCTCTCGTCTTCGAAATCAGCATAACAAATCTGAAAAGAACGAAAATGAATTAAATTATTAATTTTAATTAATGCATACATCTTACAAAGAATTCCTCTTGTTACACCAGTACTCCCGTAACGTTTCAACTACAAACTGGACACATACGCATGTCAAAAATGACGAAGTGGTTTCCTAGATTCAATTAATATATTCTGGTTTCCTGTTTTGTACACCACGAACAGAAATATTGTAATCCATATTCCAAGACCGAAGAATCTCAAACGTAAATTACGTTAATTTCTTAACAGCGTCCATCTCCGTTAAATATTACGTTAGTATGATTACCTTAATTACCTTAATAATGAAATATGTGTCGTAGATATTAATATTTTCCGTTGAATTTCTTTAATATGTGTTAACTTTGATCAATTAATGTACACTGATTACGCACTGACTTGATGTTAAAAGTGTTTAACATTTCACTTTAATATAAAAAAACAGATTTTTAACATAACCTAAGGATATTATTTTTTAATGAAAAGTAAAATTATATCGTTGATCTTACGATTATAAAATGACTAATGTTAGCAAATTTACTTAATTTAACAGAGCAAGTTTGAGAATATTAAAATTAATTATCTGATAGAGAAATTCAAAGTTAGGCCAACACGCCAAGGTAAATAAACAACCTGTAATAACCGAATATCAGTTAATTGAAGTGGAGTGGAGTGCAGTGTACTTAAAACGTGTTAGTTTAAAATGTGTACAGGATAGCCATAAAATTGGGAGTTAATGCCATTATTGTTATTAATATTACCTTTATTTTTGTCATTGATATGATTATTAATATTAGTAGTAGTGTATTTTCAAGTAATTTAAAATAATTGTTTTAATATTCCTAATTCTAATGTTTGTAAATTGGAACCCCTGCAGGAATAATAAATATCAATCAAAGACTACAGGATGTTCAATTTAATAGACACTCGATTAATCTCGCCATTGGCCAACTCATAATTTTAAAAGTATTATTTTAAATAACACTTCCTTAAGCAGAAATTTTGAATTGCACATTTCGTGAATTCTATAAATATATCGTTTTCATGAAAACATTTGCCTGTTGTCGAACTGACAAAAACAATCCGGTGCCTCAAATATTGACCTAATAACGACCACCAGTACCAACACTTGTCGAAACGTTACAATGATTAAATGTGAATTGGATATTTATCTGTTCGTCTTGAACTGTGTAACGTATAACGTTCGTAACTGTATAACGTTCCTCAATAGTAAAATAATATAATGAAAAAAATTATAATATATATATATTACTCACCGACAATGTTCCCCCAATTTCTTTGGTACAAATGAGTGTGAATATAATCGGTCATATGACTGACCTCAATGTTCTCACCAATCACGCCTCCACTGTAATACCTCGATGTCAGATTTATTGATCGCGTGACAGAACAGAGCTACTATGCCCCCAAATTAATATGGTGGTATAAACGGGTGATAACATAATAGGTGATGTTAGCACGCCAGCAACTTAGTTTCCCATTTCCGAGTGTCAAATTATTGCTCACTGAACCAAATGTACTCCTCGATTATGTCCCGCAATTCAGTTTCGTACACCAAAATGTGAAAATAACTGAGTGCATGACTGGACAAACCTATATACTTATCTACAACACCCATTGGATGTCAACGTAACTAGTCAGGTGACTTGAAAACCCCCGCAAATTTGGTATAAATGGACTCAATATGAATGGTGACGTGACTACACCGACAATTCACAAACACCTCCCAATTTGATTCGGTATAAAAGGATAAAAATGTTACAACCCAATGGCCTTAGTCACGGGTCCCTTGTATTTCCCCGGAAGATCTATTGGGAATGACACCGGTAGCGGTAGCTCAGTGCATGAACTGATGCCACTGCAGCGCCTCTGACCGGGAGGTCCTAGGTTCGAGGCCTGACAGCGGCGGGATTTTTGACACTACCTTTTCAGTTAGGTCGAATTCAGTCGCTATCTGGAAGAGAATTCTAGAGGCTGGCTGCTCTGATCTGTAGTTTTCCGCGATTTCTCCGATCAACACCAAGCGAATTCGGGAGCAGTATCCTAACAAACAGGCCACGGACCGCGCGCGATCGGTCCCTCTTCCTTACCCTATCCTCTCCCCTTACACACACACAAATTTTACAATTTTGGAAAAGTTGAGGATTAGTGAAGGTTTTTACGAATCTGAAACCTGCATCATTCTCTTAAATGTCATTTACACTATCCAAGAAAAAATTAAAAACATTTGTGCCATTTTTGAAAATTTGGAAAATGTACAAGAAGATTCATGTAAAGTACTCCCCAAAATTAAAATATCGATTTAAAATTCAAGGAATCGCAATATCAGTCATATCGATTGTGACGTTTTGGAGTAAATTGGCTGAAACGGTTTAGCCCCTAGAATTGTTCACGTTCATACGCACGGACGGACAGACAGACCGACGAACGAACGGACAGTTAGACATTTGGTGGGCATTCGAATCTTCGGTATCAAGGACCCACAAAACATGAATCCTGCCAACAGCACGTGTTAGAGATTTTTTTCTCTAAGTATGACAACTGTATTTATCCAATTTTTCGTTACCAGGGACCTATAATAATAATAGTTTTCTCCCGAAAATTCGCCGTTTTCTCACGCAGCATTACATAACTCTCTCTCTACTGCGTATGCGGTAGCGAGAAACTAAAAAAGTAAAAAATAAAAAATAACAAATAAAGAAAGAAAAAAGAAAAAATAAAGAAAGAAAAAAGAAACAAATTGATGTGTCCAAATTCAACACACACAAAATTCAATAAACAATTTATTGGTTGAAAACAGGTACAGAGCTATAGTGCCGAATATCCAGGAGAATGTGCAGTGAAACGTAGCCGAGTTGTCGTAACCAGAAGATGCACCAAAATATCGCCGAGTCGCCAAATCTCCGTAGAGGGAAGTCCGTTGTCGCAGCACTGTCCGTCGTAATCACAATCTTCTCTGTACTACCATTTATCACCACTCTTCACCGTTACTCCGCCGCTCACTCTCTGCCTCTCTCCGGGCCACGGCCGGCTTATATTCGCCCCGGGCCGTAGGTCCGCAGACTGGCAGACGTAGCTGGGGGCGGGGGTTGGGCCTCGCCCCGCTCGCTCAGGCGTGGCGGCCGCACACCGTCGAGTCCCGCTGGCCTGCGCTTGTCGCTGGCCGCTGCCGCCAGGGGCGGTAACGCCCTACTGTGGCGGCACCTTCAAAACTGTGCGGCCGGTCACGACACAAATAAAAAAGAAAAAAGAAATAAAGAAAAAATAAACAAATAAAGAAAGAAAAAGAAAAAGAAAAGAGAAAAAGAGCATCAGTGCCATCGGCGACTTGATTAGCTTGAGCATACCTCTCCGTGTTGGTGTGCCGAGAGCGCGCGCAGGCGCCGTGCGACGCAGGCTAGGCGCATGCGCGAGGCGTGGGCGTGGGCGGGCGAAGCCTGCAGCCGCCCGTGCGCCGCCCACACGGCCGCGCACAGAGCCACCGCCCCCAGCGGCCACCCGCCGCGCATCGCCCTGCAACTAGTGATTGACAGGTTGATTGATCCATCGGTTGATTGATTGATTTGTTAATTGAATGTTGTGTTGGTTGATTTATTGGCTGATTGATTGATTGGTTGATTGTTTGATGGTGATTCCTGGCGCGCCAACAATTGAGATCATAATTCCCGTAAATGTAGGGCATTTTTTTGTATCCGGAGGTGGCGGTGATCTTCCCTGGCTGGATGATGATATCCAGCGCCAACCTACCGTCAGCCAGCGGGGGTTTCCCCCAAACAGGTATCTCCCACCAGCGGGGCAACGCCCAAGCCGGGACAAGCTCTACATTCCCGGTCGGTCTCCCGGCATGTGTGATAGTGTAGTGCATGTTAGTGTGTGCTTGTAAGGAGTGAGGATAGGACAAGGAAGAGGAAGGAAAGATCTCGTACTTTATTGGTATTTTAATCGCCATTCAACGTTTTGTAATAAAAAGGTGGAGAAGAGATTCTAGGGCCCTACAAAACGTGCGCAAGCTGTACTTCACCCCTACACGTTGCATACAGTTTTTACTGTCCTTTGACCGGGAGCGGTAGCTCAGTGCGTCAACTGATGTCACTGCAGCGCCTCTGACCGGGAGGTCCTAGGTTCCCACTCCCCACGGCGGCAGGGTTTTCGACACTAGCTTGTCAGAGAGGTCGAATTCAATCGCTGTCTGGAGGAGAATTCTAGCGGCTGGCTGCTCTGATCGGTAGTTTTCCGTGGTTTCTCCGATCAACACCAGGCAAATACCTGAGCAGTACCCTAACAAACGGGCCGCGAACCGCGCGCGATCTGTCCTTCCTTTTCCCTGTCCTATATTTTCCCCTTACACACACACACACACACACACACACACACACACACACACGTACACTAACATACACAACACTACCACATATTCCGGGAGACCGGTCGGGAGCTTAGAGCTTGTCCCGCTGGTGGGAGAGTCCTGGTTAGGGGGGAAACCCCACTAGCCGACGGGAGGTTGGCGCCGAATCTTGCCATCCGGCGGGGGAACGTCACCGCCATCTCCCGAGAAATAACATACACTACACTAACGAGACTATGAACAAAGAAGTTGACGCGCCCGGAAACACGAAAAAATAAAATCAATCAATACTGTTCTTTGACATAAACCAATCAAATCAAATTACTCCTGTGAATAAGTCCTCTAGTTGGTTGTTCTCTCTCACCATGGGCATCGTCATATGTCATTGATCGTCATAAGACGTCCTAAAAAATAATATTTCCACTGAGACATTTTACAGTTCTAAAACGCGGCAACTGCACGCAACTAAAGAAAACAAATTAAAATATGGAAAGTAATATATTAAGATGCTCAATATATTGTTTACATAAAATCGATACTAACTGATAAAACCTACTAAAACATAAAACCCGTAAAACATTAGAGGGCATTGCCACGAATTTTTAAAAATTGACTATATTAGTTTCTTTTATGACTTTTATATGAAGTTGAAAAGAGGTGTTTGACTGCACCCGTATCGATGTCTATATATTTAAAACGCTACGTGTTTTCGTTCAGAACACAATTGGAGCTTTCTACTTAACAAAATTTCGTGTTTTTGCCTTCAATCAATTCAAAATAATCGAATGAAAGTTTATCTGTCACCGTTTGATCATCACGTCATTTACAAGACAAACTACATGTAGTTTCAATAAGTTCAGAATGACGTGAAACAATATCTTTGGAGTTTTCGTTTTTCCTTTTCACTCATAGTTAGTACCTTTCTATTGTAACTTTTCTCATTTTCCTTTTGTGCGATGTATTTGCTCGTGTTCAGCCAGTTTTCATTCAAATGTAACCACTGAATATCAACTTTTTTTACCCCTCAAGATCTGACGTTTTGAGAATATTTGTTAATCAAGAAGGGGTTATAGAGTTTGTCGTAGTAATAAGATATTCCTCGTTGTTGATATTAATGAATGTAATAGTTTCAATATGTGTCTGCTGGTATTTCAAAACAGACATATTAGGAAACATACGAAGAAAATCGCAAGTTCCAATAGTATGCGCTTTCTAAAATTCAGGTATAACTTGCATTCTGTCAATTTACTTCCAATGGCACAAGATCTTAAGGCATAAAACATGCAAGACAAAATCAGGACGTGAAACAGTAAATAGCTGCGTGGTTGCCGATTATCAGGTAACATCTCTTAGTTACACACTGCAAAACCCTCCTTAATCATTTCCGTGCCTCACAGGACTATTTTCTAGCGCTTTCTAACGTCACACTAAGCCAACACGTCCCAAAAATAAACCCATCACGTTATACAGAGAAAAGGTTTTGGATCAGATACGTTATATACATTTGACGTAAGTGACAATATCGTAGCTGTGATTTCTTCAATAGAACGATAAATTACATCCACGAATACACGGACAAATCTCGGGAAAATCATTACTAAAACACTATAGCATTTCAGTACTGTAACATCGAAAAGGGATAAAACTATCGTTCCTAACGACATAAACAACAATAGTAGCAAATTCACCCGAAGCTTTTAGCTTCGTCATATTCAATCGACATAAGGTTTTGTATAAACATTGGTACATAAAATTATTAACATAAACCTGTAAGCTCTGAATACAATGTGATATTGATGAATATCACTGTGAACAATTTAAACAGGGATTTGACAACCAGAGATATGGAGTCTACATAAGCCGTGTACAAAAAAACGTTTTCATTAAAATTGCCGATCACTAGATGAATGTAAAACGATATATACTCTCATACATTGACAATATCTTTATAGAAAACAGGAGAAATAAAAAAGTCGTGTACTGAATGAAACTAGGTTATTCAATTGAAAAATGTATTGTTTAATAAGTTTTGGTAAAAAAACGTGTAGAACCCAAGCTTGCCACCACTTAGTGCCATGTATTAGTGCACTAGTGCCGAGCACTTAGTACCAAAAATTGTAGCACTTTCACACTATTAGTGCCATGCATTAATACTCTTTCACCCTCTTAGTGCCAAGCACTTAGTACCAAAAATTGTAGCACTTTTACACTCTTAGTGCCATGCGTTGGTCCTCTTTCACACTCAAGAGAATTTGTGGAAATAAGAAGTGCTCTTTTAAACTCATGAATTAGAGCACTTTCATGTGCTTAGTGCCATGCATTAGTGCATATGGCACTGTGTTGTAGTGTACAGTCACACTACAGTGCCATGTACTGCCTCCGACTTGCCTTTGGAAAGGGAGACTCCACTTCTTTGCTCGCGGTCCTAAGAGTGAGAGAGACATAAATATGGGAAGTCCCCAAACGCTGTGAGAAGTTAGCATTATTTTAAGCACTGTCGGATATGATCCATTAATTGTTAGTGATTCCGGACGCGTCAACTGCAGAGGTCATTAGTCCCCGTAGTTCATGTTTTTTTTTTCTCGGGAGGTGGCGGTGATCTTTGCTCACTGGATGGCGATATCCGGTGCCGACCTACCTTCGGCTAGTGGGGTTTCCCTCTAACCAAGACACTCCCACCAGCGGGACATCGCCCCAGCCGGATCAAGCTCTAAGCTCCCGTCTGGTATCCCGGAATATGTGGTAGTGTAGTGCATGTCAGTGTAATGGGAGAGGATATGACAAGGAAGAGGGAGGAAAGATCGCGGGCGGTCCGTGGCCCGTTTGTTAGTGTACTGCTCCGGCATTCACCTGGCGTTGATCGGAGAAACCACGAAAATTTACCGATCAGAGCAGCCGGCCACTAGAATTCTCCTCCAGTCAGAAAGTGAATTCGACCAAGCTGAAACGCTAGAATCGAAAATCCTGCCACCGTCGGGATTCGAACCTAGGACCTCCCGGTCACTGGCACTGCAGTGACATCAGTTGATGCACTGATCCATTGACAATAGTTGTTGGGGACGGATGAAAAATAGAGATTGCTTACGATTTTAAAAAGATTTCACCATTCCACTGGTATATACCTCTGTGGATTTTATATATGTAACTGTGTAACTAAAAATGTTTCTTCATTTGTTTTGTTAGTCTAGTCTTCGTTTCGATGAGTCTATGAATAGATGCCAGTGATTTGGATCATACTGAACACCAAATTAACACATCAGTTCATGAATGATTTACAATAAACAAGATTTTCAGCCTCTGTAAAGAAAAGAAGATAAACTACTTCGTCATGCCATGGAAAAGAAGTATCTGGTGGTAATTTGTTTAAGATGGGAGCCTAGACATTGAGCAGAATGTTTCGAAAGTCCAACATCTCTCACGAAGTTATTCAACTCCTGTTAAGAAAAAAGCTCAGGTACGTTCTTTGAACTGTTTGGTTCAAATTAACTGTTTCATAAGTGACCACCATACAGGCTTCTCTGTTTCCCACTCAATACTGCCCAAGTCACGTGGTAGCTGAGGAACTGCCAATCCATGACCTAGCGGTACCGGACGAATAGCAGATTCAAGATTAGGATTGGTAATCAAATTATAATTTTTGGAATTGTAATCTTCTTGAACACAAGTTCAAATGTAACAAACATCCCCAAGTATTTAGGCTCCCTCCTCATCATTTCGATAGCAAATCTAAGACTGTAATACTCCTTTCTACTAAAAGCAAAGTTTTCTACGCAGCTGTGACATACTTTGTGAGAAGTCATTTATATTATCTATTCTCAAACGAAATATGCATAATAATTTTTTTACAAATCTGTAATATTTCATTGGTAATTTTGATTCTGTGCTCGCTATAGATAGAAGAGAAGTGAACACATCGGCGATGAAATATTTTTTCAAAATGCAATTTCAAGTTTTTGTTGTTTTTTTTTAGTTTTTTTCTCCCTTTCAAAAAATTCAAAATTTAAGTAGTATATGACTTAGTGTAGGGATCACAGAATTTTGAAAATGTGCACACAATTCACTTTTCCCCATAGCACGTCAAACGCAGTTTTTTAACTGTTTTTTTGACGTAAAATAAATAAAAAAAATAAACTTCATAAAACGTTTCCACGGAACTCCACTTCCACGGAACTCTATGTCCTTCGTGAATGTATTCACTTCAATTGATACCACTGGACTGGAAGAATGAGCAACTAAGTGGGTTCCAATTTCCATATATAACCATTAACCAGCATGGATAAATGAATTTCTTCGCGATAGAAATCAAAAAGTCCGAATTGGACAGCACTTATCGGAAAAGGGTAACATTACTTCCGGGGTTCCTCAGGGCAGTGTCATAGGCCCACTGCTGTTTCTTATCTTTGTAAATGATTTATCGCGAAATATAACGTCAAAAATTCGACTCTTCGCCGACGACTGTATATTATATAGGGAAATTGCAGATCAGCACGATATGTTTCAACTACAGGATGACTTAAATAAAATTTACGATTGGGCAATAGCTAATCAAATGACTATAAATGGGAAGAAAAGTAAAGCGATCACATTTTGTAGGGCCAGAGCTTTTCATACAATACCTTATCACTAGGTAATGACGTAGTTCGAGAGTCTCGACCTGTAAATACCTTGGCATTCTCCTGGATTGTAAATTGGGATGGGAGAAACAAACGAACTATGTAGTGGGTAAAGCTTGGAGGTCTTTGCATTTCGTCATGAGAAATCTTAAAAAATGTAATACGAAAGCAAAGGAAATCGCGTATACCTCGCTTGTTAGGCCGGTAATGGAATACGGAGCTAGTTGTTGGGATCCGTACAGAATAGGACTTAAAAAGAGCTTAGAGAGGATACAAAACAGAGCGCAAAATATACATTTCAGAAGAACACACCTGCGCATTGGGAATCATTAGAACGCCGGAGGAAGAGGGCACGACTTTGCGCGCTGTATAAATCTTACGTTGGTTGCTCCGCATGGCAGGAAATACGGGGAAGGTTAGATAAACCAGATTATTTAAATAGATTTGATCACAAATATAAAATTAGAACAAGAATACAAAGAACGGACGTAGGGAAATTCGCCTTTGTAAACAGAACTATAGTAGATTGGAACGATTTGCCTGCGGCAGTTTTGAGCCCTTTCCTTGCTCAGCGCGAGGTTTTAGAAAAAATATAGGAAATTAGTCAATAGGTTGAAAACGTATAGTGAAGTGAAGTGAAGTGAAAGGTGCGATTATGGGTAGTCTACAGTAAAAAGTTATGAACAATTAATATTTAGATAAAGTTATATGCAGTGCAGTGAAGTGAAGTGAAGTGAAGTGAAGTGATTTCATTTGAAGTGATGTGAGGGTTCCTTCGTCTATGTATACATGCGTATATGTTTGTATGGTATATTTGTTAATATTAAGTTTTTTGTATGTTATTTGTAATTGTTATTTTGCATTCTGCCACCGGGCATCATCTGCCCAATTGTAGAATAAATTTCTATCTATCTATCCTGATTACCTTCAGAAGGCAACTACTGAGAACAGACTATAATTATGTTCCTATTTGAACAGAATCTTCATGTTCTCACCACCTACTAAGGGAGAGTATTATTAGAACATAATCAGTGCTTAGAATGTTAGAAATCCATCAAGAAAAAATATTGGTTACAAATGTAAATACGTGCATACACTACTAAATACGAGTTGTTTTTTTGGTTTAAAAAAATCTGTACATGATGGACATGGACTTCATTTTCGTTTTGACCACACCAAAAATCATTAAAATTGGCCAAAATTATCAGATCAAATTTTTGGTTGTAGGTCTGTGCTATTTTAATTCTAATATAAATTTAGAGCTATTTTCTAAATATATCTAAGAATTAATGTGAAACGCGTATAATAATAGTCGCTAGGGTGAGATATTGCCCTCCTTGGTTATACACTCAACAAAATACGTTCGTGATTAGAGGGTTAACTTCTTTAACCAATTTTTAAATCGTATATTCATTACTTTTAAGCCTCTGGGATGGCTCATAGGCAGCTTCCCGTGCTGTCGCAGACTAGCTTCCCGTGCTGTGACCCCGGGTTCAATTCCCGGTCGAGGCGAAAATAGAGTTGTAGCTTTTCTTTAAAAAATCGTCCCAGTTTCTGTACCTGTGTGACGAAGAAAATCTCAAGCATGCTGATTTTCCTAGTTACTATGAAGAGAATACGTCATATTCGCCTCATGTCGCTCTTAACCCCACGCATGGAAATTTGACTAGGCCCAGTCAACGGGGAACACCCCCAAAACGCCAAATACATATGTACATTAATTGTAACTATCATTATTATCTGAATTCGAAATTTTAATGCTTATAAACATCAAACTTCTCAAATCACCGGACTTTTCGTAGACGAGATGGATCTACTGTGCGATTGGACTTAAAATCCTCAATACGGAATTTGTTGATATAAAATAGAAAACTTATAATTGAAAACGAACAAATACAGATAAGAAATGGAAAACTGACACAATTACTCACCTAGAAGAGGAGAAAATTGTAGCACAGAGGTTAACACATTCATTGCCCACTCGTAAACATATGAACTTGAAGTCCTAGCTTTTCCCGAGCAGTGCATTCAGCACGTACTATCGAATTCATAGCTGATTTCAAAGGTGTATTCCCGTATCTCCTGCTGATCTTCCAATCATTCTCTATATGTTCATCGATTTCCACATAGAGGTGAAGTCGAGCAATGCTCATACATTACTCTCGTTAGCACTTTATTTACACAAGCAGTTGTGTCCCTGACAGGGATCCCAACATTACACGTTGCGTACTTGGACGAAAGGCTTGCGTTGCTATGGTAATCAGCTCATTGTATCATCACTCCTGGCCCCACGTAAGAGACTTTCCCAACAATTGTCGTTGCAAGCTTCAAGAAAGATTATGGAGGTGGTTGCAGTGCATGTTGGTTTTGCTACTCCCAACAATGCAGTACTGTGCAATAAAATTACGTAAGATTCTGTTCTTCGCAGTAAAATTAGAGATGTCACCGTACGGAAGTACTCTCGAAGTTAGTTTACTTCAGAACGTAGCTTTTCTTGCCAGGATGAATTACTTCCCGATGTTTCAACATAATTGAACGTGAAGGAAAGCATCTATAAAACTTTCCAAAAAGAGTACATGAAGTAAAAATATGTTTGAATAGCACCACACACATATGTTTCTTTTGTGAATTGTCAGTCAACTGAAATTGTTTTACAAAATTCCAAAAGTTCCAGAGAACATTTTGGAGGCGCGCGTACCCATCGGGACTCTCTTGCAAACACGCTACAAATGTTGCTAATGAAGATCTATACGCTACGAATAGTGTGGGTTGCGTGTGTAGATGCGATAGGTTCACCATTGCAGAGCTCTAAAAGCTTCCTTCATCGATATAGCTTTCGCTTCTATAATGAACGCAGCGCAGGGATCCACAGGAACTAAATATGTAGAAGGGTATATGTCAAAAACTCAATATCCCTCAAATTCTTTCATATCTTAAAATCTCAAATATCCCTTTTTACATTCTAATATAATAATTATTTATATTATATATTATAGCCAATGTAAAGTCCATTTTAGTATCAGATACCCTAAAAGTGTCTGTTCCTAAAATGTTGAATTTTGTAGTGCATTAGAATACATAAAAGTCAATGTTGGCGGACAGAAAGAATGAAATTTTAAAAAAAACTGAAGCGTGATCTTTTTTAATATTGCAGAATCGCATGAAACCCGGCTGAGATTGTCACGGATCTAGAAGTTTTTCATGTTTCTGGAGTGAATTAATGAGCAGAAAACAATATACAAAATATCAAAAGTGGGTGACGTTTGGAAATAAAAAATGTTACAGTCACCTCAGCTTTTTTCTAAGCGTTATGTACCCAAGGCTTTTTACAATTTGGGGTATCCAAAAGGGGTACAACAGAGAGCCCAACGGTTTTAGAAATTACTTTAGAGATTTGGTGAGTCAAAGTTAACTTCGAAGAACGTTTATGTATTTAATATTACTGTGTATTATTTGCTTAGTACATTTTCTAAACGATGCTAGCAAAAAAATTGCTTTCTTACACTCTTCATAACAAATCTAAAAGTGTTTTAAAATATGTTATATACCATAATGGGTTGTAGTAAAATGTGTTTGTTTGTATTGAATAAAACTGATTTAATTATCATAACAAAAGACAATGGTGCCATCCAACAGTGTACCTCCAGCATTTTTCTCAAAATATGAACCATTAAAACAATCTCTGTAATATCAACTTTCTAAAACAACTTCAATTATCTGATAAAAATGCCCAGGAAGATGAAAATTAGTAGAGAAAGTACAAAATAAAATTGTATATTTGGATAATAAATAATCACATAACTTAAAAATTCTTTTCATGTGTATGGATAATTTGATATTCAGTTTGAAGTAGTAACAGTATCATCAGACGCAGTAGTATCATTAAATGAATCGTGATGAACTTTTATGACTAATGAATCATTTGGGTCTAATGTTGAGTATTAATTGTCTCGTATATTTTAATCAATTTCCAAAATCCCTAGCAGTATGTACTTCCAAAATTTGCTTCATTCAAATCGTCATAATGATTCTAAACCAAACGAAGGTTGAGGTAGATGCATTAGTAGATGCAATATATTGACTCTGTGTAAAACGTCATGTTGCAGAAAGAAACTAACTCTATGAATTGAATAATACTGAATGATTATTCTTCTACAAAATTAGGTTTCGTAGTCGTCGAAGCGATGAATCAAATCGAAACGATTCGTTATACCAGAAATGAAGTTTAGTAGTTCCTAGCGTTTCACCTTAGGTACCTTGAAACTCTTCTAATTTATTTTCCTCAAATTCTGCCAGAATTTTTAGAAAGTATCCAACTAACAAATAGTGCTAATGGCTTTATGATGTCTAGGAGAATCGATTACGCATCGATCACACCTGAAGCTGCCTTATTACCCTGAAAAACGCGTTTTAGAAGCTTTAACTCCACAAAGCCTGGGTTTTAAAATTCTCTTAGAATGTTCGAGGAAAACGTGGGTGTCTTAGAGAATCAATTGATGACACTGCAGAGCTTCTTACCGGGATGTTCTGGGGTTCAAGTTCCTTCGGTGGCAGAATTTTTCACTTTAGCTGGAGTGGAGTTCAGCTTGGTCACCCGCTGCCCGGAGGAGAATTCTGGCAGCCGGCTGCTCTTTCCTTGGTTTCTCCGATCACCACGGCGAATGACGAATCACAAACGGGTCACAGACCACGCGCGATATTTCTTTCCCTAGCCTTGTCCTATCCTCACTCCTTATTTACACTTGTATCCACTACATTTCCACACGTGTCGATTGGTTGGTTGTTAGTGATTCCGGGCACGTCGACTACTGAGGTCATTAGTCTCCTTAGTGTAGTGCGTGTTTTTCTCGGGAGGTGGCGGTGATCTTCCCCCGCTGGATGGCGAGATCCGGCCCGACCTCTGTGGGCTAAACGGGGTTTTCCTCAACCAGGTATCTCTCAACAGCAGTGCACCGCCCGAGCCGGGAAAAACACTAAGTCCCCGACCGGTCTCCCGGCATGTGTGGTGTTGTGTTGCATCTTAGTGTATGTGTGTGTAAGGGGTCAGGATAGAACAAGGAAGAGGAATGAAAGATCGCGCGCGGTCCGTGGACCGTTTGGTAGGGTACTGCTCGGGCATTCGCCTAGTGTTGATCGGAGAAATAACGGAAAACTACCGATCAGAGCGGCCGTTCCCTAGAATTCTCCCCCAGGTAGCGTCTGAATTCGACATAGCTGGAAAACTAGTGTCGAAAATTCTGTCAACGTCGCGACTCGAACCGTAGGACCTCGCAATCAGAGGCACTGGAAATTACGAATTAATTTCATAGACTCAAAGTGTATTTATTTATTTATTTATTTTTTATTTATTTATTTATTTATTTATTTTACGTCAAAAAAGCAGTTAAAAACTGTATATGACGTGCTATGGGGAAAAGTGAATTGTGTGCACATTTTCAAAATCTGTGATCCCTACACTAAGTCATATACTACTTAAAATTAAAAAAAAACTCCCATGTAATAAAATCTATTTTCAAGGATAAAAAGGCAATAAATGTTGGCTCTTATCCATGTTGTCCTTCGGAATAATACTTCCTGCCGCGACAATATGGAAACGATAATGATAACGATAATTAAGTTGCTTTATATAAATCGTGAAGGCCGAAAGCCGAAGCCTTTTCACCAACTCGTGGAGTAGCAAACCGTTAATTGGGGTATATAGTTGGGCTACAATACGTGGTGTGTATTATATTGAAATTTAGGACTGACCCAGTGGAACTTGAAATTACCCACCTTGTGTGTCACTAGCCTTAAAACGCCATATCTGCAGACTGATCCTAGTTTATCACATAATATCTGCTACTCTTCACCGAAACATATGTCACCAATCCCATCCACCTCGCGTTTCTTCATGGACCCTTCAGCTGGCTAAAGACGTGATAATGCTTTAAAACTTAACTTCGAGCTTGATCAACTAAAAACGTTTGAATAATCTAAATAAATATTTATTTATTTAACGTTAAAAACAGTTACGAACTGTGCAATGTTCTGTGAGAAAAAAACAATCTAAGCAAATCTCTGCCACAATTCATACACATTTTAAGTTGACCGGCGAATTCAGAAATTATCCATACTCGGACTTTATCCGTAACATCAGAAATCATGTATATCAGAAAAAATGTACAATATCACGTTACGCATAAGTTAATACACAGAAAAACGTGTGTCGTGGAAATACATTTACTCACCAAATTCTCCTAACTCTCAGCAAAACGTTCTCCAGATTCTCGTCCACCGGTAAAGTAACTAGAGTTTTTCACGATTTATCGTTTTTATATATCATCATAAAGTAAAATGGCTCTTTCTTTGCTTGGTGCTCTTTTATTAAAAATTCATTTTCCCCACGTTCTACAATTCTTGATTTGTAATTTACCGCATTACTGACATCATCATTTCAGAATGAAGCAAACTTGTAAATGGAATGTAAATTATAATTCGACGCCAAAGTAGGATAATGATGGATAATGTCTTGCCATGAACGTTTTGTATAATGATGTTGATACGTGCTGAAAATGGTTTCTTTAGATATCTGTTATTTGTATCGCAGTCCTTCTACTAGGAATAAAGAGATAACACATCAAAAGAGTCACCGTTCTCAAGAATTTCTTTACTAAGAAAGGCTTCAAAGACCGTCTATAGATAGACCGATGGCTTAGACAATAATAAATAATTTTGTTGTTGCATAGACTATCAATTCATACCACAACACGTTCAATACCTCCATGAAAAATACATCTAAGTATATGGAATTTTGAAAATAACAAAATCAGTTTCAAGATGTCTCGTAAAATCTGTGTTAACCTAAAATACAATTTTCCCATTATGAATAGTTGTGTGTTTGTTTTTGCAACACAAATAAAAGTTATACCTACTAAGAGTAATCAGTGTACACGTGCAAACATTTTGCACCTTGTAAATTTTTATTTTAAATGCAAAAAAACTTCTTGCTGTTAATCAACTCTAATTGGACAGTCTGTACCGTGTCAGCAAGTCTCTTTACTGTGCCTTAATAAACATTTTAATATTGCTAATTCTGTATTAAAAAGAAAATTCTTATCATACTCTTACATTTTGCATCATTTAATTTTACCTAGAATTCGATATTCTACACATTTCTAATCAACCGTGCTACGGAATGTTACCCACACCATTATATCGCATAATTTAATACATAGAATTCGAGATTATGCACATTTCTAATCAACCATGCTACGGAATATTATCCATACAATAATATCGCATAGTTTAATTTGACCTAGAATTAGATATTCTTCACGTTCCTAATAACGGACTATGGAATTGGGAAATCCAGAAGAAGTAACCTCCCAGATATATAATTAGAATGGCCAGATAGACGTCTTTTTGTAGATTATTACCTATAAAATATAAATAGAGGACCTTTCAAGGCGACAGAGTATTATTGAAGACATGGATGTACTGATTTTGAAGTTACAAACGAATCCGTTGGCGAGAAAAATCGAAAACATAGACCGGAAGCGGTGGCACACGTCATACATTGCTGCAGTGCCTTTGGCCGGGAGGTCCTAGGTTCGAGTTCCGACGGCAGCAGGATTTTCGACACTCGCTTTTCAGATAGGTCGAATTCAGTCGCTGTCTGGAGTTGAATTCTAGCGGCCGGCTAATCTGATCGGTAGTTTTCCGTAGTTTCTTCTATCAATACTAGGTGAAAGCTGGAACAGTACCCTAACAAACGGGCTACGGACCGCGCGCTGTCTTTCCTTCCCATTCCTTGTTCCATCCTACCCCTTACTTACAAACACACACTTATACTAACATGTACTACACTACCACATATTCCGGGAGGCCGGTCGGGAGCTTAGCGCTTGTCCCGGCTGGGGCGGTGCCCGGCTGGTGGGAGAGCCCGGCTGGTGGGAGTTGAGAGAACCCCGATAGTCGATGGTACGTCTGCGCCGGATCTGGCTATCCAGGGAGGGAAGATTACCGCCACCTTCCGACGAAAAAGTCATGCACTACACTTACGGGAATAATGACCTCATTAGTTGACGCACCCGTAATCACTATCAATCTGATTGATAGTTTCCCCGACCACTACCAGGCAAATGCCGGTGCCGGACTGGGCACACATCTTTCCCTCCTCTTCCTTCTCTACCTTCTCTCCTTACATGCTCACACTCTCATTCGCATTTAGGTGGACTACTCTATCCCACATTACATGTCGGGGGACGAGCAGGGACCCTAGAGCCTGTCCCGGGTTGGGCGGTTCCCCACTGGGGAAGATACCTAGAGCGGGAAATCCTCCGCAAACCAACGTGCATATGGACACCCGAACTCCCACAACTAGCGTGTTAGAAATCACTCCCACCTCCCGGAATCATACATACACTGCACTAACAGGAGTAATGAAAATAACGAAACTACAATGCACTACAATGCACAAAAGTGAAGTCATTTTTTGGCGTAGCATAATTGTGTGTAGGAACACAGCTCACATTTTTTTTATTTAGTCAAAAACAGTCGAAAAACAGGAGAAAATCATCTGCGCACGCTCTCTTGAGTTTCAGAATCCCTTCCCAACAATTTAACTATTAATAGTTGAATGATGAAAAAAGAATAGTAATAATAATAATAATAATAATAATAATAATAATAATAATAATAATAAAATTTAAAAGCGAGAGATTAACATTTCAAAAACTAGATATTTTCGTTGCCGAATTATAGAAAACTTATTTGTAACGGTAAACGAACGAACAGATTTGATTTTTTGTATTGCTAACAAATAGAAATTCACCCTAAGCTCTACTACCACTACAAGCAAAAGGAAAGTTCAACAAAACGTGCGCATAGTGAAGCTACATTTACGTCCAGAAGTAAATCAAGGGGCCATCTCAGCATTTGCTCAATGGATCAGGGAAACTGAACAAAAACCCGATCGAGATGTGGGTCATTGACCCGGAAGCTGAATTACATTATTTGTTACAGGCTATTGAGTATTTTTTTAAATTATACAATGCAAATGTAGACTAATTCATTATATTATATCTTGGTTTTGTTAAAGTAAACATTATTTTTCTTTTTGACGGTCAGTAGAGTATACTGTATAGAAACAGTTTTGCAGCAGAAAAGATTTTACTTTTAACTTAAATTTGTGTACCAATTTTAATTGTTTAATTTCATCTGGCAATACGTTGTAAAGTAACTTTTACTAAAGATTTCATGTAGTGAGCTGTTGATACTGGCACTTGATGAACATGATTTCTACGTCGAGTGTTGTAACTATAAATATCAGTATTACATGAAAATATGTTCCCATCGTTTAGTAAGTAAGTTTTGACAAATACTACAGATTCGTAAATAAATAGGCAAGGCAATGGTAAGATTCCAAGCTCAATGAAAAGAGGCTTGCACGGATCACGTGGATGGGATTTTTTCATTATTCGGATAATTTTCTTTTGCAATCTAAATGTCTGGGCACTAAAGAATGAGCTTCCCCAGAATATTATGCCGTATCTCAGGCGGGAATGTACATTTGCTAAATACATGCAACGAACTGCATGAAGGCTGACAGAATTAGAAAGAATTCTGAATGCATAACATAATGATCTTAATTTTGTGTTAAATTATTTTATATGTACTATCCATTTGCGGTTTGATTGAATTGAGAGACCTATAAATGTTGTTACCTTAACATCAGCATATTGTTCATTTTCTATGGAGCAAACGATTGCCGATTTGAAACGCAAAATTACATTGAGACATTTGAGTAATAGACCTGTTTCCAATAGAAGTATTTTATTCAGTATGATTCATAATGTTACGCACATCTTAGGGGATCGATGATGTTCACTTTTTGCTCGTGAACATGTGGGAAATCTCAAAGAACCAACAACTATTATACATGTGAAATATGCCCCATATTGATAGGCAATTCATTGTTTATTGCTGTTGGAAAAATGCATGTTCTGACGCAATATAATATTCTGTCCCTGTCAAACTTCAATGAAAGATGAGTTGGCTCTCAATCAACTACTACTGCAACAAATGCAGCAACTTCAGAGAAATCAGTGTCACAAGTACACATGATATTGTTACATTACTTATTGTTGTGGAATGTAGAAACAAAATTAACCTAAATATTATTCTAAGAAGAAATTGAAACTCTTATTAACAACAGCGAAATTAAACCTACCTTATGGGAACATACATTTTTTTTATTTATTTAAAAAATTAATTTTTTTTTTTTTTTAAAGAAAATAAGTAACCAATCAAATTTAAAATTTTCCCACGTTCACTTTAAACTGTATTCAGTATGTCTTTCAATTATATATACTACAGGAACAGATGATTTTCATATAATAATTTTAATGGGTCGATGAATTTATCAACCTATATTCAATCTCTCAATATGAATCCCCTGCAATAATGAGATACTTAGCCTTGAAAAATTGTACAAATTTATGTCATTTCAGCAGCCGTTTCCCACTACAATCCACAGCATCGTCTTAACACGACAGTCATTTGATTGCCTTTGATGTCTAAATGAAGATGGATGTTCTGAATAGCGTGCAGCGAGCGTTATCGCCTTTTGTAGCTAATGGTGGGTTGGCTTGAGAAATGGTCCCAGTTTGCTTTTGCCAAAGGCGTCTTCAAAAGATTTGTTTCTTTTGAGACATCAACGGTTTCTTCAAGTTAGTGGGTTCAATTATTGTGTTCTTGCAATTTGTGAGTTCTTTTGATACGTTTGTAAACGATAAAAGAGCCCTAAGCATGAACGTTCCTGAAGAAAGAAATTGAAGCAATTTGTGACTGCTTATTGAGTTACTCACACTTCAGCAACGATGGATTTTTAAGAAAACTAATTTTAATAATAAAATGCTTTATAAATGTGTTTTTTACACAGCCACTCGTGAAGGAGGTTACTTTTAGGGCGTACAGAGCGTGTTGTAAGTGCATTTTACAGCACTAGTGCTAGAAGTGAGAGACGATGCTCAAAAGGTTCAGATCAATGGCGGCTCGTGGTCATACTATGAAGGTGTGCAACGCCTCTCTTCTCTCTCCCTTCCTTCCCCCTCTCCCTCTCCCTCCCCCCTCTCTCTCTCTTTCTCACACCCTCACACATACACACGCCCCTACATACAGGCATTATTATTCTTTAACATAGATAATGACAATTAGAAACAAGGCATCTTATGAAGTTTGATAACATGTTGAATAGTTCCTTTTATCACCAACGAGGATTGACCGCATTTCTTTTCACAACATCCGTTTAGACTCCCCCAAGAACCCCTCTGAAATATTTACTACTTGCGTCGTGTTACCGCATGGCTCGGAACTTCCAGAACGTTTTTCAGAGGGTATCAAGAAACACTGATTCGAAACTTTTTTACTCGCGCTTTTGCTGTGGAGTATTTTCCATAAACTCGCTGTACAAATTTAAGCTTAAAAATATAAGTTTCTATACCCAATACTCAAAAAATCTGGATAGCTTGCCGTCTACACTGACTGACAAAACACAAAGTTTGCGTCGCTTCAGTAAATGCTTTTTCTTTTCAGCAATTTTGTCTGTGACTTTTCCCATTATTTTAATATTTTCGACGCTATTCATTGTCAGTTGTTCAAACACACTTCACAGAAAAACGAACACTCTAACTTCGGTTTTTCAAAACGCACTAAAAAGTAGCCTCCTACATACGTTTACACAATACATTTTGGTTTTCACATGCTTAGGAATGGATTTGTAATCGCAACTCCCTTTAAAATGTGCAAATAACATTCGATTAACACAATACTTATGAATGCAACACTGCAAAGCAATGCGTTTGCGTTTCGCGGGCTACCGAAGAATTGCTTTGGAAGGGGTGAGAGCTCATTCAAGTGGAGGGATATCTCACACTTTCTTCCATCAATGCCACACTTACTTCTCTTAAAAACTTGTGCTAGCCGAGTGTTATATCTTCACGACATGTCAAGGTACTTCCAGAGGTCGCACCTGCGCAGTAATATCCGCACGGTCCGGAGTGTGCTCCCACCGCCCGTAAGCCACCATGTTCCCCCTCTTTCCCCTGCAGCCCCGCGGGAGCACGACCCCGGCTGCTCGCTCGCATTTCCCCAGTGTGCTCTAGCCTGATGTCACGAAGGGCATTGGCGGCGGACTGTCAATCACAGCTTCCGAACGGCGCGTGTTTTGAAATACCATGTTTCGGAAACGCTCTGAGAGGTCTTGTATTCCCCTCATGTTAAGAAATGTTTAAGAAACATTGCACCGCAGTTATTTGGGTCTGCACATGCGAACGTGCGAATACCCACGAGCCGCCGCTGGTTCAGATACAACTATGAATAAAAGAAAGAAAATTAAATATTTTCGTCTCATCGCTCCAACTACTACTAACCTTATCGTAATAAAGAAAACAGATGATTTATATACTTAAAATAAAATAGAGAGAAAATCGGTAAGACTCTCCAAAAGTGATATTAATTTGCTCGTGGGATTGGGTTATTTGGCCTATCGGTCTCATATCGCATCATTTTTAACTAGCAAAATATGATGTCACTTGTTCCACTCGAATGAAAAGGAACAATATTATGTTTTTTGAAGAACGTTCTTTTCTGTATTCTCTAATTTCGCTTTACCTAAATAATTTTTTTACCTAAATTATCGTCGTCACCACATAAATATTTTCATTCCAAAAATGTCTACTCAGATGCTTTACTTTTAGTTGTTAGTGACAACCAAAAAAAATGGTTAAAAGAATTCAGCGGTCTCACAAGTCAGAAATTTGTTCTACTTCTTTCACTGTTAAGTATTCAACGAAAAACGACGGATGTGGAGGAAAACGTAAAAACAGCGGAGAAAGAAGAAAGTCATAGACCCGGAAATATGTCTTTCTCACGCATTGAAGGAAATTGTGGCACTGAGCGAACGAATTGCGTGCTTCGAAGAAACTTTTTCGAAGCGCTCTTGATCCGTTGCCGGCCGCTTGTTGCGCTGCGGTCGCCGTCTGCAGACATGGCGCTCCTCACGAGCAAAAACAAGTGAAAGTAAATGTATTTCGTCGGTTCGACTCGGCGAAAGGAGTAGCACGAAGTCTGTAAGGAGACTAAACTCCAGTGGTCACCACATAATATGTATGAATAATATGTATGAAACACATCGGCAGCTAATCGGTTGATTAATTAGTGTTTCTGGGTCTGTCAACGGCTATGGTCATTAGTCCTGTAAGTGTAGTGCGGTTGTTTTTATCGAGGGGTGACTCCGCTCCCCTCCTCTTCCACCTCCGCTAGATGGCTAGATCCGGCGCCGACCTACCGTAGGCTAATGGGGTTTTCCCCAACCAGTTTTCTCCCACCAGTTTCCTTCGACCTAGCAGAAAAGCTAGTGTCGAAATCCTACCGCCGTGAGGATTCGAACCTACGATCTCCCGGTAAAAGGGACAGTGCGTTGATGCACTGTGCCACTGGGTGGTTTGATTGATTGATTCTTTCGTGTTTGCCGGGTGCGTCAACTGCTTTCATCATTAGCCCCGTAAGTGTAGTGCATGCTTTTCTCTCGGATGATGACGGTGATCTTCCCCCGCTGGATGGCGAGATCCGGCGCCGACCTACCGTCGGCAAGTGGGGTTTCCCCCTAACGATGACTCTCCCACCAGCCCCAGCCGGGACAAGCTCTAAGCTCCCGACCGCTCTCCCGGAATATGTGGTAGTGTAGTGCATGTTAGTGTAAGTGTGTCGGTGTAAGAGGAGAGGATAGGACAAGGAAGAGGAAGGACAGATCGCGCGCGGTCCGTGGCCCGTTTATTAGGGTACTGCTCCGGCATTCGCCTGGTGTTGATCAGAGAAACCACGGAAAATTACCTATCAGAGCAGCCGGCCGCTTTCTTGTAAGTGTTCGCAAGATGGTTTGTTTAAAGAAAGAGTGGCACTTTTTGTGAAGAAATCCAGACATTTAGAATTAATTGACAATAAAATTTCAAACAAATTAGATGACCGCAAACTCTTGAAAACAATGTGTGCATATCAATTATAAGTAAGCAGTTTCATTTACAATGTTTCAATTCTGCAGTAGGCTTATTCTCGATTTGAGTATTGTTGCATGATAGAATTAATAATAATAATAATAATAATAATAATAAGAAGAAGAAGAAGAAGAAGAAGAAGGTTGACAACACCAACTTAAAACAATAATAATTATGATTGTTATTTATTGACTTTCTCAACAACGTTGGACAATACATAATGCATCGGAATTCAGATTCACGACGTATGACACATTGCTTTGCTGTTGACACATTGCTTTGCTTCATAAGAACGTAAATGAGATCAAATTTGCATGTTCCAAATTTCAAATTAAATTATTATTATTATTATTATTATTATTATTATTATTATTATTATTATTATTATTATTCTCATCGTTGTTATTATTATTATTATTATTATTATTATTATTATTATTATATTTGTAGTATTCTGTTCTCCATCTTCGAAATATTCCATATTTCACAAATTAATTAGTATGTGTGTTTACAATAAGTTCGTGATAAGCTTATCCAAAAATTAACCTGACGCTTCGCCACTGGATATACACGATTTAAAAATCGGGTCAATTAAAGAATTCTACATTCACGAGTAATCTTTAAGAAGCAACTATTAAAAAATCTATCTACCTAAATAAAACGAGAACGCAGGCACAAGGGCTTTCTGAGTTTTCAATTGCGCTAGCACCCGTTGCTTTCATGTGTTCGAGCCGAATGAAACTCGAGTGAAAGCCAAAACCAAACGACCGAATTTTTGCGAAACCATTCATTATATTGCGTATTACTGGGCGATTACCTGTTCGGCCTCAGAACACCCACGTAACTACAGACACTTTCTCGCACTCCCGTCTGGGAACACGTGGTCTTAATTTCAAATCGCGAGCAAGCAACGTAAATCCAATTTTCGATCGACTCGATGAGAAAGTAGTGCATCTCGAAATTGCTTGTTCTAGGGACATTCAGCTCCAAGCACGTGAAACTAACTGCCTCTCCAAGCTCAGTGACTGGAAGGTCGTAAGGCACGAAACAATCCGGGGACTGATTTTCGACAGTAGGTAGTAGTTAGGCCAAGTTCAACCACCGTCTGGAATAGAATTACAGCGGCCGCCTCCTCTGATCGGTCGTTTCCCGTAGTTCCTACGATCACCACCAGGCGACTGACGGAGTCGTATCCATACACACGGGTCACGGATCGATTGATTGATTGATTTTTTCGCGTTTCCGGGCGCGTCAACAACTTTGGTCATTAGTGTAGTGCATGTTTTTTTCGGAAGCTGGCGGTGATCTTCCCCCGCATTATGGCGAGATCCGGCGCCGACCTACCGTCGGCTAGTAGGATTTCCCCCTAACCAGGACTCTCCCACCAGCGGGCCACCCCCCAGCCGGGACAAGCTCTAAGCTCCCGACCGGTCTCCCGGAATATGTGGTAGCGTAGTGCGTGTTAGTGTAAGTGTGTGTGTGTGTGTGTGTGTAAAGGGAGGGGGCAGGGCAAGGAAGAGGAAGGAAACATCGCGGCAGCCCGTGTCCCATTTAGCATGGTACTGCTCCGGCATTCGCCTGGTGTTGGTCGGAGAAACTACGGAAAACTACCGATCAGAGCAGCCTGCTGCTAGAATTTTCCTCCAGACAGGGACTGAATTTGACTTAGCTGAAAAGCTAGTGTCGAGAATCCTGCCGCCGTCAGGAGTCGAACCCAAGACCTCCCGGTCAGAGGCGCTGCAGTGACATCAGTTGAAGCATTAAGCTACCGCTTTCGGTTTTACTTTCTCTTATTTTTCTTATCCTTTTCACATACACACACACACACACACACATCTACATCGCTATCACACATCCAGGGAACTTACTGGGTCAGGTCCTTAGAAGGGGAAATCCTCGCAAGCTAATGTGTAGGTCGGAACTGTATCTCATGTTGCATTGGAAAAGGAAACACGACGCCTCTCGGTATGTAAAATGCATCATATTTGCAGAACTATTTTTTTTTATTTTACGTCAAAAAACAGTTGAAACGGCGTATGACGTGCTATGGGGAGAAGTGATATTCTGTGCACATTTTCAAAATTCTGTGATCCCTACACTGAGTCATATACTACATAAATTTGGAAATTTAAAAAAAAGCTCTCATGTAATGAAATCTATATTCAAGGATAAATAAGCAATGCATTTTGGGCTCTTATCCATGATGTCCTTCGTCAAGGAATAATAATTCCTGCCGCAACAACATAGAAACTATAATTTCAATAACTATATTTCCTAATGAATTCTAGAAGACGTGCATAGATAATAAAGTTACATTTATGTCCAGAAGCTAACAAGGGGCCATTTCAGCATTTGCTCAATGGATCAGGGAAACTGACGAAAAACCTGATCGAGATGAGGGTCATTGACCCGGAGGCTGCAGTACAATACTGTTACAGGTTGTTTATACACATTTATACAGTCCAAATGGTAAATAATTCATTATGTATCATTGTTAAAATTAATGTTACTTTTCTAATTGGAATGTTACTTTTCTAACTTTACTAATTGTAGTTTAATCATAATAGTTGAAGCGCCCGTAAACTCTGAATAATAATCATTCATCATCATCATCATCATCATCATCTTTGTTGGAATGACACGAAATATGAGACTTTTTGCAAAAGTCGAGGAAATCGAGGTGTTTTCTAGTAGACTGCGGGACCAAACTACTGCCTAACGGTATTATGAAGAATTCTTAACGACCAATTGATGAAATATTGAAGGCAGGTTAACGGGGCTCGGTCGGAAGTAAAAATGAACTACAAGCTGGTTGTTTGCCAACGTTTCGGAAAATTTATTTCCTTCCTCAGGGCTGAATAATTCCTTTCTCATATTCATATCATATAACGGCATTATTAGACCAGTTCAAAATCACTTACTGAACTATCTCTCTTGCTGAACCAAAGTAGTATGATTTTTTTACTTGCAATAATTATTTTTCATTACATTTATTTATATTAATTAAGGGAAAAATAATTTAAAAGATCGGCAGTGAATATTGCTTGAGAAAACACAAAACTAAATTTGTTACTCCTCCAACGAAATGTGCTATATTTCACGATTTAAACAAAAATATTTTTCAAATCGTTTATGAGATAAAATTAGTATCCAGCAAGTCAATAAAATAAGTATCATTCGTATTATAGTACGATTATTTTCCTAAAAACGTTTCTTTTCCGATATACGGAAACGATGTGTGTTACCAGGAAGTTCCGACTCACCACGCCACTAGATTACTATCATTTTGTCTCATTATCTTATTGCGTTTACACGCCTAACAATGCATGGGGTGACATAAACGCATTATGCACATGAGTGTAATATAAAATAGTTCATAATTAAATCGTTAGAATGCGTTTATGACCTGAAAACCCTTGTTACAGCTGAGTTACACTGTGCAATAAAGAGTTAATGAAATTGGAGTTGAAAATACAGGATATTAGTACATCCGGGCTTGGTTTTTGGGGTCTTGTTTCTTAAGTTGATGTAGGAAGTTTCTGTAAATTGGAGAAACCGATGTTTTCTTCACACCCAACCCCGAATCATTTCCGTTTTTTGGAGAAACACAGGAAGAGGGTGTGTGTTCTCTAAAGATTCCGTTGCGTGAATTTGCTCGACGTATTGAAATTTGAAACATGGCAATGAGTATATAAGAGTTGTACGCATTTTCCCTATTATGGTGTAAATGACAGAATTTGTCTTTTCATATCTATTCGTATTATATGTATTCGTATTTTCACTTGTGTTCCAAATAAAGCGTCAATAGTTTCTGACAATTGAATGTATTCATGCATCAGCAATTGGTATGTATCTTTTGTCAATGTACATAGCATCATCATCTCTTGGCAACTTCTCGGAGTATTGTGGGAATTCTGATTGGATATTGTTGACGTTCTTATAAGAAGAAATAAAAGAAGTCATCTTCGTCAACATATCAACATATCTGATATGTTGACGAAGATGACTCCTTTTATTTCTTCTTCTCGGAGTTTCCTTGACTCTATCTTCAGGCATATTACTTATGTAGAAAATTGTATAGTAAGTAGATAAAACGTCATCTAAAAACATTATTATGTGTCAATTTCAACTACCACAACCTAAATAATAAACCATAAATGTATAACATTTCCATAGGGTACATTGTACCTACTTCAATTACATTACTATATACACAACGAAGCAATACGTACATACTTAACCATATTGTTCCCATTCACAAGACAAAAGATGATAATGCTGTACAGTTTGACTAACGATGTATACTAATAGCTGATGCATGAATAAATTCAATTCAAAACTATTGACGCTTTATTTGGAACACAAGTGAAAATACGAATACATATAATACGAATAGATATGAAAAGACAAATTCTGTCATTTATTTCGAACAAAAGTATTACGTTGTAAATGTCCCCCGGTGTTTCAAGTTTACTAACAGTGCCTGAAAGTTTAAGGTAATACACAGAATTAGACCTGATTACTTGAAACACAAACTGATTAGGCTCTTTGA
Organism: Teleogryllus oceanicus; assembly: GCA_964035755.1. Taxonomy (NCBI): domain Eukaryota; kingdom Metazoa; phylum Arthropoda; class Insecta; order Orthoptera; family Gryllidae; genus Teleogryllus; species Teleogryllus oceanicus. Next base: position 54,357,530 of record CAXIVR010000013.1, read on the forward strand.
TGGCAATTTGTCATAAAATCCTTAAAAAATAAATTGTACAATAATGGAAAATTCTTAATTGAAAACAACGAAATTATTGTTATAAATTATTAAATTTCAACTCAGTACATTTCTTAGACGTTATTCTAGAAGATTCCTGAATTACTCTGAAAATGTTTAACTTCATTTCTTTCAAATTTTAAATAAAATGAGTGGGAGAAATAAAACATTTCAGTTTTGTTAAAATACTCATCCAGTCTATAATGTAATAATTTGATTACTTGAGCCAACTACATTAACGTGCATTACAGAGCGAATGAAAGTCGCAAAACAAAGAGAAAACGGCGAAGAAATAGATGTTGCCAAGATAGCGTAAAGAATATCTCTACTTGTGCAAATCGATACATCTGGGGGCGTGTCTAACAATCAAAGAAAGTGCTACATCATGTTTCCCCCGAACAAGAGAACATCGACATTCCTGCCATGCAGATCGACTTTCCGAGAGGAAGCCAATGACCTAGAGAATCTAATCCGATGATGAATCTTCTTGTAGTGGGTGCAGAAAACAGATGAAATCGATTCTTCTAGGGTGACATTTCGATACTTGATCTGGTGGTGATACTTTCCTTGAAATAACGATAAGGGTATTGTATTGCGCATGTCCAAGTGCATCCAAATATACCGTTAAAGGAATCCAAGTCGTTGGATTTGCATGACACTTTTACCTGTAGAGAAGACTGGGACACCATGGGTAATGAGGTACAAAGAGTCGCTGAATGTTTGCTGATATCCAGGGTGGTTAAGGCTGGGTATCATTAAATTTTACTGAGTGGCCATATCAGGTGACAGTGTCAACAGCACATTACAAAAATTCACATACAATGCAGGTACATTATTTTACAACACTTTGCCAGATGACATTAAACGATTAAATTCAATAGAAAAGTTTAAATCCAAAGTGAAATCGTTTCTGCTGCGTAACTGTTTCTATACAATTAGAGACTATACTGAGCATCACAAGAAAAGTAACATTAATTCTGATATAATATACACAATGAATTATTTACCATTTGGACTGTATAAATGTGTATAAACAACCTGTAACAAGTATTGTATTGCAGCCTCCGGGTCAATGACCCCCATCTCGATCAGGTTTTTCGTCCAGTTTCCCTGATCCATTCAGCAAATGCTGAGATGGCCCCTTGTTTTGCTTCTGGACATAAATGTAACTTCATTTTCTGTGCACGTCTTCTAGGATTCATTGGGAAATATAGTTATTCAAATTGTCGTTTCCATATTGTTGCGGCAGGAAGTGTTATTCCTTGACGAAGGACATCATGGATAAGAGCCCAAAATTTATTGCTTATTTATCCTTGAAAATAGATTTTATTACATGAGAGTTTTTTTTGTAATTTTCAAAATTCATGTAGTATATGACTCAGTGTAGGGATCACATAATTTTGAAAATGTGCACATAATTCACTTCTCCCCATAGCACGTCATACGCAGTTTCAACTGTTCTTTGACGTAAAATAAATAAAAATAAATTTTAAAAAATATTCAGGTGGCAATGTTCTGACTTCATTGTTTTAGGAAGCGTGAAGTACTAGCTGATCTTTCTTTTACGAATAAAATTACAGACAACATGTATTTGTTTTAATACTATTTTTCATTTCAATACTGGTACAGAAGTTCGATTGCAGTTCCTTGAAGTTTTTATCATCTTCCCACATTATATGTAAGTTACAGTAACTAATTTTATTCATCTTATCTGGCCACTCTGAAAATGATGAAGTATAGAGACAAAATGGATCAGGTGATGATGGGGCACCATGGGTGATTGCGATGCTTTTTCACATGTTTACCAGATGTGGTTTAACATACAAGACAAAAACCACTAAAGGGATATACGAAGAAACATATATGAAGAGAACAATTAATTTGGTTGCAGAAGGTAGAAACATAAGAAGTGCAGCTGATAAATGTGATTCGAGAGGGAAACATTAAGACGTAAGGAAAAATTATAAAATCCCTTTCTGGTGCAGAAGTTGAACTCAAATCAAACTACAGCCGTAAGCAAGTTTTTACTTGTGTCCAAGAGAAAGTGATTGCTGGCTGCAAAATGTTTTATGATTAGTCATCAAAAAATGTCGCAAACTTGCCTAGTAAACTGCTATTGCAAATAATGTTAAATGTCCAGATTCATCGTTAGAGAAAGACATTGCAGGAGAAGACTGGTTAGCAGAAGTTTTCAAAAGAAATAAAGATTTGCCCCCAAGGTCTTGCTCGTGACGCAGCATTCAATCGACCAAACGTGCAGGTTTTTTCAGTATTTATCAATCGTTAAAGTCAGAACCTAGGTTCCTTCAATGTAGGTGATTCTTCAATTTAGATGAAACAAATACATCAACTGTTCAGAAGAGCGGAAAAATAATTGCTAAGAAAGATTTCAAAGCTGTGTGGAAAGTGCTGAGAAGGGAATCCTTGTAACATGTTATATAGTCTGCGCAATTATTTACCCCCTATGTTGATTGATTGATTGATTTTTTCGTGTTTCCGGGCGCGTCAACTGCTTCGGTCATTAGTCCCGTTAGTGTTGTGCATGTTTTTTTCTCGGCAGATGGCGGTGATTTTCCCCTCGCTGGATGGCGAGATACGGCACCGACCTACCGTCGGCTAGTGGGATTTCCCCTAACCAGGACTCCCCCACCAGCGGGGCACCGCCCCAGTCGGAACAAACTCTAAGCTCCCGACCGGTCTCCAGGAATAGTGTAGTGCATTTTAGTGTAAGTGTGTGTGTGTAAGGGGGGATAGGACAAGGAAGAGGAAGGACAGATTGTACGCGGTCCGTGGCCCGTTTGGTAGGGTACTGCTCTGGCATTCGCCTGGCGTTGATCGGTGAAACCACGGAAAACTACCGATCAGAGCAGCCAGCCGCAAGTATTCTCCTCCAGACAGTGACTAAATTCGATCGAGCTGAAAAGCTAGTTTCGAAAATCCTGCCGCCGTGGGGAGTGGGAACCTAGGACCTCCCAGTCAGAGGCGCTGCAGTGGCATCTGTTGATGCACTGAGCTACCGCTCCCGGTTACCCCTATGTTAATTGTGCATTTTTATAGCGGAGTGGATAAGCAAAAAAGAGCAAAATTAGGGATACCAATTGCAGTACATCAACAGCATAGCAACCATATTACCAAATTTGGGTTAGTTAAAGAGCTTTACTAGAAATGAATTTTGTAGGTCGTACCATCTCCATTATTGGAGTATGTAGTGAAAATGATGAGACAAGTTAAAGCCCTTCCTGACGCCTACCACAGGGGGACACACAAGTACATTGCACATAGACAACACACACAACTATGCCCGAGGCGGAATTCGAACCCACGATCCTTCGGTCCAAGATCGCCACGGCATTACTCCCTTAATAATAATAATAATAATAATAATAATAATAATAATAATAATAATAATAATAATAATAATAATAATAATCCGGCCATAGGGTCTGCTCTTCCGCCTAACCACTGAGTCTACATTGATACAGGGTAGTAACATATAAGAGGGGAGAGAAATCCGTACATTTACGTCTGGGAGTGCAAAACTAGGGACCATCCCGGCATACACCTTAAGCGATTGAGTAAACCCAGAAAACCTCAATCAGGATGGCGGCTTAGGGCCGAACAGCATTAATGTATAGAAATGGGAGAAAAGAGAAAAATGAGAGAAGGGAATCATAAATGAAAATGAAGTAGAAAATACGAGCGAGAAAGAAGAAAGGAGAGAGACTAAAGGGGGGACAAACTGTACATTTATGACTGAGAGTGCAAAGCAAGGGGCCATCTCGGCAAACGCCTTATGCAATTTTGAGTAAACACAGAAAACCCTCAATCAAGATGGCGGCTTATGGCCGAACATTAATATAGAAGAATATGGTATGGATAGTAGTGAAGGTGACGAGATGAGGCGTTTAGGGGAAAGGGTTGTAAAGACATAAATGGGGAAGTATGTGAAGGAAAGGGAAGGAAGATAAAGCGAAGAAAAGGAGGAAGAAGAAGTAGGTGGAAAAGGAATTTTTTTCCAGAAGCGGTACAGAAATGTTACGTTTGGCAATCATTAGCATTAACGATCTTGGCTTCGCGGATTGGCAAAAGAAATGTATAGTTATAAATAATAAAAATGTACAAATTATAGTATGTATTTGGCGATTATTGGATCGGTAGGCCGACTTCGCCAACCAGCTACCGGTGTCCCCCATGCCTGGGCCTAGTTAAATTCCCATGCTTAGGGGTAAGAGCGACATGAGGCGAACATGACGTATTGTCTTCCCCATATCTACCAAGATCCGCCTGCTTGAGATCTTCTTCGTCACACAACCTCCGAAACTAGAACGATTTTATAGGAAAGCTACAACTCTATTTTAGTCTAGACCGGGAATCGAACCAGGGGCCATAGCACGGGAAAGCTAGTAAGCTGCCCATGAGCCATCCCAGAGGCCGAATTATAATAGATAAAAAATTCATTTGAATATTCTAAACCTTTTAATTTATGAAATCACTGCCATATATCCTGTCAGAATATCTAATAGGCATACGTTTTAGAAAACCTGATCCGGTCGGGGCGGGACCGGTTCTGCCTTGAAGAGAAAAGAGCGACCTCGGCCGTGAAGCGAGCACGCGAGCCATGTGCGAAGAAAGCTAATGGGAGCGCCAGATTCAAGGTCATTTTGACAATTTTCTCCGTTATGTTTCTTTACTGCATTTGACAATACAGTAAGGCCCAGTTGTCATAAAAGTCTGGCAAAACTTATATTTTACATAATTCACAATAAAGAGGAAACGCTTATAAAAATCGTTTCTACTTTTACTTTGGTGCCATTGATAAATCAGTAAAATTATATATATATATATATATATATATATATATATATATATATATATATATATATATATATTGTGACATACCGATATGTCACGTTAAAATAAACTAACATTTATTTGTAGACAATATGGTGGAACATGCATTACGAAATATCACGAGAGCTAGAGCTTAGCAATGACCGTGAATAAACAATGTAGTTTTTGTTTTTTCTAAATGCATTAAGAGATGGCTTGGTGCCGAAAGTAGAAAATTTGGGATTGGGCGAAGAAGTTTAGACGGTCAGCTACACCAAACTATAACAAACGTATGGATTGGCTGGGTGAGAGAAGGACGATCAAATGTTATGAAAAAATGAAGGTAGTTTAATACGAAGTCTTCGAGGATGAATCATGCAGGAAGATTTCATTCTGCTCGGAAACGCGCTTCTGAACTGATCGTATGTTCGTGAGAGGGAACGAGTACAATCGAGATAGAATTGGGTTATCAGTGAAATTTTAAGGACAGTGAATGATATTGCAGATATTTTGATGTGGAAGCAATATTGATGTATAAATTGGAACTTTGTCGGGAGTGGTAATCGAGTTCGGGACTATGTCATAGGACGTAATCGGGACTGATAATTTTGATAGTTGGAGACCAGCTTGGATAGGGGCAGAAGAGGATTTCTTGGAACTTTGGACTACGGCAAGATCGCAAGATATTTCGACTGAGAAGTCTACGAGGGACATCAACGAAGAAAAGATAAGTTAACCGCGGTATAAATTGTAAATTGAAAGATATCTTGATCAAACGCCTAAAAATTGTAAATTCACTAAATTGTTTGCTAAAAGCGTAAAAATAAACTTTGTTGAATTTTGTTCTTTAGAAAAGAAAGTGATCTTTCATTTAGTCAATCCAAACAGAAATGAACTAGGAATAGAATAATTCTATTTCAGATTCCCAGCTGCGCTGTATAGTCGGCGGATCCTATAATCCATTATAGAGGTAATAAGGATTATAATATATCGTGACCCATTGACCCAGCAAGCCGGACGCTAAGATCTTTAGCAGATATAAATGTAGAGAGAGAGGAAAAATTTTGTATATCTCAATATATATATTGGTGATGAGGCTCAGGGTAATGAGCCTCCTGTTCTCTCTGACCACATTCAAATATTTCACACGCAATAAAGAGGACTTTGAAAGAAAATACATGACTACCCAATTAGAGGAAAAGGGTTTCTTACAAGGGTGATAAGAGTGCAAATGGGAGAAGAGGGATGGTGGGAAGGGATCGTTCTCGCCGTATTTTAATGATTATATTTATTAACTTCAAATACGGAAGTAGATTTTTTCTTTCCTCCTTAGCCATCCTGTACCCACTCCCGTTGTTAGTGTAGACTCTAGATTGATATCTCTATTCCAATAAAACCTACCCTCCAATTATCTAAGAAAATCCGTACATCCGTAGTGCAGCGTTGTTTGGAATCTACCTCCTTCTAAAAGATCAATAAAACGCAGTTTAATTTTGATTTTGTTTACTTTCTCGCACACTATGTACGTACGTAGTAAATATTGAGTTTTGTACTGCTGCAGCGGAAAAAGGCATTTTTTCGTCAGAAAAACTCGCATTGTCGGGCCCTGACATCGAGAAACGGGATAAATCTTGTTCCTACATGAATTAAATTGCTTTCTTTAACAGGTTCTGTAGTGAAAATCCAGTGGCTCCATGTAACCTACAATATTTAAGGCAAAACGTTCGTCTGTCTTCTGTCTGTCCGTCCGTGATTATCGCTAACCGTAGGGCTCGTGTGGTCGCCTAACTGTTCAGAAGATTGTATCAAAAAATTAATATTCCCCCATCGATTTTACTGAACTCTGAATTTGAAACGAACATTTTGATTTTGAGGGTTACTTTACACGAATACTTAATAATATTTTCAGTTTTCTAAAAATTGGCTCCAATTTATGAATTACTTTTTTTTCTTGGAGAGAGCAAAGGACGCTTAATAAATGACACAGATCTGTGATGTAATTAATTCTCATTGAGGAGAGGGCGCTCAATAAGTAGAAAAGTTGAACGTTCAATTTTGAAAATTTCAAAAGTTGAACACTTCCTCTGCTTCTTCCTACAACAATACTGTAGATAGAGTTTTTTCGTTAATGAAATCTGTTTTTCAAAGATAGATCATTGTATGGGATCATGTACAATTTTGTGAACTTTATTTGTGGTTTTCGTGTAATTTTGTGTAAATTGCGGGTAATTTTTAACAACCTTTATGTCAATTGTCGAATCGGAAATTAAGGTCGAAGATGACAAAACGGCGTAAATGATACTATGCACACCTAGTTTTCACCAATAATGTAGGAAAAAATCAGATTTTTTAAAATTTTTAAATAAAAATATGCAAGTAAATTAAAGAAAATTGATAGAATAAAAAATATCTTGGGAAAAAGCAAAATATGTGGTATAGTTCTAAATATGTAAAAATATATAACGAAACAAATGGATATTGTGTTTGGAGAGTGACAGTTCTCATCACTATTACAATTTTGAGAGAGGTAAGTAGAAAGACAAAAAATATGTAATTACATAAATATCCAGTCTGTACTTCAGACCATATGAGTTGACGCGCCTGGTTATACGAAACAATCAAGCACTCAAGCTGATAGAGCTGAGCATCTTGTGCTGTTCCTGAGCTATCTCAGTCAGTGTGATTGTTAGAAATGTCCCAGCGTTTGGATCGAAGTCGGAGGCGGCCATCGTGAGCGTGTTCCGTTTCACTTTCCGCTCACCTCCCCTCTTCAGCCCCCCCTCCCATCCATTCCCCCTCCTCCTTTTAGCTGAAACGTCCGCTCATGCCGATTCAACCACCGATTTCTCTCGACTTCTGCGCCAACCGCTTAACTCTACGAAGCACATGCGGCAATTTCGTGTAATGTGCTTCCGCATTTGATCTCGAACCACTCGGTTTACCGATTAGATCTTTGCAATTTGTTGTAAATAAGGACGGGAAAATACAATGTTGTACGTTGTCCTATGTTTAATGTTGCGTGATCGGTTGAAGTGACAGTTTAAGAAAACATTGTTATTACCAGCGATAGTATCCACTACGTGTGGTGTTTCAGATCACTGGCCTCTCATCTGTTGATAGGGAGTGTTCAGAAGTTGGTTACGCCATGTGGGATTTGGGGAACATAATCGTAGTTGTTGATTAAGGCTTTTATCCAGCTGACAGACGGTTACGCTTTTAGTCCCGATGGGATACATATTGGACCATACACTAGACACCAACACACTTGCGGGTTCCCCTAATCTGGAGTCAACAGAACGCACATTCATGAAAGATAAGAGAAAAACCATGCCCAATATTGAAATCGATCCCTTCAGAACGAAGTGCTGTGAAGTGGTTTTTGCCACCCAAGTATAAAACCCAGCACCCCCTACAACTCTGTTCATGAGCCACCCGAGCTCAGTATGTTTGACATTCATGCGTTAATCAGCGACACCTACAGTTATCATATGAAAAATTAAAATGGTTGGTTGGTTAGTGATTCCTGGCGCATCAACAGCTTAGGTCATTGGTCCCGTACGTGTTGTGCATGTTTCCCCTCGGAAGATGGTGGTGATCTTCCCCCGCTGGATGGCGAGATCCGGCGCCGACCTACCGTCGACTAGTGGGGTTTCCCCCTAACCAGGACTCTCCCACCAGCAGGGCACCGCCCCAGCCGGGACAAGCTCTAAGCTCCCGACCGGTCTCCCGGAATACGTGGAAGTGTAGTGCATGTTAGTGTAAGTGTGTGTGTAAGGGGGAGAGTATAGGATAAGGAATAGGAAGGACATATCGCGCGCGGTCCGTGGCCCGTTTGGTAGGGCACTGCTCCGGTATTCGCCTGGTGTTGATCGGAGAAACCACGGAAAACTACCGATCAGAGCAGCCGGCCACTAGAATTCTCCTCTAGACAGCGACTGAACTCGACCTAGTTGAAAAGCTATTGTTGAAAATCCTGCCGCCGTGGGGAGTGGGAACCTAGGACCTCCCGGTTAGAGGCGCTGCAGTGACAGCAGTTGATGCACTGCGCTACCGCTACCGGTGGGGGTCTGGACTTCCAATTACTCAGGAGTAGGGGCGGATTTTAATAACCTAAAGCATGACCAAAAATGTTTAATAAAATGTTCTTAAAATGTTTGAAAAATGCTGTAAAATAAAATAAAATGACGTATACATTTTGATAAAAATTAGTTCGGATGAACAACTCAAGCTGTTGGATACATTACTGATGAAATCGACGCTTCTTCTATTCGTTCAAGGGATCCCATCTTTCAAAATTTTGGTTTGGATTGTTCTTTATCAGGACATCTGACTAGTTATCCCGAAATCGGCTGAACCGACAATGTCGTTGATAGGCGTCACAGGGACTTTGGATTGAACATTTAAAATGATACCCTTAAAATTATATTAAAATCGATTAAATCAGCGAAAAATGCATTGATAATGACGAGAAAATAAAAAAATGACTTATTAATGGAAATGCCGAAAATGCAAAATGACTATAAAAATGGAAAATTTCCTTTCGTCATACATAAAATTAATTTCATACTAAACGACATTGATATCTAGTGAAAAGAAGAAAATAATTTCATTAAAAGCACGTGAGTTTCCGGCACTCATGAGTTTCCGGCACTGCCGTGACACTCGATGTAAATTACGAGCGGCATCGGGCCCGCATCCCTTCTCCTCACTGTACACACCGCTGTGTTAACGAAGCGAGTACCAGCGAGGTCTCATGGCATGCGTGCAGTGTGTGTATGTGTGTGTGCGCGCGCCGCACGTGTGTGTGCCTGCGTGTGTAAAAGGAGAAAACCAGACGAGGAAGGGCAAGATATCGCGCGGACCGCGGTCGGTTTTGAAGGTCCAACAAACAAATTCGAACTTTTACTCATCCCGAAATAAAATTGTTCATCCAGAGAGGGCCCGCTATAGTGAGAGTATGTCAGGAGGGAGGATTAGTGAATGAAAGGTGTGACAGTCAGAGAGTTCGAGGGCACCAAAAAATACGTTTCTCTCGGGAGACTTTCTTAATCGATCTGAGCGACGCTTCCGTCTTTTCCCGAAGCGATTGCCTTGTTCCCCTTTCACTGTCACAGCCCCTCGAGTATCGATTAGCTCGCCTTACAAATGCAAACTATCGGCGCTTTATCGCATTGCAACCTCCGTTACAGGTGGGTTTTACATAAAAAGTAAATTGGTTTTCCTAATTTAGCAATTTCAATGACATTAATGTCATTGAGAGTCCTGGTTAGGGGGAAACTCACTAGCCGGCGGGAGGTCGGTGCCGGATCTCGCCATCCAGCGAGGGGAAAATCACCGCTATCTCCCGAGAAAAAGCATGCACTTCACTAACAGGAGTAATGACCGAAGCAGTTGACGCGCCCGAAAACACGAAGAAATCAATCAACCGAAGTGTAGGCGGCACGGATGAAACCTGCCACCTCCCGTAATAAAAAAGATGTGCTACGCCTCTACGCCTAGGACGATCAAGCAGTTGCGACCGAAAACACGAAACACGAAAATGTAAACAACGAAAATAAATAAAATTGCAAACACGAAATAATAAATCAATCGATCGATTGGATCTTCTCTGAGTGACCATGCTATTGCAAATGAGTTTGAATACGTTGGCCGGAGCGGCACCTTAACACACCATGGACCGCACGCGATCTTATTCATCGTCGTCGCGTTTTCTCCTTTTACACACACACACACACACACACACACACTTCTCTGACACTGCACGTATATTTTCCTCATCATTGCCCCCCTCCTCCCTTACACATACACCTACATTTACATGCACTATAGTCCCCAACATATCGGAAAGTTAGAGCTTGTCCCAGTTGGGGTGGTCCCCCCACTCGAGGAGATATCTAGGCTTTGAATTTCACTGAACAACTCTTCACTGCATTTCATCGCATTTCACAGCACTTAGTTACTCATGTAACATCTACTACTCCCAGGTTGTTCTAACGTATTTCTAAAACTACATTAACTTAGAGGAAAAGCTTTGAAAGTAGCAGCGGGTAAACTGTCCGAATCTCTAATTGTTCTGTTACTAAATGAAAATTTACCAAGATCTGAATTTCGTTTCCTTGTTTGAATTTTGTGGGTGTGATCGCTTCGCCGAAATAATTTGTTTTTTCTAGCCAAATATGAATTTCCTTCCAAGCTGGTCGACCTATGTACGATTTATAAAATTCCCAAAGCCTGCCCTTGCTCTTCTCGTTTCAAGAGGTCCTCATGACCTTTTTATTGTGTTAGTTCTATAGGTAAAGTTATTCGCTTTCCTCTGTATTCTATCTACATTTTTCCGGTGCGACTTTCTGTACAGATCTCAACGTGTCACTCCGTATTTCATGAGAGGGCGAACCAACGAAAGATAGCTAATTCTTTTGCGTTTGTAGAACTTTTCTTTAGAATTCGCATTACAAAGTGCAAAAATTTCCATGTTTTTCTCACTACCTGATTTATATTCTTCTCCCATCCTAATTTACTGTCTAGGTGAATGCCTAAATATCTCCATGATGGGACTTCGAATGTTGACCTCACCTAAACGATAGTCTGGTTCCTCATAATTTCGTTTCCGCCCAAACGTTATTGTTTTGCTTTTCGATCGATTAATGCCATACCATTTCTTTCAGTTCAATCACGTAAATGTTCTTAACATTGTTGTAATATTTGTTCAGCACTACCTTTGATTTTGCGGTAAATAACACAATTTTCTGTAAATAAACGCACCTTTGATTGTATGATAACATGGAAATCACGTACCCTAAGAAAAGTAATGGCCCTAAAACACTTCCCTGTGCAACCCCTGAAGTAACAATATCCCTAGACGAAAACAGAGTTTCAACTCGAATTTTTTATTCCCTTTCTCTAAGAAAATTGCTTATCCACTTCGCAAGTCTAGCATCAACTCCTGAAGTAAATAATTTCCTAATTAGTAGATCATTCAGTACTGCGTCGAATGCTTTCGCAAAGACAAATTCTGTTGCAAACTAATCTACATTAGCTTCAATTTTCTTATTGTCTTTGTAATTATACTATAATGTTAGATTTTCTTTCCTCGGGTCTGTTTAATATCAGAAATTCCATTTATGGAGTACTTTACTTTCAGACGCTGGTGTATTAAGTCCTACCGATGTAATATTCTACAAATTGTATGTTTGGGAAGGCAATGATCTACAAAGAGAAAGCAGACAAATAACCATTTAAAACAGTCCTAAAGAGTTGACGTCGAACCGGTTTGACTCAAAGCTTCGCCTGCTTTCCACTAGGAGCGACGTTTACGCGGTTCGCGAATGGACGGAACACAACAACCAGTGCATCTGATCTTCAGTATATCGTGGAACGACCAGATCATACTGATCGTTAAGGATTTTAGGACCTGTCCGGTATATTTCTGATTCTTAGGATCTGCCTGTTGTGATACATGTAGTTTATTATCACTTTCTTAAAGATACATGATACATACAGAACAAAATGTAAAACAATTCACATTGAAAGACTTATTCCCATTCATAACTACCATCTCTAGGTAACCATTTCTATTTCTACTTCGCAATTATTAGTTTCGCAATTCCACATCGTAATTTAAAAAACACTATCCGATATTTTCTCATTGAAAATTTAATACGCCTGTTTCAGTGAGTAACAATTATTTTCTCAACAACCAAAACATCAATCAGATATTATCAATTATTATTACAAAAACATAAAAATTACTACAAAGAATAATGTAATTGCTACTTTCATTTTAGGTTTGTATAGTATTATGCAAAGTTTCTACTCGCCATAAGTCATTAGGCAATACTGAACACCTAAGATGTCAACCTCAAGTTAAAACCTTGCCCTTAACGATAATTTAATCAAAATCAGTTCTACATGCATACCTACCTTTTGACGGGATAATTTTAAAAGGAAACGCTATTGAATTCCTTTTAACGTAGTAAGTTTGCGTACGCGGAGAGGCAATGATACGTTACAGTGGCATAAACGCTATTCTTCATCTACGCTCCAAAAAAGCTCTGGAATGATATTAGAAGCTGGGAATAAAATTGTGGTTCCGAAAGCGATGGTGTGGAAAATGCATGGCATATGAATACGAAATCACGAGTAATGAAGATGATGATGAAGATAAATATGATTTTGATATTGATAGCATGATGGTTGAAACAAAAATATAAAATTTATGGTATATCTACACTGAAGACGGTGGTGATGTGGAAACGAGGGCAGTAGTGACTCTAATGATGTTATGACTCTAATGATGACCACCATGGTTATGTCTGTGACTGAAGGCACCCATTGCGCCCCTACAAAATAGTTGGTGCACAACAGAAATTGCACATCTCAAAAAAATGTCATTTTTCGATTGAGTGATTCTCAGTGATTCCGGGCGCCAACTGCTAAAGTCATTAGTCCCGAAAGTGTAGTGCACACTTTAGCTCGGGAGGCGGCGGTGATCTTGCCACCCTGGATGGCGAGATCCGGCGCCCACCTACAGTCGACTTGTGAGATGTTCCCCAACCAGGTATCTCCGACCAACTCTGCAGCGCCTCTGACCGGGAGGTCCTAGGTTCGAGTCCCAACGGCGGCAGGATTTTCGACTCTAGCTTTTCAGCTAGGTCCAATTCAATCGCAGTCTGGAGGAGAATTCTAGCGTCCTGCTGCTCTGATCGGTAGTTTTCCGTGGTTTCTCCGATCAACACCAGGCGAATGCCGGAGTAGTACCCTACCAAACGGGCCACGGACCGCGCGCGATCTGTCCTTCCTCTTCCTTGTTCTATCCTCTCCCCTTACACACGCACTTACATTAACATGCACTACACTATCACATATTCCGGGAGACCGGTCAGGAGCTTAGAGCTTGTCCCGACTGGAGCGATGCCCCGCTGGTGGGAGAGTCCTGGTTAGGGGGAAACCTCACTAGCCGACGGTAGGTCGGCGCCGAATCTCGCCATCCAGCGGGGGAAGATCACCGCCAACTCCCGCGAAAAAAACATGCACTACACTAACGGGACTAATGACCAAAGCAGTTGACGCGCCCGGAAACACGAAAAAATCAATCAATCAATCCGACCAGCTGGGCACCGCCTCAGCCGGGACAGGCTCGAAGCTCCTGGCATGTGTGGTAGTGTAATGCATGTTAGTGTATGTGTGTGTGTAAGAGGGAGGATAGGACAAGGAATAAGAAGGAAAGATCGCGTGCGGTCCGTGGCCCGTTTGTTAGGGTACTGCTCCGGCATTCGCCTGGTGTTGATCGGAGAAATCGCGGAAAACTATTGATCAGGGAAGACAGCCACTAGAATTCTCCTCCAGGCAGTGACAGAACTCGTCCTAGCTATCTGGCTAGTGTCGAAAATCCTGCCACCGTCCGGACTCGAACCCTAGGACCACCCGTTCACAGGCAATGCAGAGACAACCATTGATGTCCTGAGCCACCTCTCTTGGTCATTTTGCGAGATAACGGGTTTAACCTTAGCAGACTATTTATTTCGGGGCCACGGACAAAGTATCACTTCATGTACTGGCCGTCTTGCGAATTAATTTTAAGAAAATTTTAATACAAACATTGATTTCTCAATATATTTCTTTGCTTTTCTTCAGTCACAGACGATAAAAGGTGCCCCCTCCCCAGGAAAAGTCACAACGATCAATAAGACCTATTTATCTCAATTACAGTACCTATCAATAAAGTCGTGATATATAATTAGGTAGATGAAGTCGGGCTATTCGTGAGTGAAGAATGAATGCAGATGGGTGCGGATACGTAAATTACGGGTAAGTAGTATTTTCCTTGATTGGCAATTTTTGCCTTCAAGTTAAGTTGACGGAGACTTCCTTTATTTTCTCACGTAAGAACGTCAACAACACAACATCAGAATTCCACAATTTTTCCCTCACAAAAGTTTTTAACAAGAATAGTAAATATAACATATTAAGGGTCATCGAGGAATGAAATCTAATATTTCACAAATGCGCTATTTACATTTTTCCAATTTAAAACAGAGTAGTTTGAAACGTTAATGTATATATTTAGGCGAGAACTTTTGTATAAAAAAATTAACAAATTATGGAGGATGTGTAAGATCTTTGCTGTGACAAGTTTCAAGGGATAAAATTGCTTCACTTGACCTTGATAAACATCAGGTGCTCTATCAGATTTTCCTAACAATGACATTCAATTAAGAATACAAAGAAGTTCAAAAGCTGTCGTGGTTTTAATTGTTCAATGTTACGTCCATTAATTGTGGGAGTCAATGCAGAAGTTGGGCTAAGGCTAAGCTCTAATTTTATTTACATTTCAAACCTTTAATTTCCTTATAAATAAAGTATATCAAGATTTTAAAGTGAAAGTAATTTTAATTATCCACTTTGATTTTCTAAAGCCAAACTTAAAAATTGTTCAGTAGTAATAATTAAGAGAACACAAGTTTTCTGATTATCCATGGCCCACTATTTGTACCTATAATCAGTTTAGTAAAAAGTATTATTAGGTCACAAATGTTCTGATAAACCATGGTCACTGTTACTATCAACATTAGTCTGTAAGCTTTCGAAAGAATGAATAGTCAAATTGTATAATTATATTTTAACAAAAATTATAGATTTGTCAATTTGTAGAACGTAGATTAAACATACGATATCTATCATAACATCTCTTACAATATTTTATTGATTATAGCACCAGGCTGTTCGGCCGTTATCCAGTCTCACATTGTAATAAGATAATATTAGAAACATAGTAATAACTAGTTTTTACATTATTGGATTCGCTACAAAACGCTACAACACGAGGCCAATTATCCAGTTTCACAATGTATTAAGATGTCTTCTTGAACTTCTTGAACGCCCGGAATCACTAATCATTCAATCATAAAATCGTAAAATTAAAAGGAAGAACGCTTAATCTTCCATCATAGTTACGTCACCTTCATGTCCAACTACAGTGCAAATACAAGGATATCCTTGCACCAAGAGGTTATAGTTTGCGAAGCGAAGACAGTGAGCGTCTTAATATCAAATATTGGGTATTTTTAAATGCATAGTTTGGTGAGTGTGCTCGTTGAATGAATGTGAAATGAATAAACACAATGTCCAGCGATTGTCTTCGCATGTATCCCTTTACAAAAAATTTCAGTTATTACAATTGTAAATGATTTGTTATGAATTTATATTGAGGATAGTTTGATATCGTACAATAGTACGATACCTACAACTTTAATGTACACATCTAGGTAAATATTCATTTCAGTAACGTTTTCAAAAACAAGTTAAACTATGTGCTCACAAAGAATAGTGATTGTATTGATCCAGAATTTGTAAACTTTCCTCATTTCATCAGTTTTAGAGAATAAGAACAACATGGTACCGGGAGCGGTAGCTCAGTGCATCAACTGATGTCACTGCATCACCTCTGACCGGGAGGTCCTAGGTTCGAGTCCTGACGGCGGCAGGATTTTCGACATTAGCTTTTCAGCTTGGTCGAATTCAGTCGCTGTCTGGAGGAGAATTCTACTGCTCTGATCGGTAGTTTTCCGTGGTTTCGCCAGTCAACACCAGGCGAATGCCGGAGCAGTACCCTAACAAACAGGCAAAGTACCGCGCGCGATCTTTCCTTCCTCTTCGTTGTCCTATCCACTCCCCTTACACACACTTACACTAACATGCACTACACTACCACATATTCCGGGAGACCGGTCGGGAGTTTAGAGCCTGTCCCGGCAGGGGCGGTGCCCCGCTGTTGGGAGAGTCCTGGTTAGGGGGAAACCCCACTAGCCGACGGTAGGTCGAAGGACGATAAGTAAGAAGAGAAAATGGAAGTTGTGACATAGATCAATACTGCGTGTTCTGAAAAAATTTAATGAACCATGTCGATTGCTTAATGCACAAATGTGTGTCCACTCAGGTCTACATCATTTTTTGGAGACTTGTCGTTCCTAGTTTATAATGACTGTATATAGATATAACAGAAATCAAGCTATTTCCCAGAAAGCAAACTTTGTCGCTTCATTAGTAACTGCACCTTTACAAACTTTTAAGCTTAGTTTTCTCGAAACTGGGAATTGTACAATACGTGAGCACTAAGTCATGGATACATTCGGCACTTTCTTATTTCACGTCAATAAAGTCCAAGTACGTCGGTGATCCAACAGGTTTTAATACAGAAAACCCTCATTACCACGAATTCGAAGGGAATGAAATTATCCGAGTTCATGTTATAAAAATTCGTGTTATCCGAGTCGTAAATGCGAGTATTACCGTAATCCCTTGTCGGGACCAAACTTTTGTTCGTGTTACGCGAAATTCGTGTTAAGCGAGTTCGTGCCAACGAGGGTTTACTGTATAATCAATCCTTCGGAAGATGATTTGTGAAATTTTTGTGACTACAGAGTTACTAGAGCGGATGCTGGGCATAAGAAAAGACAATAACTAACAACTAAGGATACCCAGGAAGGGTCCTTTAGAAAAATACATACAATATTTGGATTAAAAACATATATATTAGATAGATAATTTATTTAATTTGCTTTGGGCATTAAACCCGGTGACAAATTCTTTACACTTACTTTACATCTAATACCATAGTATACTAATGAAAAGTAAAAATACAGAAAATTCAATAAACAGAACAAAATAACTCCATTTAAGGCATGCCTACTAAATGCAGAGGCCTTTCACAGACTACTGATCCTATCGTTTATACTATTATTAGAATTATATCTTAACCTAAAAGCGTTGATGTTTCTAGAAAAAGTTTCCATTAGTGCTGCAGGCAAGCTATTCCATGACTCAATAGTCCTATTTACAAAAGAGTATTTTCCAACATCAGTTCTCTGTATCCTTGGACGAATTTTCCTAATATGGTCGTGACGTGCTAAGTAGACGGGTTCATGCATTCTTTCCTGAATTCCCTCCATGCCGGATTTTTCCCTAATGCTTTGTAAAATATACACAACCTTGCTTTTTCCCTACGGCTCGCCAATAATTCCCATGACGATACTTCATTGTAAATATTTCCTAACAAATTTCCCCTTTTAACAAATTTTGCTGCAACCTTCTGAACTCTTTCGATGGAGTTTATTTGGCCCTTTCTATATGGATCCCAACACGTGGCTCCGTACTCTAACATTGGGCGCACAATGGTTGTATATGCTAGTTCTCTTTCTAGTACTTTTTTGTATATGCTAGTTCTCTCTCTAGTACCTTCCCCATAGCACGTCATACGCAGTTTTAAATGTTTTTTGACGTAAAATAAATAAATAAATAATTAAATAAATAAATTTAGTGCTTCCCTTCCTTAACACTCGCATTACTAAGTTTAAAGATTTCCATGCCTTCCCAACAGTAAAGTTGACGTGCTCCCCCCTTCCAAGTTGTTCATTAATTATCACTCCCAGATATTTACAACTAGTTCCTTGTGGAATTATCTTGCCCGCAAGCAAATACTTAGCTGTCCCTGTATTTCTACTGCGCGTAAAACTATTTTGCATTTATCCGGATTTATCTTCATTCTATTGATTTCCGTCCATTCTTCTAAGCATCGCAAGTCTCGCTGTAATTTATCCTGATGTGATTTATGTTCTCGATATTTCGTAAACATGGCAGTCGTCCGCAAAAAGGTTAATTTTTTAGCCAAAGCATTTTATTGAATTTAGAAATGTTTGAACCTGGGTGCTGGTTGATTTTTTTTGTTTTTTTTTCCTGGCGCGTCAACGGCTTTGGTCATTAGTCCCGTTAGTGTAGTGCATGTTTTGTTTCTCGGGAGATGGCGGTGGTCCTCCCCAGCTGGATGGCGAGATCCGGCGCCGACTTACCGTCGGCTAGTGGGGTTTCCCCCTAACTAGGACTCTCCCACAAGCGTGGCACCGCCCTAGTCGGGACAAGCTCTAATTTCCCGACTAGTCTCCCGGAATATGTTGTAGTGTAGTGCATGTTAGTGTGTGTGTGTGTAAGGGGAGAGGATAGGACAACGAAGAGGAAGGACAGATCGCGCGCGGTCCGTGGCCCGTTTGGTAGGGAACTGCTCCGGCATTCGCCAGGTGTTGATCGGAGAAACCACGGAAAACTACCGATCAGAGCAGCCGGCCGCTATAATTCTCCTCCAGACAACGACTGAATTCGACCCAGCTGAAAAGCTAGTGTCGAAAATCCTGCCGCCGTCAGGACTCGAACCTAGAACCTCCCGGTCAGAGGCGCTGCAGTGACATCAGTTGGGGGCTGGACATAGCGACGAAAAGACTGACTCGTCGCGACGGCTCGGCGGTGGCGACGGTGGCGGTGAACCCGGGGGCGACGGCGGCGGCGGCGGCGGCGGCGGCGGCCTGGGAGAGAGCTGCTGCTGCCGCCGCCGCCGCCACCGCCGCCGCGGCCGCCGCCGCCGCCGCCGCCATCGTCACGGTTCCCCGCTTGTACCTTCGGATATAAACCCGGTTCCCCCGAAGCCACCGGTTCTACGTCCGCAGCCTCCTACTGGCGACCAGCTCTGCTCAAGGTACCCAAGACTGTTGTGTTCTTCACGTGTGCCTCACAGTGACGCTACGTTTTGTGTTGTGGTTCGTCGACCTCGTGTGTTGGAACGTGTTACGTCGATATTTTTTTCGACATGGTTGATGCCTGTTCAATGTTAGCATTATTATTATAGCTGTTGTGACGATCGCGTGATATGATTTCGTGTGCTGAGAAACGTGCTACGTAGTTGTTTGGAATGTTGGTTTTGTTTTATGCATCGTTTAGTTATATTATTTCCACAATAATTGGTGTAGTATAGGCTTAAATTAGTTTCGTATTGGAAGATGTGTTTCATCAATTTTTGACGTTTCGTTGTTTGATTCCTCATTGATTTGATTTAGCCTGATTGTTACTAAAATATGCATAATTCGTTTTCATGCCTGGGGGAAAATCGTAAGTTGTTCGACATTGTTGCGTTGATTTATGCCTCCTTTGTTTACTTTATTCTTGTATTTATTTTTTGAAGATTCGCCTTTTAAAACGTATTATGTCACGTAACGTATGTAAAACGTATTACAACATTGTGGTGTTGTGTGATTCTCGTTGTATTATTTTAGGATCATAATAATGTTTGACATTTGCGTGAGTTGATTTCTGTAATGTTAACCTGTGTATGTTAACCTTACATCGATTATTTCGGCGGTTTAATTTTTCATTCTTTTATAAGTGGTGTTCACTTAGGTGATAATTTCGATTTCGTTTTATTGAATATCTTTTTTTTAACTACCCTCATAATTATGTTTGTGTCTTTTGCGTTAGATAGTTTAAAGTTGGATTATGGATTTCGATATTGTGTGTTGCTTGTCTTCTTACTTGTTTACGTTGACTTCATAACATTTGGGATGTTCACTTGAATGATTTCTTGTGTTTGAATAGTATTCTCGATCTTACATGGAATTGTGGTATCGTTTGATGCATCATTTCTTTATGTTAGCGCCGATAGGATTGTCGAGCCTTACCGTTTTAATGTTAGGTTCTTCATAGTAAAATAAATGGTTTAGTGATTTAAAGGTTTGTCGTGAAAGTGTACGTCATGCACGTAACATTATTTTTGCCGGAACAGGTTTGTAGCCAAACAAGTATGGTTTAGTCCTGGATTAGCATAACTTTTTACTTTCTCATTTACTTTTGCTACGAAGTATGTAGAGAAAGGATGATGTACAGGAAAAAACTAGATTTTTCGAGTGACAAACTCGTTTTATTGGTCTCTGATTGCGAAAAAGTTAATTTTTCTTGTTCATATACTTTTTTGTAAATTTTATCTAACGCGTAGTATATTTATAATTCACTTTAATGAGTTCTTGATTTCCAAAAAGGGGATTTCGGTAATACCTTTGTCCGTTTGTGAACAAAAGAAGCACCTAAATAGAGCTCAGGAATTTCACCTATATTGCTATTTGTCCATTGATTTGCCAGATGAGATGTAGTGGTCCCATAAATTTGAAACGTATATTTTAATTTTTTGTGAGTGATTTATTAAAGCCTCGACAATATTTTTCAAAGTTGTTCAAAAATTATTTTCAATTTTTTGCTCAAATAGAGCAAAATACGCTCATAACACTAACTCAGCCAGACTATTTTTTTTTCTTGTAACATTTAGAAATCATGCAGTGGATGTAATAGAAGTAAAGTAATTTCATTTAAACTTTTAATTTTTAAATATATTAAAAATATGTATTTTTTGGAACTTCGTAAATTAAAAATATGGATTTATTGGAGCTTCCAACGTTTTATTTAATTCACAGTATTTCAAGTGATGACTGATGGGTAAATAAAATATTATAAAACAGTAAACCCTCTTTGGCACGAACTCGCTTAACACGAATTTCGCCGTAACACGAACAAAATATCGGCCTCGGCAAAAGGTTTCATGTAAATTTCATGTAAAGGTACGGTAATACAATCATTTATAATACTCGAATAAGAAGAATTTTTACACGACCTCCGATTATTTCGGTCCCTTGGAATTCGTGTTACTGATGTTTTACTGTATTACGTAACTGTTACCATTAATACGAGAAAGTATATGCTGTTTGGGTACCACTAGTTTTTACTGTCGTTTTCTGTCAAACGTTATCCGTCAATTTTACCTCGTCTCTCTTTGGAAATCTTTACATTTGTCGTTTTGTAGGAACCATAAACTGAAACAAAAGTGCGTTTGTACAACGATTTCATGGCATCGAATATATCATTCCGATATTGCATCAATTGAAATTTGAATGTTTGAGTTGTTTACATATTTCACAAAGATTAATATTCTGACACGCTCTTTTTATCTTTATGCCTTATTAGTACATCCATAGTAAAGAGAAAGTATTGCAATGCTGCAGCAGAAATCGACAATTTTTCGACAGAAAAACTTTTCTTGAAGACGACGTCGTATAGACCGCATAAATATTTTTCCTATATGTAGCAAACTACTTCCTTTCACATGTGTAGTGAGCGTCCACTATGGGTCTTTGGTACCGAAAAACCGTTTGATAGAAAACCGTGTGACCGTCCATTGATCTCTGGGCAACCCTTATGCCTAAACCTTTAAACGATTTTTCCGATTTATCTGGACGAACTCGAGGCGCTGCGTTTGGAACGGATTCCCCTGCGTGCCCCTCGAGTTTGAAACGGATATTTCTTAAGGGAGAGGGAATTTACATGAAACATTAACAACATTTTGAAAAATTTCTCACAAATAATGTTTTTATTTTTTGGAACATCACATAACCTTAAAATGTTTTCGGCGCCTTCCTGTAACTATAATATTAAAGATAGATGTTCTTTCCCTAATGACATATTTTCCTCAATGACAGGTCTTTACAAAACGGTCTGTATAATTGCTCGAAAATACAAACGTTTTGCGTAATTTTGAGGGAAATAAAGGCAATTTTTAAATAATTATTTCTCAAAAAAGGGCTTCAACTTTGTTTATTTAAATTTCGGCCTTGGTTAGAGCAAATGACAAAAATTGCGCAGGTCTAATTTTTGACTGAATTTTTTAAAATTGCAAAAGTCAGTGATAATGCCAGAAAGTGTGTGCGGTTGTAGCAGGCTTGGCGTCATTGAAGGTCAAAATTGTTACTTAAAGTTTTCCGGAACTATGCAACAATGTATCTGTTTACAGGTGCTCATAGCAACGATGAACGAACATGGGAAGGGCGAATGGCATTGCGAACCGGGTGATGAAGGGTGAAACAGGGAGGGTAGGGAGTAGGATTTGATTGATTGATTGATTGATTTTGTCGTGTTTCCGGGCGCGTCAACAGCTTCGGTCATTTGTCCCGTTAGTGTAGTGGATGTTTTCCCGGAGATGGCGGTGATCTTCCCCCGCTGGATGGCAAGATCCGGTGCCGACCTGCTGTCAGCTAGTGGGGTTTCCCCCTAACCAGGACTCTCCCACCAGCGGGGCACCGCCCCAGCCAGAATAAGCCTTAAACTCCCGACCAGTCTCCCGGAATATGTGGTAGTGTAGTGTATGTTAGTGTAACTGTGTGTGCGTAAGGGGAGAGGCTAGGACAAGGAAGAGGAAGGAAAGATCGCGCGCGGTCCGTAGCCCGTGTGTTAGAGTATTGCTCCAGCATTCGCCTGGTGTTGATCGGAGAAACCACGGAAAACTACAGATCTGAGCAGTCGGCCGCTAGAATTCTTCTCCTGACAGCGACTGAATTCGACCTAGCTGAAAAGGTAGTGTCGAAAATCCTGCCGCCGTCCGGACTCGAACCTAGGACCTCCCGGTCAGAGGCACTGCAGAGGGAGAAGGAAGGAAGGAGGACGTGGAGCTAGGTGCGAGGGACGGGACAGAAAGAGAATGGCGAGTGAGACAAGTCGTGGACCCACACTCGGGAAATACAGGGTATCTCAGCTTTCATGTCTAAATAGACGTTTGTTTCGAAACCGTTTTCATATACAGTAACTGAATTTAATTTTTTATTATAATAAACAATATATCTCTCAATAATTAATCTTCGTGTGATTTTACAAACATCTAACTAGTTGGTGTTTCATTAACTTTTAGAAAATAATCAATTAAACGGAATTAATTTCTTTTGATTACCATAGTTGTAAAAGAATATGATTATTTTATTATTGGTGCATTTATTTTGTTTGAAGTGGACATTTTATAGTAGTGACTTTTTAGTAAACCATGATTGCATTTTTTTAGAATGATTATCGCTTGATTCGTAAATTATATTCTGATTCCCTTATTGTGTGAGATTTTGTAAATCTTGGGAAGGTACTCCACCTATGAATTAGACGATAACGAATTGGTGCTCTGAGAAAAATAACACTAAATAGTACCGGAATATTTTATAATGTGTTACTGACATTCTAGTTTTCTTTTTGATATATGAATATGAATCTAAACACCAAAACATCTACGAAGAATTTTGTATTGATTTCAATAATGTTGAGGTATAAATAACGAGTCACGTTATCAATAGAGAAAATAAATTCATCACAATATCTCTAGTCTATCGAAGAAAGAAGTGTACATGGTGTATTTGAAAACGTTCAATCAACTCTAGTGTCAATGTCGCGATCCGGAGTAAGTCTCAGTAATTGCAACTGCTTCAACTACTGGTAAGTTTGTTTGAACAACAGTGAGAAGTATAAAATTATATAAATTGAGTTTTTTTATGTTTTTGCGTGTTTTTCGAAGATTTTTTTCACATCCAGTTTGTTTAACTAATAATACAACAGAGTATGTCAGTGCATTGTTGACTCATTATAAAATAAGGGATAAGATGCAAATGTATTATTTGAGTACCTCAAATCTAGGCCACCTTGCATCAATAATTTTGATTTTTGAACTAAATAAACACGCGATATGTATCGCATTATTTCGTATATTTTGTTCATAAAAACGGACTATTTTGAAGGTGAAACTGATGCTCTGTAGAAAAACCATTTCTGCGAGACTTCGTTGCTTATTCCAGAAGAACATACTCCATCATTCAAATTATAATCAAAACTTTCATATTACGGGTGATAATAAAAATTTGGAACTAGAGACAGAAATAAGTAAATCAAAGGGATGGTAAGAATAAAACGATTAAAATCGTATTAAATGTTTCAGAAGAACATTATTAGGAAATGAACCTTACTTTTTTCAACAAAGTTTGTATGTATCTACTGTATAAAAAATAGAAGACCATTCGTGTCATTTGTCATTTAAACTCGCGTATAACATCGGATAGTGCGATATGAACGTTTATAGTACAAGACTGGGTATAGGTTTTCGTTATATTGTGCTGTTACGTCGACTTTACGCGAGCAAAGGAACAAAAAGCTTTTCTTAACGGCCGGCATCTGTTAAGGATTTAACTGTCCACGTTTAGAACAATTAAACAAATGAATTGTACCTAAAAACAAGACGAACCCGTGCTAATACATCCCATAAAAATCGAAGAAAAGTTACGACACAAACTATTATCCATTAATATACATTATGTTTTGTATTTACCAAGATTTTGTATTTACACATTTATACGTAGAGATTGTTATGACTTACAACAGCGAATTCTGCTATCAACCTTACCTTAATGTATGTGACGAAATGTATAAAATCAGATAACAAATAATAATCAAAACTTCCTCACCACTTTGATGTTTTCTGTAGATATCACAAGAATGGTGTACAAGAAAATACATTGAATACTTAGATTTGATAGTCACCAACAATCGTTTTAACGATCTTACAACACCATGTTCTTTAAGTAAGACCAATTACTCTTCCGTTTCCCGCGATCTTGCCAAGTTGCGCATGACGCCATCTTCCCATACCCAGCCACGCATTTCAAACAACGCAAATCTCGTAATTTTTATTAATAAAGTAAAGCTGCGATCTATCTAATATTTAGAGACTTCCACTCCTATTTTTTTTCTCTTTTTCTTTTCGGTATCTCTCTTTTTCAAATCGCTCAAAGGAAGCTGGTTAGGAAGGACATCACTATCGTTCTCTTTAGAGCTTTAAAATATATGATGATGGTGTATGAATTCACTTATTCCAAAAAATGGAATTTCATATTTTTATGATTTTTTTTATTGAAGATCGTAATACGAATGGTGTTTAATGACACAAGGCCGTATACACAAAACAGACTTCGTTGATTATAATCTCAGTATCGCCTCTACTTACACACTTCAACACTTTTTATTATTTGCTGTTTATCAATCTAATAATATTAATGTTTTTTATAATAATTGTTACACTGTTGCATTATCATCGAAATATTTGATGAAATATTCGAAAGACAATTTGATTAAGTATCCGAAAGAACTGTCAGAAAGCCCTCCTTGCGCTTTCAAGCGTCCGATGTCGCGAATTCCATGGCTTTTTCGACAATCGAAAGCGCTCCCCAACCAATGGAGTATTGCATTGCTCACTCGAGCATGAAAGTAATAGGTGTGTGGAAAAGAAATCCCTTGAAAAGAAAGAGGAGGAAACGTTTCTTTAAGTTGGTTTCGAACAATAGTTTTGTCGTTCATGCAGTTCAAAGATGATCAGATTAAAATCATTAAAGTGATTTTAAAGAAAAGTGGATATTCTATTTCGATTGAAATGAATAAAATATTTCAAAACAAATCAATTCACTACACTGTAATTGTAACTTTATGATGTATATTACATTATTTGTGATGCGTAACTCATTGTGCAATAAAACTCCACCATCACAAAAAATGACTACTTTCTTTATCCAATTACATGGAAATAATTCTCCTCTCTATTTTAATTTTTTCGGAGTCTTCCTACAAATAAAATATTAAAGATAGAGGTTTTTCCTTAGTGAAATATGTTCCTTAAAGATACATTTTGAACAAAGGTCATGACAATTTTTCGGAAATTTGAGAACTTTTGGGGTACTTTTGCGTGAAAATATGAAAACATGAAAAATGTATCCGTCGATACATCTCATAAGGCCGGGAGCTATATAGGTTCATTGAATTTTTGCATGCATTGTAAATTTTTAATATTTACATTATTTTTCTATTTTCAAATGTAGGAATCCTTAACTAAAACTGTCAAGACTTTTTTTTGGGAGGGAGGGAAATTTAACATTACACACTCGTCAAATTTTGAAGCAGTATTCAAAGTTTGAATTTCTCAGATGTCCTTATTAGACATATTTATCTTCTCTTCCACGTCCAATCTGTACTGCCATCCATTTTGTAAACATGAAGATAAACATTTACATTCACTGGAGATTCAAGATAAATACTATTCTTTTCCGATCGATGTAAACTTCCCAATGACACATTGCTATGTGAATAAATTGTGATTTGAAAGCGTCACTAGGATAATAGGAGCTACTAGTTTCTTTATTTATTCTGTAAATAGAAAGCAATATATCAGTTTATCACTTATTGTTTGTATTGTGACTTTGTTTATATTTCTAAAAGAAGTTGGTTAAAGGTTAGTCTGGCTACTTCTAGGACAAGTCACAGCAAAAACTGTAGTTGTAAACATTATAGACATTCATATAAATTGGGGAAAGTGGAATGTTATTTTTCAGATCTTTTTCAATCTTTTCCCCCTAAATACATGACATTCCTTTCGTCCCTCCCGAACATTGGTCTGGAAAGAGAATCGGCGCTTTGCTTGCGAAAGTGCTAGTCATTCATCTTGATTACAAGAGCAGTTCTTTATTTTCATGTGTCATCTTCGAAATGATACTGTGTTTTAAGTCTTTTTTAATGAACTATAACTGCCTTCCTGTTTAACATAAGGAAATAGAATGTTGTCAAATATATTTCGTTATTTATGACGTTTCTTTTATTTCCTTCTGTGTGCGCGTGCTGTTTTGCCCTGCTGTTGTAGCTGATTACTGAAACTTATTTGAAAATTTTCATGTGATATAAAATTGCGAGTATTTCTGATTTATCCCTCTTTCATTTTCTCCATTGCATATTTCCTTCCTCGTGTAAGTAATATAAGAGTATACTACTTAATACCACCTAAAAGAGTGCGATTTTGTGCCTATTGTTTCAAGAGAAATCGTTTTGTGGATTCTTGATATTGAAAAATTGGTTTTCGACAACATAATAATAGGATAATAGGAGCTACTAGTTTCTTTATTTATTCTGTAAATAGAAAGCAATATGTCAGTTTATCACATATTGTTTGTATTGTGACTTTGTTTATATTTCTAAAATATGTTGGTTAAAGGTTAGTCTGGCTACTTCTAGGACAAGTCACAGCAAAAACTGTAGTTGTAAACATTATAGACATTCATATAAATTGGAGAAAGTGGAATGTTATTTTTCAGATCTTTTTCAATCTGCCCGTCTGACTCTATCTATCCGTCCCCACGTCTGACGGTTTGTCCGCACAGCACTAGCACCAACTCTGTCCTTAAAAATTTCGCCAGAATGGATATTCCCCGATCGGTCAACCTGATGAAATGGATATTTCAAAAATTGAATTTGAAATAGATATTTTAATTTTATGGGGTTTCTTACAAGACCAATGACTTTTTTTCAAAATGACTCTATATTTTTTTCTTCAAATATTTGTGCTGAAGTAGTGTTGCTTAATAATATTGCATCGGTAAAATTTTCATTCAAACTCTGTAATTTCAAAAATTACAAATTTCATTTATTTCGAATTTGTCTTTAACCTTCAATATTGAAGCTAGATACCTCTTTTTAAAATTGCAATATATTCCTAAATAAAATACTTTAAATTACTTCTAGTAAATGTTTTGGAAATATTGGTAGTTTTCTCATTATTTTGAGTTCTGAAGCCTAGATTGTTGTGAAAAAACTGAACTTTTTCCGATCTATACTTTATTCTTAATATTGAGTTAGAGATTTATTTATTAATGCAATACATTTTTAAGATCATTAAATCACTTCTCGTACACTTTCTTTTTCAAAATATTAGTAGTTATCGTGTAATTTTGAATTATATCTTAATGTAGAACTAGAATAGCAAGATAATAATTACGTAACGTTACCAACAATATGAGATAGTACATGCTGTGAAGTACCAATAGTTTCATTTTATTCGTTGTTTCGTTGGCCTTTCAGTTTGCTCTTGCCTATTCAATCACTTTATCTCATACGTAACTCGCATGTTTTACTAGTATCATTCGCTTCCTATTTAATCAATTTTTTCAAACGATGAAAGGACGTAAAAGATTTTGCTACATTGAAAAAGCCATTGTTAAGTGCTCTCTTTAAGTTCTACTATCGAGAAAGGCAACTAAACATGGTTGAAACTCCGTTGAGAACATGTTAGGGCAAAACCTTTTACATTCTTTTTCTTATTACAATTCACTTTCTTGGCGATGTTGGATAATCCAACGTGTTCACAATAGTCTCTGAATTAGGGAGACTTATGATTCAACTGTCAGACTGCACATTATCTACTTCTGGAACGTAGGTATGAATTCCATTCGATCCTCGTGAAATTTATAACGGAAAAATTGGGTTCATGAAAGGTTTTCTACGTGTTCTTCGGTCTATCCTAACTCTCCCTCTGCCGTTTCTTCATCATGCCAACGCGACCGGTTGCTCAGTGCATCAAGTAATGTCACTGCAGCGTCTGTGGCCGGGAGGTCCCAGGTTAGAGTCCTGACGGTGGCAGGATTTTCGACACTAGCTTTACAGGTAGGTCGAATTCAGTCGCTGTCTGGAGGAAAATTCTAGCGGCCGGCTGCTCTCATTCGCAGTTTTCCGTGTTTTCTCCGATCAACACCAGGCGAATCCGGAGCAGTGCCCTAACAAACGGGCACGGACCTTGCGCGATCTGTCCTTCCTCTTCCTTGTCCTATCCTTGCTCTTACACACACACACTAACATGCACCACACTACCACATATTCCGGGAGACCGGACGGGAGCTTAGAGCTTCTCCCGCTGGTGGGAGAGTCCTGGTTAGTGGGAAACCCCACTAGCCAGGAAAGATAGCGCGCTGTCCGTGGTCCGTTTGTTAAAGAGCGATTTTTCTAAGGATGAGCCAGAGTGACAACTAGTGGTGGCAACATAACTGAAGGTTCTGTGGTCGTTGTGCCCTTGAGTTCATTAGACCCCCTTCCCGCATTCGTTCGTTTGCAGTTGGCTAACTTGTAAATGGCTTCGACACTTCCTTTTGTGGTGTCCGTGTCCGACAAAAATATAGTGCGCTGCGAGAAATTATTGATATTAGGAAGTGCAGTGTTATGTGGTCTTCTCTAAAAATTATTTTTTTCTTTATATATTACATTGAATTTACTTTTTGTGTGATAAATATTATGTTTATTTTAAAACCGAGACTGAATACGATGTGCGTACCGGGCACGTTTTCCGACTTAAAATAATTTTTCTTTCTATTTACATTCTGGCAGTTTTCTTTTACTGATTGTGAGAGCATGTTAAGAGATTTTTCACATATGTAATTAAAGTTAAATATTTCCCGGAGTCACGTACGTGCATATACCTCAGCGAAACGCTTAGACTTTTTCATAGCACTTTACGAAGGGGCGTGATTGAACAGCTGTCGCGGCGGAGGGATACTTCTCTGAAATACATGTGATGTTCACTTGTTTTCGCGAACTGTGGCTCATCCTTAGGAAAATCCTTCTATAGGGTACTACTGCGGCATTCAGCTAGTATTGATCGGAAAAATCACGGAAAACTACCGATCAGAGCAGCCGGCCTCTAGAATTCTCTTTCACACAGTAATTGAATTCGAACAAGCTATACAGGTAGTGTCTAAAACCCGCCACCATCGGGGCTCGAATTCTAGGACGTCTGGTCGACGCCGCTACAGAAACAGAGGAAATGCTGGTTCTGAGGTAAAATGAGACGGTATAGGGAAAATATTTCAGTAGTTTGCAACAACCGATGGACACTGGATGGTATCGGTTTAAAAATTCGTTTCACTGGAACTAGTTCCAACGATCAGCACCAATTATTTGCGGATTATACACGGAGTTTTGTATTGCGTAAGTTGAGAAAAGTCAATTTACGATGTCATACCAGTGGCCACGGAGCCAATTACGTCTGATTATGCGCGAATGTGACTGCATATAGGTTAATAATCAAGCGGCTGTCCCAAAAATGTGCTTACTTTTCGATAAGAGCCTAATAAAGTCTGTGAAAGCAACTCTTCTTACTTGAATGTTACAGACGCGATACACTAAATCTTATTGTAAAATTAGCATATTCATAAATACAAAATCCTTTTGCAGCAATTCTCATTATTTTTATCATCATACCGATATTACTACACAGAGTGATGTAGAAAGACGTCAGTTTTTGTGTTTATCTGAATGAACTACTTTCATTAAAGTCTCATTGTTGTCGCTGGCGATAAGTGGAGCCAAAAAGTAGCGTGAGAACAAAGCTTTTTGCATTTCGCGACAACCTGGGTGACGGTTGGTTTCGGTTGACAAGTTGACAAATTGTCTCGCTCGAAATGATGCCCAATGATTAGCGCCAGTGATTTGGAAGAAGCATGGAATTATCTGGAAGATGGCGATTCCGTCCGTTTCAGTTGAAGAAATTACGTTACGTCGTTGTAGAATTCCAGATTTTTTGTGCCAAGATGATACTTCGTTGGGGTGGAACGGAGCGATTTTTTAATCCTTCTACGCGGAATGCCTTCTCGTGACGTTGTCGTACACCTTTTAATGATCACCCATTACACCCTATTTCAACGGGTATTGCATTTATTTACCGTAGTTGTTTATCCAGAAAGACATTTTACGTAAAAACTTTTAATTGAAACTACTCTAATACAAGTTAGACGAGTACAGTGAGCCAAAATAAGTCGTGTCTGTATTATGGAGTAACCTGAGTTGACGATTTTGCGTTAATAGGATTCAACGATATTTTGGGACTGTTTATTTATTACGTAACGCAAATTTGGAGTATTCTGTAAAGCACTCGTAACACCTGCTTACTTGTTAACGGGCTTTAGCATCTGTTAGTTTTGAACAGTGGAAGTTATTGAAAGGAAGTGCATGAGGGAATGGACTAATTGATGTATGTATTCGTTTCCCTTTTGTCACTTGTTTTTTTATCAGATATTGAGGTCACATGGTTTTTTCCCATGGAATTTTACATATTTCTTTAGTCTATGATGACGAGCGTAAAAAGACAACTCCAGTAATATACATATTGTCATAGTTAAACATTATTGAATACGTTTTATTTTTGCGACTCGTATTTAACGGATATTTTGACTGTAACGATCCACCAGACAAGATCACGCAGCTGTCCCTGCTAACCCGTGCTCGGGGCATTAGAAAATCCGTTAAGTACGAGTCGCAAAAAAATTAAAATCACTAAAAAATATGCTTCTCTAACATATGACAAAATGTACACCAGTGGATTCGTCTCTTTACGCTCGGCATGGTACACTATAAAAATATGTATGGTTCCATTTAAAAAAAAACAAATATCAATATCTCGTAAAATGAATGTGATAAAATTTAAGTAAATATGTGCAAACTAGTCCTATTCCCTCATGCACTTCTGTGCAAACTGAATTGCAAGAACTTCAACCGTTCAAAACTTCCAGGAGGTGCTCATTTACCTGTTTATTAAAGTCAGAATTACTTGGCGTTGCTGACAATGAGTTTGAAAACAATTTTTAAGTGAATGAAGGTCACATAAACGAGAAAATTTCTGATAACAATATTTAATGAATTTATATTTTAATGTTTTAGTACCACACCGAAAAAGTAATAATATTACAGTAAATGTTAATTTCTTTTAAAATATAGGCATTACTTTAAACTTACCCTCCCTACGTCTATGTAACGCAGCGTAAAGCTGCTCTCTTTTGTTAGTTAATGCCTTATTTTACGTGGCGAGACTCGGGCCATCAGGCCCGCTCTTCCGTCTAACCACGCAAATTTCGCTATGCTCCTTTCACCACCTAGGTAGGTAGGAAAGGAGGTATTATCTTGGGCGACGAAACAGGCGGATCTCAATTTTTCTCAGAGGTTTCTTTTAGGCTTGAGGATCTTTTACATGCAGTAAATCAACTAACATGGGACATCCGGCTTTACTTCCCCTCCGAAAGAAGGATTTTTTCGCCCTTATAAATCCACGGCTTCGATCAAGTTTGAACCCGTAAACTCGGGTACAACAGTTCGATACGCTGAATCCCTCTTTTGCGTTTGGTTCTTTATTTATTATGGACGAGCCATTAATGCTCTCCCGGAGAACGGAGTCCCGCCATCGACTTAGAGATTGTCAAGCAACGCTTGTGAAATTATCTGTATCAAAATGGCGGTTTTATTTTACTAGGCTAACGTAACCCAACTACCTTAACACGCACAATGTTTTGAATCACCACTCGTTTTACCGGACATTCCAAGTGATCTCTTTAAAAATTTACCGCAGTTGTTTGTTAAAAATAACTCGCGCGCGAGGAAGGTCGCTGCCTCTTGTTGCATGTTGCGAGGTGTCCGGCACGTGCAGTAAAACACGCCCTAATCTTCCGTCTGTGTCACACTTTCAGATTTTTTATAAAACGAGTTTTATGAACGTACGTAATAGTAAATTAATAGACGAGAGTACAAAAGATTTATGTTCCTGCAAATCACCACAATTGGGGACAATAATTTACAAAAATAAATTAATAACAGAATAACAAGAAGAAGAAGAAGCTTAATATTAGACATGACATCACTATAATTCACGGCGATACACAGCACAGTATACCATTGCACTTCGCAACACTGTACCTCATTGTCCTAGGTTTCAACACTCTTCGACGGCATTCCCAACACTGAACTGAATTGCACGACACAATTTCATGTTTTTACTTACGTGTTTTCCCTGACGTATACATGAACGTTTTCTTTTGAATTTTTTTCTCGATTTTCTTTGTAAGTAGTATGTGGATCTCAACAAGTCACTCCGAATTCCACAATAGGTTTCACAAGAAATGTATACGCCAGTCCTTTCGCGTTTACCGTATATTTATGTAATGGTTGCGTTACAAAATATAACGACTACCACGTCTTTTTCGTTATTTAGATAATTTGATTCTCCCACCCTAACTTACCATCTAACTGAATACCAAGATACTTATACGACAATGCTCATTTAATAAGTGTTACCCAAATAGTAACAACGTAATTATGATCCCGGTTAAATCTAATTAATTTACTTTTCGATTCCTTAATTTCGATATCATTTATTTAGCATTTATTTCAGCCTCATTATAAAACGATTCTGTAATGATTGGTATTAGTACATGATTACGAAGTATAATACAACACGAGCGATTGATTTGATTTGATTTGATTTTTTTCGTGTTTCCGGGCACGTCAACTGCTTTGGTCATTAGTCCTGTTAATGTAGTGCGTGTTTTTTTCTCGGGAGATGCGCGGTGTTTTTCCCCCGCTGGATGGCGAGATCCGGCGCCGACATACCGCCGGCAGTGGGGTTTCCCCCTAACCAGGACTCTCCCACCAGCGGGGCACCGCCTCAGCCGGGACAAGCTCTAAGCTCCCGACCGGTCTCCCGGAATATGGGGTAGTGTAGTGCATGTTAGTGTGTGTGTGTGTGTGTGTGTGTGTGTGTGTGTGTGTGTGTGTGTGTGTGTGTAAAGGGAAAGGATAGGACAAGGAAGAGGAAGGACAGATCGCGCGCGGTCCGTGGCCCGTTTGTTAGGGTACTGCTCATTCTACTTGGTGTTGATCGGAGAAACCACGGAAAACTACCGATCAGAGCAGCCGGCCGCTAGAATTCTCCTCCAGACAGCGACTGAATTGGACCTAGCTGAAAAGGTAGTGTCGAAAATCCTGCCGTCGTCAGGACTCGAACTTAGGACCTCCCGGACAGAGGCGCTGCAGTGACATCAGTTGATGCACTGAGCTACCGCTACCGGTCAAGGGCTCCTGGAAACATCCCGGTTCCGCGTTCGACCTCGTCCAGATGCTCCCAGCGACAACCTGACAGAGCGTAAGAACACGTCCAGTAGCTAACACGCACGGAAATACTTTGCGTATAAACTCGTCTAAACAGTCAAAGGGTTAAAAACGCAGCGTTTGTGGACATTTGAACTTCCCGGTTCTCTCACTTGTTGCGTTCCTTTCGTTTCCATTTGAGAATGCTGATTGGTCCTTCCGTAAAATTAGTATATGATATATAGTGAGATGCGGATCACGGGATTGGTCAGTTAATAAAACATATTAGTTTGCCAACGTTTCGAAATATTTAATTCCTTCCTCTGGGATGATTAATATACAAGACGGTCAAACGTCATGTCTGCCTCCAGACCAACTCCAGCACGGTGTTGCTACAGCCCATAGGTCCATTGCCTCCTTGCCCATTGTCCTTACTTGTCCATTGCAGTTACTTTCGTGCATTGGCCCTGGTCAGCGTGGCGGGCAATGGACCTGTGGGTTGTAGCAACTCCATGGTGAAGGTGGTCTGGAGGCAGACATGAAGTTTCACCGTCTTGTATATTAGTAAGCCCTGAGAAAGGAATTACATATTCCGAAACATTGGCAAACTGATGTGTTTTATTAACTGACCAATCCCGTGATCTACATCCGACAATTTATTAATGTTCCTGAATTCTACAATGGTATATATATATAATGAAAATAAACACGTTCTCCTTCGTTATTTTTTATAAAACTCTTTTCCCCTTTAAAATATAAGTGAACCGTGTGCAAGCTATATTTTACAAACTAACATGTTATGAAACGTTTCGTAAAAAAAGTTACACAAAATATCACCGTGATCATTAGACATTCGTACCACGAAAACAAGTCGCGAGGAACCGTGTCTTTTTTCCCGTCTGCGACAAAGCGAGGACGGTAACGTCTTGGTTGACCAGTTCTTCGACGGAAACAGGTGAACCGATTCGGAAGGAAGGTTTCTTGCTTCGTGGAAGACCCTAACTAACAAGCGGGGGGAAGAACGCATGACATAATGCTTAGCCGCGCTGCTTTTGTATTGGAAACGGAGGAAGTCAACGAGAAACTGTCCGCCTTAATGACCCACTATAGAAAGCTACTGAAGAAACGCGGAGCGTCAATCAGTCAACCTGTGACTGCAGTGGTATACCACGTACTCTCAAAGATAACACCATGATATAATGCTACATCAATTGATTGATTGATTTTTTCGTGTTTCCTGCGCATAGTGTAGTAATGTAGTGCATGTTTTTTTTTCTCGGGAGATGGCGGTGATCTTCCCCCGCTGGATGGCGAGATCCGGCGCCATGGTGGGGTTTCCCCCTAACCAGGACTCTCCCACCAGCAGGGCACCGCCCCAGCCGGGACAAGCTCTAAGCTCTCGACCGGTCTCCCGGGAATATGTGGTAGTGTAGTTCATGTTAGTGTAAGGGGGAGAGGATAGGACAAGAAAGAGGAAGGAAATATCTCGCGCGGCCCGTGGCCCGTTTGGTATGGCACTGCTCCGGTATTCTCCTGGTGTTAAACGGAGAAACCATGGAAAACTACCGATCAGATCAGCCGGCCGCTAGAATTCTCTTCCAGACAACGACTGAATTCGACCTAACTCGAAATTTGTGTGAGTGGTCGCCCATACTTAAGTAACATGGCATATGTATTTCACTGATAGCTTTTCATGTCGGTTTCTTTGTGTACGCCGTGAACGAGGCACATAATGTAGTCGTGCTGCCTTTCTACGTGTCACTAAGGATGTCGGGTTGATCTTTTCTTTAAGGATAACGGATATCCGATTGACATTTTCCTGATTTAGTTTCTATTCGCGAATTTAGCCGTTTTTTTCTGCACTAAGTGTAACGCTTTAATCTGACCTTCCACTATGATGATGCCCGCAAGCTTGTCTGTAATCCATTATACCGGAGATACCGACGAACCAAAGAAATATAAGCTTGCATTTTCGGATTACAGTTAACTTTCCATAATATACGCAGAACAACGGAAAATGGAACGCAAGATTCTGAAGACACTTAAAGGCAAAGTAAAAGCTGTACCATATGGGACAAAACAAAAATAAAAGATGTCCTACAAGAAGAACGTCAAAAATTGCGCAAGGGAGAACACGTAGCCCGACGTAGCCAAGAAATATGGGCATGCGCCGCAATATGGTATCCAAGAACGGGATGGAGGAATCAAGACAGGCAAAGACGGAAATGGGCAGATGATTTCAAGAAATAATTAGGCAACACCTGGACACGTGCAGCTCGCGCCAGACCCACGTGAAAGCACGATGGGCCAATGTCACTACTGCAAACGACATCTACCAGGCTAATAATAATAATAATAATAATAATAATAATAATAATAAAATATATTCATAACAAAATGAAGAGCTTTCCAAGCCTTGTGTGTAGGGTATCTTACGCCATCCAACAGTAGTGTACGTGGTACTCAAATAGTGTGTAAATCGACCAACTAGTTGCAAATGTAAGTACCACATTATCTCAAAAGTAACACCACGATACAATACGATTGGCGATGGAAATCAAATGATGTGTCGTAAACAACCATACTACACCTAATATCGAATACACTTCGAATGGGATGAGTATTTCTGAATGCTGTAGAACTACTTAATGAATTAATATCTATTCTTCTCTGATCGTATGTTTCATTGCAGGAATTACCCATAAATATTGTTCACGTCAGAGGAAATAAATATGTCAAAAGGATTTCGAAGTATGTTAGGAAATGCTTTTTATTTTTGACTTTAAGACGAGATGGGCTGGTTTGCACAGGTTAATATTGTTAAGACGCTTTGAAATTGTTTATATATATAACATATGACATGGAGTAGGATAAAAGCAGATCTCGCCAAAAAAAACATTACGTTTGCTTATCAATTTCATCAATGATTGCAAGTATGCTAATGCATATCCTGACGCTAAAATAAATAGTGAATTTTCAATAATAATTTCAAATAGAAATTAAACAGCAAGCTCAAATTCAGTCTCTGTCTAGAGGAGAATACTAACGGCCGACTACTCTGATCGGTAAATTTCATGAGACATGCACTACACTACTATAGATGTCGGTAGCATAGAGCTTGTCCCTGTGGATTGATTGATTAATGTTTTCGTGTTTCCAGGCGCGTCAACTACTGAGGTCATTGGTCCCGTAAGTGTAGTGCGTGTTTTTTCTCGGGCGATGGCGGTGATCTTTCCCCGCCGGATGGCGAGATCCGGCGCCGACCTACCGTCGGCTAGTGGGGTTGCCCCTAACCAGGACTCTCCCACCAGCGGGACACCGCCCCACCCGGGAGAAGCTCTAAGCTCCCGACCGGTCTCCCGGAATATGTGTTAGTGTAGTGCATGTCAGTGTGTGTGTGTGTGTGTGTGTGTGTGTGTGTGTGTGTGTGTGTGTGTGTAAGGGGAGAGGATAGGACGAGGAAGAAGAAGGACCACGGATCGAGCGCGCTCCATTACCCGTTTGGTAGGGTACTGCTCCGGCATTGGCCAGGTGTTGATTGGAGAAACCACGGTAATCTACCGATTAGAGCAGCCGGCCACTAGAATTATCCTCCAGATCGCGATGGAATTCGATCTAGCTGAAAAGCTAGTGTTGAAAAACCTACCGCCGTCAGGACTCGAACCTAGGACCTTCCGGTCAGAGTCGCTGCAGTGACATCAGTTGATGTAGCTTGTTTCTGTGTTGCCCCGCTCATGTGATATATCTGCTTAGAGGCAACCCGCGAGATGAAAGGGAGATCACAGCAGGATCTCGTCATTTAGCGAGGGAATATCATCACCGCCTCTCCCAATAAAAACCTCTACAACACTTACGAGATCTTAGCAGTTGACGCGCTTTGAATCACTTATCAATCAATGAAATATAAATACAGGTGACATATAATTCATGTTACAAATTTCGAGGCTATGTTGAGAATATGAAAATTGTAGTTTTTTTTTTACTAATGAACATGTGGTGGGAAATTTCATAGAAAGAAGTTAAAATGTAATGTGTACCCCTTATTGGTATGCAATTATTTATACACATGTCACGTTTCAATGCTGTCAACGAGATTTCGTTTTCTGCCGTACACCAACGGCTGATGGGTTGCCTAGAGATCAGGGGTATTTTACACATGGGCAACTTCGTATTGAACTGCTGGATTAGTGGTTCCTAGCGCGTCAACTGCAAAGGTCATTAGTGTAGTGCATAATTTTTGCTCATGTTTTTTGCTCGGGAGATGGTGGTGATCTTCCCCCGTTGGATGGTGAGATCCGGCGCCACTTACCATTTGGTTTCACCCAATTGATTGATTGATTGATTGATTTTTTCATGTTTCCGGGCGCGTCAACTGCTCTGGTCGTTAATCCCGTTAGTGGAGTGCATGTTTTTCCTCGGATGATGGCGGTCATCTTCCCCCGCTGGATGGCGAGATCCGGTGCCGACCTATCGTCGGCTAGTGGGGTTGCCCCTAACCAGGACTCTCCCACCAGCGGGTCACCGCACCAGCCGGGACGAGCTCTAAGTTCCCGATCGGTCTCCCGGGATATGTGGCATTGTAGTGCATGTTAGTGTGTGTGTGTATGTGTATGTGTGTGCGTGCGTGTAAGGTGAGAGGATAGGACAAGGAAGAGGAAGGACAGATCGCGCGCGGTCCGTGGCCCGTTTGATGGGGTACTGCTCCGGCATTCGCCTGGTGTTGATCGGAGTAGCCACGGAAAACTACCGATCAGAGCAGCCGGTCTCTAGAATTCTCCTCCAGGCAGCGACTGAATTCGACCTAGCTGAAAAGCTAGCTGCCGCCGTCTGGACTCGAACCTAGGACGCGTTGCAGTGAAGCACTGAGCTACCGCTCCCGTGGTTTCACCCAACTATCTATATCCCACTAGCGGGGCAAGCTGTCAGCTCCCGACTTGTATGGTAGTGTAGTACATGTAAATGTGTGTGTGTGTGTGTGTGTGTGTGTGGAGAGAGAGAGAGAGAGAGAGAGAGAGAGAGAAGAGAGAGAGTAAATAAGGTGTAGGATGAGACAAGGAAGAGGAAGGAAAAATTCTGCGTTTATAAGGGTACTGCTCCGGCATTCGCGTGGTATTGATCGGATAATCCACGGAAAACTACGAATCAAAGCAACCGACAGTTAAATTCTCCTCCAGACAGCAACAGAACTCTACCCAGCTATGTAGCTGGTATCACCGTCGAAACTCGTCATTCATGCCACCCTCGAAACTCGAACCTAAGGTTTCCTGGTCAAAAGTACTACAGTTGCATTAGTTGATGACCTGAGCAACCTCTCCCGGTTTCTTATTGAGCTTTACACGTTCAGAGGCAAAAGAGTCATTTTCATGTCATTTTCATATTCTTGAAGTTTGTCTGAGACATCTATAATTACGTAAGAAAATGTTCAAGTCTTTCTGTGTTGTCAAAATCAAATTAATTGTACGTTACTTTTGGCCAAATTGGAATTTCCTTCGACTTCCCACTTAAATGTTTTTAAAATGTAAAGAAATAAGCACTACACACGTAAAAAGAATTGCAAATGTAAATGAGTACAAAAGTAAGGTGTGATTAAAAATAAAAGTAACTTCCCACATCAAAAGTTTTACTTCTACTCCAAGTACAGCTCTCTTACCATACGTTTGGCTTATTATTTGTTCAGTCGTTTCCGTGCAAAAAATAGGATTCCGAAAAGTACTAAAAATCTGTTTTGTGACTTGGGTTAAACACTGTTTAACCACTCTGAAAATATGAACTCATATTTTTTTCACATTCCAAATAACTTAACGAGAAGGAGGCAGAAAAATTCCAACATAACCACAATTACAACCTTCAACTTTTACTATTTCAACCTTCAACACTTACAATTATAACTCTCTATTCACTTACCTGAAAACATTAATCATTTTGAATATTGTCGTCTTGAATGAAGTGCCGTGGCTCAGACTGTGCAATGGTGATCGTGCTGGAATGAAAACAGCTCGTTCGTAAAACATTCTCACGGCGCTAATAAGAAATGCAAACTGGGACCTATGCGTAGTCTTCATCGCATCACTCCTATTTCACGTAGATGGCCAACCATCAAAATGCAGAATCTCGCGTGAGGGTCTGTAATGTGTGGTGCTGGTCATTAATACCGGTATCTTCCATCTGGCGTGCAATTCAACCCGTCATTTGTTTCATTAAAACGGGACCACATGAAATGTGTTCTTACGTATAAGCTAACAGTTTGAATGGACACGATCGAATATACTTCAGTGTACGTCATGAGTATACCCATGGCTTCGTCAATGTTTCGAACGAGCTTCGTACATTTGTTCTAAGTATTTCGAAAAAATATCTACATTTTTTTTTTTTGGTTTGAATATTAATGTTACCACGTTTAATCATTATCCTCTCCTATCTATTTGATCCCAAGAATTTTGTCCATATGAGTTCATCCAAATGAATGTTATTTATTGCTATAAACAAAACAATATTTGTCCTAATAATCTTTTATAGACCAGGCTCGAAGTATTTTTTCTTAATTCAGTCGGACTAAAATAATTATTATTGTTACCATAATGCTATGTCGTCAAGATTTGTGATACTCTGCTAATATTTGTGTTAACTGCAAATATTTGTGCTACTACAAAGGCGCAACTGCTATATCACCTGTTGAAAATTTAACACTGATATACATCTGCAGTAAAAATCCATCTTAAAAAGGTTTTGTTAATATGGAGTTCAGTATTCACGTGTCGGTCTGTCAAATATATTGTGAGACCTCACAAAATGATAAAGGTTGCATCACTAGTAAAATGTCTATTAATGTCTATTAATAATTTCTAGGATTCAAAAGGGAAATCGAGAATTTTCCTATGAGTGTTCAGTACAACTGTAAAAAAAGAGCTGATAACAGCAAAAAAACTACAAAATAAGCACGAAAAATTAAATTTCCGCAGACATTTTAAAATAAAACATTTATGTTGAGATCCTATTGCTGTGCCATGCATCAAGAACATGGCTTCCTTCAAACTCATTATTCAATAGTAAATATCTGGTTTGTTAAGATCTATCTCACTGACCAAACAATTCGCGCAAACAATGCACTTGTG
This sequence comes from Teleogryllus oceanicus, assembly GCA_964035755.1. Lineage (NCBI taxonomy): Eukaryota > Metazoa > Arthropoda > Insecta > Orthoptera > Gryllidae > Teleogryllus > Teleogryllus oceanicus. Next base: position 54,398,890 of record CAXIVR010000013.1, read on the forward strand.
TAAACAATTGTTAGTACAAGGTGTGGTTTGCACATACTACAAACATTTGAACTAAATAAAACAGATGCAAAATTATGTAGTACGACAGGAGACTGATTAAATAATTATTACGTATTTCACATTAAGCAGAGTGACATTTCTTTAATGTCACACACCAAAGTATAACTAAGATCAGGAGAAACGATTTTTTTCTGCGAATTAATAGATTTTACCTTTCCCTCTTCTGTGGAACGTTACACCATTCGATTCGCTACCATCCTTTCTCAAGACTTCCATCCATCTATTACCATAGGTAATACCGGGAGTGCTTTGGAAATTGTCGATGTTTGTTTATTTGTTTATTTTACGTCAAAAAAAGTTAAAAACTGCGTATGACGTGCTACGGGGAAAATTGAATTGTGTGCACTTTTCAAAATTCTGTGATCCCTACACTAAGTCATATACTACGTAAATTTTGAAAAGGAAAAAAAAACAACAACCAAAGCTCCCATGTAATAAAATATATTTTCAAGGATAAAAAGGCAATAAATTTTGGCTCTTATCCATGTTGTCCGATAAATCCCCAACTCGCATCTCGTATCCGATAAATCCCCAACTCGCAAAGCGAGGAGGGAATTATCTGAGAATTTCCAAACCACGAGTGGTATATTGTTAGACTATTCCGCGAATGAAATTACGTCCAACAGAGTTTCCAAATGAGCGAAATATGACTGAAAGCATGTTAAAATCAAAGAGGTTATGTTATAGTAGGGTTTATTTCACATCGACACAGCGATCGATACATACCGGCTCCTAAGATAGGTAAGTGGCATTTTTGGCCAGAAGGGAGAAGCAGTAAGAAGAATAGGCTAGAAAAAGCTATGCAGTTTTTGAGATACACCGCATTGATTGGGGCATTTTATATGAGCAGTTAAACACTGTTGGTTTTAATTTCACGAGTGGAATTGTCATTAATATATTGCTAGAGAAATTTTGCAAACATTTTTAGACGCACTTGTAAAATGGGTTACTTTTATGGTATTTATAGCTTGTAATTTCTTTTAAGTTTAATTTCTAGCACTAGTGCTAAAAGAGAGGCGATGATCAAAAGTTCAGACAAAACAGTGTGACTAACGAAAAACAAAAAAAGTTTCGCCGGATCGGATCAGCTACTACTAACCTTGTGACATAGTATATAATTAAGAGAACTGAGTGCTTGTATTAAATTAAAATAAAAGTAAGTAAGACTGTCTACAAATAGTGTACAACACTGGTAGTAAAAGTGATTTTATTTTGTTTCTAAGATTGCGCCACTCCGCCAATCAACGCATTGCAACCTTTCCTACATGCAAAATAATCTGCCACTTTTATCTCTCGTATCATAAAAACCTATTATAGAGCCACTAGTAAAAACCAGTACTTCAAGGGCATGTAGATCTTGTTAAAAGTTCCATTTCTAGCACTACTGATAATTGTGCGTCGATGCTGAAATATTCAGACAAAACAGTGTGACTGCAACAAAGAAAAAATATCTTCTAACCGCATCTGATATGGATAAGAGCCCAACATTTATTGCTTATTTATCCTTTATCCTTGAAAATAGATTTTATTACATGGTAGCTTTTTTTCAAAATTTAAGTAATATATGACTTAGTGTAGGGATAACAGAATTTTGAAAATGTGCACATAATTCACTTTTCCCCATAGCACGTCATACGCAGTTTTTAACTGCTTTTATGACCTAAAATAAATCAATAAATCAGCTACTGCTACCCTTATCGTGACATAGTATACACTTAAGAGAATAGTGTACTTGCGTTAAATTAAAATGAATTGATGAATTAAAATAAATTGATGAATTAAAATGAATTGATGAATTCAAAAGATTTATTTTTCTCATATAATTGCGCCACTCGACCCATGAGCTTTACGTTTCCTACTCCAAAAGGGAACTGCCACTTTTACCCTCCGTATCATAAATAACTATTAAACAAGCACGAGTAAAAACGGATACTTGATGGTCCTATAGAGCGTGCTAAAAGTAGAATATCTGGCACTGCTGCTATGAGATTATGATAAAATGTTCAGACAAAACAGTACGACTGCAACAAAGAAAACAAAGTACTTTAATCTGACTGGAAAGGCCACTGCTAGCCTTGACGGAACAGTACATAATGAAGTAATTCATGTACTTGAATGAACTTAAAATACAAGTCAGTAAGGCTTACTAAAAAAATTGTGTATGACACACGTTCTAAAAGTGATTCTATTTTTCTCCTAGAATTGAGCTACTCTGTCCATCGACCTTGACCTGTTTTTATTCAGCGAGAGTTGAATTGCAACTAAAATGCTATATCTTGAAAAGTATTTGAGATAAATAAATGATTATTTTTGTAAACTGTTAATATTTTTTTCAAGAGAATGAACACATTTTCATATAATTGTTGTATTACTTGAACTTTTTCAAGTAGAATTTCAAGATCTCTTCACATTTTGTGAAAACTATAATCGATTAAAAACTTGCCTCAAAAATAAAAGAATAAATTAAATATTTCACAAATTTGGATTCATTTTCTAAAACATAACCCGCTTATCATTTTTAAAAATATACATTTCATTATTTCAAAAATGTTTTTGATATTGCTTTTTTTTGTTCAACAGTATATACATGTGTTCGTCAATTTAAAAAAAATTAATGGCTTTGTATTCCGTTTTATTGTACATAAAACCAACATAATAACAATTTATTGAAGCTATATCATAAAAATTTCTTATTTAGGTACATAGCAATCTTAAGTAAATGCCTTAGTATGAAGCACAAAACATTGCGTGAACGGTAGACTTTCACCACTATGTTCTTGCTGCTTCATTTAACTCTAAAGGAAACAAAAATAAAGGTGACGGTCGATAGTGAAGGTACGTCGACACTTGGAGACGTTAACACGACAGTTACTTTACTTCGTGAGTCTGCCAGGCACAGATACGCGTAAAAAGTGGGAGAACAGGATTTCAGTTACAATACATAGCGGCAAGTGTCACAATTTTTTTAATTTTATTTTATTACCTTTTTTATTTTATTAACGTTGAAAACTAATTAAAACATCCTCAATGGGCTAGAGGTACTTTATATGCACGTTTCCTTGCACTCCGAACCGACTGAGTTTATGCAATGCCGCTCTCTTTGCAGCGATTCTGACCTATGGTTCGAGTCTCGAGGATGGCGGATTTTCTTCACTAGCTACATATCTAGGTCGAATGTAGCCACTGTCTGGAGAAGAATTTTAGCGACAGGCAGCTCGCATTGGTAGTTTTCCTATCAACGGCAGTGGCTGTTGAATTCCAGAGTAGTACTTTAAAAAACGGGCCACGGACCGCACGCGATGTTTCCTTGTTCTACCCTCTCCCCTTACACACACACACACACACATTCGACCAATAGTAGGAGAATGCCGAAGCAGTACCCTAACAAACGGGCCACGAACCATGCGCGATATTTCCTTCCACTTCTATCCTCATCTCTTACTTACACTCACTTTCCCTTACCTACACTACTCTATTACGTATGCCGGAAGACCGGTCGAAAGCTTAGAGTTTTCCTGGCTGGGATGGTGCCTCGTTGGGGGAGATATCTGGAGAGAGAAATCCCTCCCAAGCGGACGTACAGGCTAACTCCGAATCTCATCATCCTGCTCCATCGTCCCATCACCTCCGGGAATATAACATGCATTTCAGTAACGCAAGTAATGACTACAGTTGATGCAGTGCCTCTGACCGGGAGGTCCTAGGTTCGAGTCCTGACGTCGGCAGGATTTTCGACACTAGCTTTTGAGCTAGGTCGAATTCAGTCGCTGCCTGGAGGATAATTCTAGAGACCGGCTGCTCTCATCTTTAGTTTTCCGTAGTTTCTCCGATCAACACCAGGCGAATGCCGGAGTAGCACCGTAACAAACGGGCCACGGACCGCGCGATCTGTCCTTCCTCTTCCTTGTCTTATCCTCTCCCCTTACACACACACTTACACTAAGATGCACTACACTATCACGTATCCCGGGAGACCCGTCGGCAGCTTGGAGCTTGTCTCGGCTGGGACGGTGCCCCCGCTGGTGGGAGAGTCCTGGTTAGCGGGAAACCCCACTAGCCGACGGTAGGTCGGCGCCGGATCTCGCCATCCAGCGGGGGAAGATCACCGCCATCTCCCGCGAAAGAAACATGCACTACACTAACGGGACAAATGACCAAAGCTGTTGACGTGCCCGGAAACACGAAAAAATCAATCCATCAAAATCCTAATCTCATCATCCGACTCCATGGCCCCATCACCTCCTGGAATATAACAAGCATTTCAGTAACGCCAGTAATGACTACAGTTGATGTGTCCAAAAACGTCAACCAGTGAACGTGGATGTTACTGTAAAAGACAGACAGACGTTCTCCCTCATTGTGCATCTCGCGGGCCCTTCTCCGCAACGCTTGGCGAAAGGGGAAGGAAAGGGAGAGATACGACGGCGGCAGGACATTGGTTCTTGGGCCGCAGTCACAGACACCAGACTCTCTGCCCTGGGCGTCAGCAACGGTGTGTCTGTAGCCATAGATTCCATACACAATTGTACAGTTTATTGGGATGCTTGCTTTGATTACAAAAAGTACTTTTTATACCGTTCAGAGTATGTCACATCTCGTGTCATTTGCTATGCTGTAATTGTGATATTATTTCTGGATGAGAGAAGCATCATTAAAAATATTTATGGGAGTGGGGGCAATTTCATATCCGAGCATCACGTATAAATATTTTTGAAATACTATAGATGATTAAAACGCGGTAGCTGGAAATGAAAAAAATATATATTGATAATTTCGTAATACGTATTTTCTTTAGATGTGATTCGATCAATATATGGTAATAGTTTTGAGTAAATTGAGGACAAATACCAATAAATATTGAATTCACCACTATCCTCTAAGTTGGTAACTCGAACTTAATCCTCCACGGCCTACGAAGTTTCGGTCGTGGACTCGGTTTACCTATGCAATTACACTTGTTAGCTGTCTTTTACTATACATTTCTTACATTAGGCGATAACAATCGACATTATCATTACAGGAATATAATGACATTCTAAAACAGATAATGCTAACCAATAAGTTGAGAGTCTCACTTCTTTCGCAAACGTGACAATTGAGCGGACGTCTGGGCATGAAAAGACTTGACAAAGCCTTCAATTCAATTTAGTGGTATCAATGTCGGGTATCTATCGATCGAGAAGTCGAATGTAATAGGAGCACTTTTCCTTTCGTGGTGAATGTGTTTCAGCCACTCCTTCCTGCCGGGAGATCTTCCTGTCTCCTCCACTCGCCGCAGTCTCGCCCCTTTCGTTGTCTCACTCCAATTGCTCTTGTTGGCTACGTCCTTGTTTCCGTACTACGTGGTGCGTCGCATTATATAACACGCACCAAGCGAAGCGTAACAGTTTCGACAGTCTGGCTATTGTTTTGTTGTGTTTGTTCCACTGGAGTGTTTTTATTTCTGGCGTCAGAAATTATTCAATATTGTACATGTTTTAATGACAAAAATCAGTAGATCTGTATTTATTGATATGCAACGTATGTCACCGGGAGCGGTAGCTCAGTGCATCAACTAATGTCACTGCAGCATCTCTGACCGGGAGGTCCTAGGTTCGAGTCCTGACGGCGGCAGGAATTTCGACAATAGCTTTCCAGCTAGGTCGAATTCAGTTGCTGTCTGGAGGAGAATTCTAGCGGCCGGCTGTTCTGATCGGTAGTTTTCCGTGGTTTCTCCGATAAACACCAGGCGAATGCCGGAGCAGTACCCAAACAAACGGGCCAAGTACCGCGCGCAATCTTTCCTTCCTCTTCCTTATCCTATCCTCTCCCCTTCCACACACACACTTACACTAACATGCACTACACTACCACATAGAGACCGGCCGGGAACTTGATTGGTTGATTGGTTTTTTCGTGTTTCCGGGCGCGTCAACTGCTTCCGTCATTAGTCCCGTTAGTGTAGTGCATGTTTTTCTCAGGAGATGGCGGTGATCTCCCCCCGCTGGATGCGAGATCGGCGCCGACCTACCGTCGGCTAGTGGGGTTTCCCCTTAACCAGGACCCTCCCACCAGCGGGGCACCGCCCCAGCCGTGACAAACTCTAAGCTCCCGACCGGTCTCCCGGAATATGTGGTAGTGTTGCGCATGTTAGTGTAAGTGTGTTTGTAAGGGGGAGAGGATAGGACAAGGAAGAGGAAGGTAAGATCGCGCGCGGTACGTGGCCCGATTGTTAAGGTACTACTCCGGCATTGACCTGGTGTTGATTGGAGAAACCACGGAAAACTACCGATCAGAGCAGCCGGCCGCTATAATTCTCCTCCAGACAGCGACTGAATCCGACCTAGCTGAAAAGCTAGTGTCGAAAATCCTGCCGCCGTGGGAAGTGGGAACCTAGGACCTCCCGGTCAGAGGCGCTGCAGTGACATCAGTTGATGCACTGAGCTACCGCTACCGGTACGTGCCCGCAAGCATCACTCAATGAATCAATCAACCGGTCGGTGGCCCATTCTTTAAAAATTGCTCCGTAATTCTTTAAACGATGGAAACTACGGAACCAGCCGATGAGACGATCATTTCTCTAAAATTGCATTGTGTCTCGGCTGCTGAATCTTCCGATCCTGCTAGTTAGTTTCTAGAAAATCTACTTCAGTCTTGACTCGAAGCCACGACCTCCCGGATTTCTCTTGTGAACTCACGTTCACCTATGCAGTATGCAGCAACCCATCCAGTATCTACAGATCAGAGCAATCGTTCTCTACAATGTTCGTATAGGCAGTGGCATTGTCGTACCCAATTACATAAGATCTGCCGTCTTCGACATTACGTTTTCGCAAATATATTCGCATTTCGTGCGTGTTTGAAAACGAGATGTAAACAGTGTTAAGGTTTGTCAGTACTGACCTATTATGCAGACATTTTTCTTGACCTATGTTTTTCATTCACGATGATCTTTTGACCCCCCCCTTACAACGAAAGTCAAGGTGCATGTGATAATGACGATTTTAATAGTGTTACCTCGCTCAGGTATTATTCCTTATCATTCCTTGTATCGGACACTGAAACATCGCTTCTATGGAGTTTACGTTGTCTACAAAGTATAATAACAGAGACAATCTGACGCCAATTCATTCTTACGAGTTGACAGGAACTTGACTATCTACCGTACGGAGCCTGTACTTATTCACTGAATGTATCTGAATTGTAAATCTAATGAAAATGATGACCACACATTAATCAGTGACGTAGGTAGAGGTCAGAGTTAGCTCACGCAGAAATGTTGCTTAAATACATTTTGAAATGCGTTTTTGTATTAAATGAGCCTAGCCGAGTACGTCCACAGTACAATCCGGAACTCGCTCCTGGCGATTTCCTGTTTTTCTTACTGCTCAAGAAATTTCTGTCAGGACAGAATTTCACGAATCACAGCGACGCAGAGTTGTAGTAGACTGTCAAACATTAGTTCGTATCCCAGGCGGCAGCCTTCTATCAATCCAAGATACAAATACTGATCCCATTGAATGACAATGTCCCAATTCTGGTGACGATTATGTGAAAAAATATTTCAATGTGTAATGTCTCTGTTGAAATGAAATTTTTCTCGTGATGTTTTTTATTCGGCTCGTTTGTTTTTTTATTCTTTGACGAACTGGGAAAACTTACTTTCTGATTGCGCCTCGTACTGTAAACATCTCTCACACCATCATAACGTCGGTAGACATAATTTCAAGTTGACATAAACTTTTGTCACTTGAAAGCCATGTGGATGAAATTTCACTAAGGTCGGAAAATAATATATTTGTTGAAAACACATTTTTATACTATAATTATCACGTAAATAAAGTATGAGTTTATAAAAAAGTTGGTATTTTGAAATCATGGACAGACACTTCCATTTTTTATGAATATTAAAGATATCTTCATCAAACAGATGTGTCTCAGAGCAGTGTTTCAAACTTCAATTTCCAATAAAAAATACAAACTCGCGGAAACTTTATTCAGAAATATTAGAACGGCATCAGAGTCACACACAATTCGTAAGACAAAAAATAACTACCTGTCAGAACTTTCTCCGAGGAGAAATCGTCGATTGTGTAAACGTTCTCTGCTCTATTATGATATTAATTAAATAGGAAGGTGAACCATGCCCTTTTTGCCACCGGTTCCGCCTCCCGCTGCGTCGATGACTCGGCGTCGCAGTCCTCAGACTGAGCCGTCCTCGCCTTACATTAAGGCTATAATTTTATTGTTTTAGTGTTCCGCGTCCGTAGTACAGAGAAATTATTTTAATTGTGGGGAAAAGTGATCGTAAGATTTTGAAGGAAGTGCCACTTTTTGGAGCTCTTTGAAACCTGAAAGGTTTTCTTCTCTCAATGACTCGATGTAACGATGGTTATCTTTTTCTTATCTGCTTTTCCTAATGGGATATTAATTAAATAAGAAGATAAACCGTGCACTGTCAGATATTTTTGCATTGCTTTAATGCAAATGTACAAACATTAAAGTTATTGTCATCGATGCACATTAAACTTAATGTACATATGTACATTATATTTATATATGTTACATGTACGTTATAGAGTACATTATATTTATGTACATTATATATACATACATCAATTTAATCAACAATTTTATTGTACAAATATATTATCTCTTTTTAATGTATATGATACGTTAAGCTTCATGTACATTAACACATTAACCTATATTAAATTTAATGACATTTCTGACAGTGTACCCTTTTAGGCGGCGGTTCCGCCTCCCGCTGCGTCGATGACTCGGCGTCGCAGTCCTCAGACAGCTTCGACTTACATTAAGGCTATAATTTTATTGTTCTACTGTTCCGTGTTCGTAGTACAGAGAAATGATTATAATTGTCGGGGAAAATGGTCTCAAGATTTTGAAGGAAATGAGTGTTTTTGGAGCTCCTTGAAACCGGAAAGAGTTTTTGCTGTTATTTCTTGTCATTACCTTGGATACTGCGCTAGATGTACAGGGATCTTACTTGGATACTGGATCTTACTTGCATCGAGAAGATCGTCGTTACTAGGGATATGAAAACAGTAAAATGATGCTTCATGTTCTCTTATGAAGGGAATTATGGGAGGGAAATATGAAAAGACAAACTGTGTCATGTTAATATCTAGTAAATTAGTTAGTAAGTAAATTTGAATCATTAAGCTTAGAAAAAAATCTTGTATGCGCCACGAGCGTTAACTAGTTCTAATGATCTTGGGTGACAGAAGCAATTGATATGCCCTGGAGCTTATTATCGCCGCTCGATCATTAAAATTCTTACAGCGTCCTTTGTGCATAATTAACTATTTTCCTCGGCGACACGAAGGATGGTTGCAGAATATATGCATTCGAGTGATTAAAGAAAAATAGATTCTTGGTTGACAAAGAGACGCCGCATCCTAGTCACTTTTGCTACCTTTCTTAGAACAAAATGGTCAATTTAATTTTTTTTAAATAAAACTCTTCTGGAACTTATTAGTATTTAAAGAAAGAATTGTTAAGGAAACTTCGGATTATAGATCATACATACAGTCCCCTTTGCATTTGCTAAAATATTTTCATATATTTCTGGAATCTTGAAAAAAAAAACTTTCCATTACACTTTTCGGTTTTTGCTTCACTTACTTGTTAGCAGCCTATACTTGTCCTTATTTTGTGTGTGTGCGATATATTGAAAAACATTCTCCTTGTTATTTCAAAAGTACAAATTTCCAACGTCACTTAGCACTGACATGTGTTTGTATGAAGAGCGAATTACCTAATTATGCTGTATCAGCTCCTTGATATAGCATTAATATTGTCGTCGTTGATGTAGATGTTTGTCGTTGCTGTCCAATGATCGAATTCTAAAAACTTAACCAGTTGCTCAACTCCAACAATGAGTGTTGTTAGTATTAGGAATTTTCTGTCTTGGCTTGACATGGTCACTATAAACTAATTTTGACTCCTATATTCGTTGGTTCGTCGGCAGGGACCGACATGTAAATAGTGACAATGGTCTTAGTCATAGTTATCCATTACTTGCGTTGTTATGAGTGAACTGGGTCAAAGATTGTATGGTCTGAATATCACGGCAACATTCAGAAGATTTCCTTTTGCCGCAAAGAAGCCAGTGTTCTTTTTCGTCGGCTAGTGGGGATTCCCTAACCAGGACTCTCCCACCAGCGGGGCACCGCCCCAGCCGGGACAAGCTCTAAGCTCCCGACCGGGCTCCCGGAATATGTGGTAGTGTAGTGCATGTTAGTGTAGGTGTGTGTGTAAGGGGAGAGGATAGGACAAGGAAGAGGAAGGACAGATCGCGCGCGGTCCGTGGCCCGTTTGTTAGGGTACTGCTCCGGCATTCGCCTGGCGTTGATCGGAGAAACCACGGAAAACTACCGATCAGAGCAGCCGGCCGCTAGAATTCTCCTCCAGACAGCGACTGAATTGACCTAGCTGAAAAGCTAGTGTCGAAAATCCTGCCGCCGTCAGGACTCGAACCTAGGACCTCCCGGTCAGAGGCGTTCCACCTTTTGGTAATTCCCTATCTCACCTGTGTTTGAACTCGCTTCATATCAAGTATTAGAAGGCCAGTGTTCTCGTCTCCGTCGCATTTAACAAAACAAACCAACCGCGCGACAAACCATCGCAATCCTCGCCCTTGTTACAGCGTCCTCATCCGTCCCCCCGCCTGAGGGAGCAGGCGTCCTCCCTGCTGAGGGAGCCCCATGATATGGACTCGTTCACCCCGCGCCGCCATGGGCCGTCATCACCGTCCTCACCAACGTCCTCACTCGACGCGGAACCGCCTCGCGGCCGCCACTCTGCTCCTCACAGTCCTCATCGCCGCGTGTCCCCCGACGGCGCGCTGCGCCGACGACGCCGTCCTCAGTCCTCGGAAGGCGCTCAATCCTCCGCCTACGGGACTTAGTGAGGACGCCGTCCTCAGTCCTCAGAAAGAACTCAACTCACCGCCTGCGGGACTTGGCGAAGACGCTGTCCGTAGTCCTCGAAAAGCCCTCAACCCACCACCTGCGGGACTGAGCGAGGACGCCGTCCTCAGTCCTCAGAAAGAACTCAACTCACCGTCTGCGGGACTTCGAGACGCTGTCCGCAGTCCTCGAAAAGCCCTCAACCCACCCCTGCGGACTAACGAGACCCCGTCCGGAAAGCCCCCGGAAAAGGATCGACATCCTGCTGCAAGGGTTGGCTGATGCGCTCGGGTACGAGTTGAAACCGCGAATGAACAGGACGTCACCGAGAAGGCAACAGAAACCTGCTCAACCGGCCACCACAATGGCGACCCCGAAAGCGCCGCCGTTATCTCCCAAACCGCCGGCCACCACCAGGGTCTCCATGCCGGAGGAAGTACAGCGAAGGGCACAAACGCGTCGGACCACGACCTGCAGGCGCAGCGGGAGGTGTCCTCGCACGACGGGCACTCGCACGAGGACCTGAAGGAGCGCCCGCCCGGGGTGGGCGTGGACGACTACTTCCGGGACACCGCCGGCAACTACTTCCGGAAGGAGTACGACCGCATCAAGGCCAGCGAGAGGAATCCGCCGTGGGGAATCAACTACTACGATGAGGACGACAAGGTAAGGTCTATTGAATAATAATAGCCAGAGGTTTGATTGATTGGTGATCCCGGGCGCGTCAACTGATAAGGTTATTAGTCACGTAAGTGTAGTGCATGTTTTATTACGGGAGGTGGTAGTGTTCTTGCCCAGCTGGATGGCAAGATCCGGTGCCGACATGTCGTCGGCGTTCAGGGTTTCCCGAACCAGGTATTTCCATCGGCGGGGAACCGCCCCAGCCGAAACAAGCTCTAAGCTTCCGACTGGACTTCTGACATATGTGTCAGTGTAGTGCATGTAAGTGTAAGTGTGTCTAAGCAAGGGGGTGAGGATAAAACAAGGAAGAGGAAGAAAAGATCGCGCGCGGACCGTGACCCGTTTGATAGGGTACTGCTCCGGCATTTGCCTGGTGTTTATCGGAGAGAACACGGAAAACTCTCAATCAAAGCAGCCGGTCACTAGGATTCTCCTCCACTCGTTGAATTCGAATATCTAGCTGGTATCTAAAATCCTGTGAAAGTCGGGACTCGAACCTTAGAACCTCCCGGTCAGAGGCACTGCAGTGACTGAGCCACGTTTGCCGGTAACAGTCTCCTGCTTTTTAAGAATAACCCATAGATATGGTTTAGAGAATTGCAAAATCTAAATATTGGAGAGTCGTAAAGGTCACTTTTGCCAATATACGAACTCACCGTGAGATTGATTGGTTGGTCAATATAAATTCATGTTACTACTTCAATGACATAATGGAACTGACGATGTGTGCAAATGAACGTGTGCTACAATTAGAGGACACATAAAACATGCACTACACAACGGGACTATTGAGCTAAGCGTGTGACGCACTCGAAAACACTGGTCAACTAATCAATAATAATTTCAGTGAAGTAAAACATATTTTTCTACTCTCATTATGTAGTGTTTCGTTCGATTATGTGTAGTTTAAAATTGCGTTTGATATTATATTACGCTTGTCAGTGTTAATTATTATTAGAAAATTAGTGTTAAAATTATTATTAGCACTTTTTCGTGGAATATTATTTCAAATAAATTGGATCGTGATTTAATTTTGATCCTATTTGACTAGCACAGTAGTCCCTCGCAGACGGATTGGTAACCACAGTCACCTGCGGCAGCATGCGAGGGCAGGGTGAAGTGCCCTTGGCTGAACCCTACATGTCAACTGCCACGAAACGATTCAGTGTAAAAGTTTCTTATAAAAGTTGTAGAAAACGTACCGTATGAAACTCGATGTAATGGGTATTAATACACTCGTGTGAAGTTGTGTGAATCCCCATCTCGATCAGGTTTTTCGTCCAGTTTCTCTGATCCATTGAGAAAATGCTGAGATGGCCCCTTGTTTTGCGTCTGGACATACATGTAACTTCATTTTCTGTGCACGTCTTCTAGAATTCAGTGGGAAATACAATTATTCAAATTATCGATTCCATGTTGTCGCGGCAGGAAGTATTATTCCGAAGGGCAACATGGATAAGAGCTGAAATTTATTTCCTTTTTATTCTTGAAAATAGAGTTTATTACATAGGAGCTTTTTTTTCAAAATTTAAGTAGTATATGACTTAGTGTAGGGATCACAGAATTTTGAAAATGTGCACACAATTCACTTTTTCTCTTAGCACGTCATACGCAGTTTTTAACTGTTTTTTGACGTAAAATAAATAAATAAATAAATAAATAAATAAATAAACAAAGTTTACGATAGAGCGAGTATCGTAATATCACGTGTATTAATACCCATCATTACATCATTGTTTCATAATGTACAATTAGAAAGCAGTGGAAATGTATTTTGTGTACTAATTTGGTCACATTCCGTGCGCCTGTGTTAGGGAAAAGTGCCCGTACCGGCGAAACGCGATGAGGATCAAGACGACAACTACTACCAGTACTTCCTGCCGGCGTACTCTGCGCCTACCGCCAGCACGTCCGGCGGCGAGTACGCCAGGTACCCGTTCGGCAGCGGCAGCGGTGACGCCCCCAAGTACACCTACACGCCACCTCGGAAGGGCCCGCCTCGTACTACGTGTTCGGCCAGCCCGTCCCCTACTCCTTCGAGATCCCCTACCAGACGACCATCTCCCAACAGCAGCAGCAGGAGCTGCAACCGCAAGAGCAGCAGCTGGAGCAGCAGCAACAGCAGCAGTTCCGGCAGAGGCCGCAGGAGCCGCAGGCACCGGTAGGTTTCGGTTGTCACTTTTTTCTTCTTCGTTTGTCTTTTTTTCTTCTTATTCTCCCTATCTGATGCTGGTTCTTTTCGTTCTTCTTCTTGTACTTCTTCTTCTCCTTTTTCTTGTGCTTTTGTATCCCTCCTCCTTTTTCTTTTCTTTCTTCGACTTGCCTTTCTGTTCTCCTCCTCTTTCTTATTAATCGCGATCTTATGGCCGTTTTTTTCCTTTATTTGTCTTGTATTCTTCTTGGATGTTCTCTTCTTTTCCTTCGTTTGCATGTTACTGTGATTTCAGTCGCTACACTGCAACGTGTAAACAAGATACACAGTACCGTACAATTCTACTATCCCAGTTTGGCGTCTTCATCATCAACTGTGACTTATTTTAATTTTGAAACCTAAATTCAGAATGCAAATGGTGGTTGTAATAGCAAAGTTTCTGGTGTAAAAGTTTAACTTATAGAAATCGTAGAAAACGTACTGTATGAAACTCAATTTAATGGGTATTAATACACTCGCCGAAGTTTACGAAACTCGCTCGTATTGTAATATCCCACTGTGTATACTGTGTTAATTCCCATCATTATATCATCGTTTCATAATGTACTATTATTTGAATCCAATTTTTAGAACAATACAAAATAAAACTATATGTTGGATAATATCAGAACATAGTTTCCTGAACCGCCGCCAAGAGCACCTGCGCCAGTGCTTGAACCGCAAGGAAGCAGAAAAAATATATCCCGTGGGTGGAACAGAGAAACTGTAGCAGTACATTACTAGTCATTAAGAAGCATCTTTATGTGATGAATAAAATAAATTTTTTGCGTATTCGTATCTGTGAAATATAGTTTTTCTCATGGCGCCTCGAACTTTAATAATTGGCTCTAGGTATAGGGCAAAATGAAACACCATTAACAAAGGCATCACAAAAATTAATCGGCTTTTACGGTAAATGTCTGTTTGTTTGGAATAGGTGGAGCTGCTCCCGACTATTCACCCGCTGCACACCCAGGCCCTATTCGTCCCTTCGGGGGAGCCCAAGGACCCCAAAGTGCTGAAAACTTCAAGGCCTCCTACGCCGGCAGCTGCCCATCTCGTCCACGTCCAAACCCCAAATGGCTCAGATCCTGCAGGAGATGGAAGGCACCAGGCAGGACTCCCTATGGCCACCCCCTTTCGACTACGCTTTCGACAGCACGGACGCGTCGGTAGTCGCCGACAAGCCCGCGGCGATCGTCCAGCAGAACTCGGTAGTCGCCGGCAAGTCCGCGCAACTCGTATCAGACCCCACGCAGTGGCCGCAGGCCGCATACCACTCTGGGGAGAAGGTGTTGTCGCTGGTGTCCAACCAACAACCGCTCCCGTTGTTCAGGCCTTCGGACACCTCCCCGCCAGGCCGCCATGTAGGTGGTCCAGCACCGCATCTGCGAGGGTCACCGTCCTCTCTGGTGAACCCCGAATGGGTGAACGTCCCAACGGAGAAAACACCTGCCGGTTCAAACCGCGAACCACACGTTTCTCAGGCCACTCCCCCACGCTCCGCGCTCCTCCTTTAACTCTGCGAGGACCGCCTTCCCTCTGAAAACCCGACTGGGCCAACATCCCCACCGAAAAGACTCCCGCAGGCTCGAACCACGGACCGCTTCTACCGCTCGCCCACTCCCCGGCGCCGTACTACCCTCCGATATCGTCCGACGTGCCACCGCCCTCCGGACCCCAGGAGAGCAGCGCGGCGTCCAAAAACGCGGAGGCATTACGAAGCTTGGGATGGCCCTCCCAGACCAACAAAACGCGCTGCCATACGGAAGAAGCGGCTACTACATCCCTTGCAAAGGCGTTGAGCTGGTTCAACCCGAGCACTGCCTCTTTTATCGAGAAGCTGACCAGCAACCCGACACCGCAGCAGAAGGCTCCCGAAGCACCGGTGGAAAAAACGAAAACCACGACGCAAGTCGGGGCTTACGTTGGGATAGTCATCCCGTTCCATACCAGCGAGCGCAGAGCGTTTCAAGTAGACGACAGTGATGGTCTGGTTGCATCCCCCACGTCACCGGTAGCCATCAAAGCTGCTGCTCCAGAACGAGAGTACTCGTTCCCTCAGCGGATCGATAACGCCAAACCAACCAACAGGAGTTATCCACGGGGAAGCCTCAACGAAAATATTCGTTCCCTCCCCCACGTGGTGGAAATTCTGCGGCCGCGCCCGATCGGGAATACTCGTACCCTCCCAACAAAAGGCCACCAAGGAGTTTCCGGAAGCCTAACGAAAATATTCGTCCCTCCCCCACGTGGTGGAAACTCGGCCGCCCCCATCGATATCTCGCCGACCAGAAGGAGTTCTCCACGGAAGCCTGAACGAAAATATTCGTACCCTCCTCCACGTGGTGGAAACTCTCAAGCTGCACCCGAACGAGAATACTCGTACCCTTCGCAGCGTATCGATACTTCTCGATCCGACCAGAAGGAGTTCTCCACGGCCAAGCCGGAACGAGAATATTCGTACCCACCCGGCGAATCGAGAGTTCTCGAGAAACTCCAGAAAGGAGTACTCGTACCCTTCTCAACGTATCGACAACTCTCGTGCTAATCTGAAGAAATACTCCACGACGAAACCTTCGGAGAAACCGGAGAAAGCTGAAAAGGAGCAGACGTATCAGCAAGTATTGTACGTGTCTTCTACTACTGAACCGTCGTTCTACAGGTCACAGATAGCGTCCAGTCCCAAACCCTTCACACGGGAATCATTTAACTCCAACAGCAACGCCGTCTACGGGAAAGATTCATCCGAAGAACGAACCGCCACGCACAAACCGTACCCGTTCTTCGAGAAGCAGCAGCAGGAAACCATCGCGACCACCGCGAAACCGTACATCCCACCGGCGGACCACTACGGCATCAGACTACCACCGTCCACAACCACCACTACCACGACAACAACCCAAATTCCCCCGAGGAGTCGCGAAGCTTCGGCGTCGCAGCATAAACAAAGGAACAGCAGCGGGGCTCCGCCGACGAGTCATTACGGCATCCGTCTGCCGCCGCCCCCGCCGCCGCCGCCGCCGCCCCTCCGCCGCCGCCCGCGGCCGTTGACTCCCGAGGAAGAGGCCAGGAGGCATCACGTGGAGTTCCTGAGGCACCCGCACCCGGATGATTACGACCACGCCGCCTACGAGGACTACCCGGAGGTGGCCGGAGTGCGGTATCTGTTTGAGGATGATGACGAAGAGGATGGCGGTGATGAGGTGAGTATCTTTCCACTTTCTTTGTTAATTTTTTATGAGGGACTGGAGCAGATTTTGACGAAATAGTATACGATTCGATTAGCCTATAGTCATAAGGATGGGAGTGGAAGCATGATGGAAGTGAGGGCCGGATGGGAGATAGTAGGATTGTCTCATAATATGGAAATGGAATGACTCTGGGGCGACACTGTTTATGAGGACTAACCGAAGGTGGCCGGAGTGCGGTGGTGAAGTGAGTTTCTTTCCACTTTCTTTGTTAATTTTTTTATGAAGGATTGGAACAGATGTTGACGAAATACGTATTCGATGGGAAAGATTAGCCTATAGTCATAAGGATGGGAGTGGAAGCATGATGGAAGTGAGGGCCGGATGTGAGATAGCCTGGATGGTAGGAGTATCTCAGAATGTAGGAATGGACTGACTCCGGGGCGACGCTGTCTATGAGGACTAACCGAACATGGCCGGAGTGCGGTGGTGAGGTGAGTTTCTTTCCACATTCTTAGTTAATTTTTTGATGAGGGACTGGAGCAGATGTTGACGAAATACGTATTCGATGGGAAAGATTAGCCTATAGTCATAAGGATGGGAGTGGAAGCATGATGGAAGTGAGGGCCGGATGTGAGATAGCCTGGATGGTAGGAGTATCTCAGAATGTAGGAATGGACTGACTCCGGGGCGACGCTGTCTATGAGGACTAACCGAACATGGCCGGAGTGCGGTGGTGAGGTGAGTTTCTTTCCACATTCTTAGTTAATTTTTTGATGAGGGACTGGAGCAGATGTTGACGAAATACGTATTCGATGGGAAAGATTAGCCTATAGTCATAAGGATGGGAGTGGAAGCATGATGGAAGTGAGGGCCGGATGTGAGATAGCCTGGATGGTAGGAGTATCTCAGAATGTAGGAATGGACTGACTCCGGGGCGACGCTGTCTATGAGGACTAACCGAACATGGCCGGAGTGCGGTGGTGAGGTGAGTTTCTTTCCACATTCTTAGTTAATTTTTTGATGAGGGACTGGAGCAGATTTTGACGAAATACGTATTCGATGGGAGAGATTAGCCTATAGTCATAAGGATGGGAGTGTAAGCATGATGGAAGTAAGGGCCGGATGGGAGTGGGATTAGAAAGGAAGTCAGAACAGGATGGAAAACAGGGTGCTGATGGTAAAGGGTCAGGATAGAAATGGAGACTGTCTGACTAGGATTACTCTGAGGATGCGTCGGAAGGGGATCATGTTGTCAATGAGGACAAGACGGAAGTGGACCACAATGGGAGTGAGAATGTGATGGGAGATGGTCTGGGTGGAAGGGTCTCAGAATGGAAGTTGAAGCAGGATGAGAGTATGGACATAGAGAGGAGATGTGGGAAAAGGGATGACTTTTGCCCCGCTGTCTATGAGCACTACCCAAATTTGGCCGGAGTGCGATATCTGTTTGAGGATGACGACGAAGAGGAAGGCGGTGACGAGGTGATATTTTTCCCCCGCACTCTGTTTTGTTTTGTGTCGGGAACCTTTTGACGCAAAGTCTATCCGGTGGGAGAGATAAGCCTAGAGTTATAAGAAGACGGCGGATTTTGATGTATGACGCTTGTGCATATCCGCGCGGTTATATTCATACAAAATATTTTCGATAGTCCCTGTTAATATTTTAATTCTTCACATTTAGGGGAATACCTTGACCCCGTTATCCCTTCTCTTGGAGCAGTCAGAGGCATACGTAGAAATCAGTTTTAATAAATTGAGAAGATTCGATACTGTTAAATTCCTAAACAACAAGCTTTTCTTCGCCAACTGACCGTTGCGAAACAAAAGTATAGCCAATCTTGGAAGCGAAACTGGGCATGCTATTTCTTCTACTCACCAGGAATACCGAACGGGATGCAATCACACTATTACGTTTTGGGAAGGTAGGTAGCAGGATAAGATGAAATTGACCCTGAGATGCAACCACAATGCGCCTTTTGGAAAAGTTCACCGCGAGGAGCAATAGGTCAATGTGTTTTGGGAAAGGTAGGTAAAAGGCGGTTCCGAGATTCAATCGGCTTAGGCCTTTTTGGGGGATACGTAAAAGCTTAGTTAAAGGTGACCGCGGGATGCAATCGGGCTACATTTTTTCGGGGTAGGTAAAAGGCTTAGATAAACATGACTGCAGGAAGCAATAGTATTGTAGTAGGTAAAAGGCTTAGGCAAAGTTCTCCGCGAGGTGCAATAGGCCAATGTGTTTTAGGAAAGGTAGGAAAAGGCTTAGGAAAAGTTGACCCAGATTCAGTCGGCTTCTGCCTTTTGGGGGGGTACGTAAAAGGCTTAGTTAAAGGTGACTACGGGATGCAATCGGGCTACGTTTTTTCGGAAGTAGGTAAAAGCCTTAGATAAACTTCACAGCAGGATACAATAGTATAGTAGTAGGCAAAAGGCTTAGGCAAAGCTCATCGCGAGGAACAATAAGACAATGTGTTTTGGGAAAGGTAGGTAAAAGGCTAAGGTAAAGTTCACCGCGAGATTCAATCGGCCTGGTTTTGTACAGCCGTTTGTGTTTGATTCAACCGTACACAAGTTTTGAGGAGGTACGTAAAAGGCTTACTTAAAGGTGATCATGGGATGCATTCCGGCTACATTTTTTCGGAAGTAGGTAAAAGGCTTAGATAAACTTCACAGCAGGATACAATAGTATAGTAGTAGGCAAAATGCTTAGGCAAAGTTCATCGCGAAATTCAATCAGCCTATGCCTTTTTGGGGAAATACGTAAAAGGCTTACTTAAAGGTGATCACGGGATGCAATCGGGCTTTATTCTTTCGGGAGTAGCTAAAGGGCTTAGATAAACTTAACAACAGGATGCAATAGTAGTAGGCAAAGTCCACCTCGGGATGCAATCGAACGCTTCCGTGTTTGGCAGACGGCGGCGGCGCCGTCGGAGGAGGGCGGCGCGGGGGCGGGGCCGAGGTGGCGGCCGGGCCCCGCCCCCTACGCCGCCGCGCCCTACGAGCCGCCCGAGGGCGCCAGGGACTTCTACCGGCCGCCGGCGCCCCAGCAGCAGCAGCACTACCGCCACCCGCACAGCAGCTTCAACGTGCACAGCCCGCTCTCCGACGACTACACCAGCCTCGACTACTACTTCGCCGACCCCCCCGCGCCCAGGTCGGTCCCACACACTTCATGAAAGCAACTTGAAAATGTAAAGAAAAATAATTAATAAATAAATAAAAATAAATAATAAATAATAAATAATAAATAAAATAATAAATAATAAATAATAAATAATAAATAATAAATAATAAATAATAAATAATAAATAATAAATAATAAATAATAAATAATAAATAATAAATAATAAATAATAAATAATAAATAATAAATAATAAATAATAAATAATAAATAATAAATAATAAATAATAAATAATAAATAATAAATAATAATAAATAATAATAATAAAGCTAAATAAATACATTAATTAATTAACAGTTAATACAAAATTAAGCATTCGGCCTTCATCAGGGCTATTATAATACATAGATGTTATTTTTACATGTGTACTATGTAAAGAGACCGTTTAAATCACAGATAATTAATATTAGCATTTAAATAGATTTACCTGTAAGGTTATAAACCAGGGTTGTCCAACTGGCGAACCCGCGCGGTGCCATTGATTGTGGTCCCAAAAACTGATTAGTCGAAAGTGAATGTCCGTTTCCCCAACCATGTCCGTCGAGAACTTTGTACGTAGCGCACGCGCCCTGCGCGGTCAACACCCTTTTCAATGTAAAAATTGGTTAAGTTTTTTTTTTTTTTTTTGTAGAAAATTTCAAATTCATTCCAATGTGCTTCACCGCGTTATGCTTGGCACGATCAGATATCACACATGGTTCCATTCCCCCCCCCTTCCATTTCAGAGCAGCCGAGCAAGGACCCGAGCTCAACAATTCGGGGATGTCAGGTGTGGTTCGCCCGAGTAATGAATAATATTAAAGTTTTTAGTTGTGGCCCTTGAGACCTTGCAAGTTAGACACCCCTGTCATAGAGAAAAGAACTATTCTCCGTAGAAAAGAACTACTCTCCTTAGTCTATGCGCCTGTTATAAACTTTGAGGTTATAAACCAAGCAAGCTACGTATTCTCGTTGTAGCTACATATTCCCATATTTATTATTTATTATTAATTATTTTTTTTTTTTTTTTTTTTTTTTTTTTTATTTTATATTTATATTTATATTTATATTTATCATTTATCATTTATCATTTATCATTTATCATTTATCATTTATCATTTATCATTTATCATTTATCATTTATCATTTATCATTTATCATTTATCATTTATCATTTATCATTTATCATTTATCATTTATCATTTATCATTTATCATTTATCATTTATCATTTATCATTTATCATTTATCATTTATCAATTATCATTTATCATTTATCATTTATCATTTATTATTTATTATTTATTAATTATTATTTGCTTAGTTTATAACCTGCTGCGTTTACAACCTCTTGTGCGGCAGGTACCGCCGACCACGCCCCTCCGCGAGTCTGGCGATGCGTGAGGCCCAGGAGGCCGCGGAGGCCGTGAAGAAACGCTCGGAGGCGTTCAACACGGCCGCCCCGCCCGTCGCCCCGCCGGCCCCGCCCTCCACCGCCGCCGCCGCCGAGGCCGCCGCGGCCGCCGCCCCCACCGCCGTCGCCGCCGCGCTCTCCGCCCCCAGCACCTCCAAGTCCCTCTCCAAGGAGACCATCAGCCGCGTCTCCAAGCTGCAGGTCACCGGCAAGGTGCACTTCTACCCCGACGACGGCGACGGACTGGAAGGGAAGATTGTGAATGTGGGATTCAGAAAGAGATAACGAACCGGTGACATTACGAGACGGTTAAAGAGATTACAAGTTTGCTGAAAGAGATTACGAGCATGTAAAGCAGACAGAAGAAGGACTTGTTAATTATTTTTTCTCCTGACTCCTACTCCATTTCATTGATGGGCGAGTTTAAAGAGCCAATTTAAAAATTACCATTAGTGTTTCGTTTTACATAAAATTCATTGTGATTAATTCTACAGTATTGAGACGATTGTTGTAATATATATCTTTTTAAAATTATTTTCTCCAAATAATCAGTGACAAGGCCTTCTTCAGGGAGTCCAATAGCAGGGTTTTCAAGCTGCAAGTGACCGGGAAGGTGCATTTGTACCCCGACGAGGTCGACGAGCTGGAAAGGAAGTTGCGAACGTGGGGTTTAGAAAGAGATAACGAATTGGTGAGATACGTTATTATTTCGTTTCGAGATAATGAAAGAGATTTGTGAAGGACGTACTGTTTATCTCCGAACTCCTATTCCAATGCATTGAAGATTGCTTCTTAGAGAACAAATTTAAAAATTACCAATAGTGTTTTTTTTATGTCATTGTTTTGTTTTCCAATTAAGTTTATTGAGTCAAATTCTTTAGTGGTATGACGATTGATATATCTCATTCTTTTTTTTAATTCTTTACCTAATATTTTCTTTGAAAGACTCTCCAAAATCTTCAACCTTCAACATGGAAGTTGCACTTCTACCGGGGCGAAGATGACAGCCTGGAAGGGAAGATGTGAACGTCGGGTTCAGAAAGAAATAGCGAATTGGTGAAAGAGACTTGTGAAAGACGTGTCATTCATATTATCTCTCCACTCCTGCTCCATTTCATTGATGGTCGATTTTTAGAGAGCAAAATTAAAAATTACCAAATGTTTAAAATTGTTTTGTTATCAAATTAAATTGATTGTGTTTAATTCTCAATGTTACGACGAATTAAACACTGTATTCTTGTTTTTGAATTGTTTGCCTAAAGTAATCAGTGCCAGATTCTCTAAGTCCTTCAAGGAGACCATCAGAAGCTTCAAGTTTCATGCCAGTGGGGAGGTTCTCGTGCATGGACAACGACGGACTAGAAGCGAAAATTGTTAAGATCGGGTTAGTGATAATGAATTGGTGAAAGAAAAAAAGAGTTACTAAAAGAGACTTTCAGAAGACTTGTTTACTTTGTCTCTTGGTTTCAACTCCATTTCTTTGATATGTTGTTTTAGAGAGAAAGTTAAAAAAAATAGTGTTTTGTTTTCATTATGTTATTGTTTTGTTTTCCAATTAAATTGATACTCTTTAATTCCCAGTGTTATGAAAATTCATCTAATATACCCTTGTTTTTAATATTTTTTTCATAAAATAAACTCTTTAAGTTATTCTTTCAGGAGACCAATTTATTCAGCGCCAGGGTGATTAAGCAGGATCTACAATCAGAAGATCAGCTGGACGTTGTACGTCTACTCGGATCAAGACGTGCTGAAAGGGAAAATCGAGTTAAGAAAGAGATCACCAATTGGCGAAAGAAAATACTAGGCGGAGAAAGAGATTTCTCCAAAACGTTGATTAGTTTTAGTGTTTTTATATCCAATCTCTGACAACCCCTTTCATTATCAGTCAACATTTTACATAGATTGATACTTACAAAATTACTAAAGATGTGTTTTGTTTTGATCGTGTTATTATCGTTTTTAAATTTAAACGAATGTTGTTTATTGCCCACCCAAAATTGCGAACAGTAATATATATTATATTTGATATGAGAATTGTGTACTGGGAGCAGATCCTTTTAGTCCCTATGACTATCAAAAAGTTGCAAAATTGCAAATGGTCAATCATGGTTTTTCATCAATTCTTCGGCGAGTATTGTTTCCCTCACTGTATTTACTATTGATTGTATTGAAGAATATTGGCAAACTAAGCATGAATATCATTGCTATTTTTTTCCTTTTTTTAATACATACACGATTGTCTCTATTTTCTACAAAAGACACTGGTTCTGAGTGGATAAAATTGAAAATATCTCACTTTTGATTTATTATTGAGTCATTTGCTAATTACAATAAATTTCAGAAAAGAAAAGGTACACTAATATAATGAATTGTATGTTTCTAGAATAAGCAGGTTAAAAACTATTTTTAAAGCCAAATAGAAGCAAGAATATTGTTGACGTATTTCATTATTAGATAAACACGTTCATTGTTATCTTCTGATGTTACTAAATGATAAAGTATTGAAATAGTAGGTAGTATTCATTTCAACTAAATTCTAGAAAGTATTCCTATTCAAATGAGCATCTCTTCTCCCTATAATATTCAATTAAAGCTCTTCACATTCGTTCTAAGATCTTATAAAATCTTATATTTTCAATACATAATCTTTGTGGCACTTCATGTCAAAACACAATCATTTTATTAATACTTTCCTTTTCGCTGACCACGTTGAAGGATCATCTTAAAATCGAGAATAATCTCGTTTTGTGCTGGTTGTTTCCTTCTTACCTCTTGCATTCCTATAATTTTCTTTATTCTTATTTCCAATTCCCAGACAAAGAAATCCATCGCAAATGACGAAGCTGTGTCATCGTGGGAAAGAGCACCTCAAATTGGTTCCGGGAGAGAAAGTCGCTCCGTTGAAGAAATACCCTTAGGTGCTGAAGAAGATCGTGTTGATGAAATGCAATTCCTTTTGAACGACTAAATCATTATTTTCTTCTTTCATTTTTAAACGATGATTAGCGATATGTTAGGTAATCAAGAACACCAGTTTTGAATTTTATTTGGCTTAGCAGTCCAGTAATCATTGACTGTATCGTAAATGTTGTGCAAATATTTATAGAGATTTTTGTTCTTCCGTTTATTCTACATTTGCTTCAAAGCTTATTTTATCAATTTTTTTTACTCTTTCATTGAATAATATTATTTTACATGACAGTTACCTGGAGAAAAGCGACATATTTATTTACCAGATTAAATATGTTATCTTACATGTGTTATTTATATTTTTATGCTATTGACGCCATGACAAGAACTATAATTTTTAAACTTCGTTAGGTTACTATACAAAATAGTCCTTGTCTGGAATCATTATTTGTTATCAAGTGTCAAATATTGACCATTGAATGTCTTCAGTATATTGTATTATTCTTTTATTTTTTTTTATAACCTTTATTTTAGAATTTAAAGTTATTTCTGTTGTCGATTATTTACATGATTGTTAAATATTCCATATTTTACATAATTAAATATTGTATCACGCTGATATCAGCATGAAATAAGAAAAGATTGTAGAGCTTTATGTACTATATGTTTCGTAAATGATAAACGAAAGACTACTTTTTTTCACTTTGCACGAATCAATTTATATCATTTGTAAAATAAGATCTTTACATTTTGATTCTTGAAGATTTTGTTCCTTGTGAAAAGATGTGCTATTTCCTGTACCTTTGGCCTCCATGAGGGTAGTATTGTTACTGTGTATTTATTTTGTAACTGTGTATAGGTGAATGTTGAATAAATACTCATGTGTTGTTTGCTGTGTTCTAATTGTGACCCTATTCTTTCCGTTTTGTATTGTGACCACTATTTGAGAAAACTTTGTGAGCTTTTTCTTCGTTTTGGAAAAAGATATAATAATAACTGTCGTATAATCTCTGCGAAAGTGATATTCATCCACTGCAAATATATTTTTGGTACGACTTTCAAATCTTTCAAAAATATTTTTTAGAGCTGTGGGTTTATATCATTTTTTCTTTTAAATAATATGAAATTAAAATAAAACTCTTTTAAATAAAATATGTTGAGAGGTCAATCTGAATTTCAATATAATTTCCACAAATTTATTTGCAATACCCATTGTCCGAGTCTTATTTTTAGTTATATTTAAAATTACCTTATTTAGTATTGTTTCCTAGGAAGGCAAATCTGCCCTGGACTTTTACTAAAATTTTGTACATGGACAACCATTTTCACTGTATATCTAAATTATTAGAATCGTAAGACATACAGTTTTAATCAATTTAAATGACAATTTTACCAATAATCCTCGGATAGAATTTGGGAATATTTTTGCTAGTATTTGTAAATGAGTTATGTTTTTTAGGGAATAGGAAAACGATGTTTTGAATTTTAAACATACATAAAAATAATTGTTATTGTAATGAATTTGAAAAAGTGCTGAATATAGAAATGACCAATGTATTGACAGATTTGATGTTGCGGAAATAAAATGCATTTGAAGTCCAAGAAGAGTTATTTTTATTGTCAGCTACGAACCTCTTAACCTACTTACGAGTTTCATTTACAATGTCCGAAACCAAATTGAGGGGTTTTCTAATTGTGACATTTCACACAAATTGGATTCAACGTAACTTACAGTTTCTCTTTTCTAGTGCATCCAATACCATTGCCTATCAAGTTTCTAGTTGTCATCAAAAACATAAAAAAAAATTAAAAAATGATTGGATCTTCTTCCATGTCAGTTACCGCTTTTACAATATGATAATAAATACATCATGAAAATTGACGAACTAAATATTAATAAATGAAAATAAGTAGAAATAGCGCCACTTGCATTAGTATTTATTTTTTCTTTGTTTTTTTACTTGTAGAATAGAGAAAAACTCTAAATTAATAAATTAGTTATAAAACCTATTAATAAAATGTGAATAATCTAAGAGATTTGAATATCGTACATATATAACTTAGTACATTATAAACGAAATTAAATGATTAATACATTATAAAGGAAATTAAATGATATTTGCGGTATATCTTCGAAATGACTTTTCAGCGGAATTTGTAGAATATTGTTGTTGAGAAATATTCGACCAAATCTCAACCACGTTGCTCCTTTGGCGAGTTAAATTATGTTGCGTAAATAGAGAAAATTCGCCAGCCCTTGTTGTATAAAATCAAGTAACTAGCTTTTCCTTTCCCTTTTTAGGTTCTGATGCCTTTTCAATGCTTTTCTTGTGTGTATTACCCGTCCAATAGGCGATTGGTCATAGAATTTACACGTTCACTAATATTATTGTCATTTATCCGATACTGTCAAATTTCCTGGTGAAATGCGCGGCCACTGTAGTATCAGATATTTATAAGCACACGTTTTCTTGAGCCCCGAAACACCTACCCTACTCCCTTACTAACATTTGTTGAATTAAGAATAAATTATGGCAACGAGCGTTGTTAACAAAATCTGACAACCAGAAATCTTCACTCCCGTGTAATATAGACTATTTTGGATCGAAAAATAAGCTTCAGATTTGATATTAATAGTCCTGTAGTCAAATAAACCAAACGCCTCAATACTCTCGCATCTAGCGAAATGAAGGCTCAAGAAAACGTGCGCGGATGCAGAATCAGATATGCTTGTCTATAGTTAAAAATATAGATCTAACGCTTTTTTTCTGTCTTTTCAGGATTTACTGGATGCCCTGCGAGCCCAAAACCAAGAAGTCTCGGTACTGAACTCATCTTTCCAACGACTCTCTGAGACACTGCAACCTCGCCAAAACGTCCAAGACAAACTAGACGCTATTCAAACCACTCTCTCTACCTTAATTACAAATCTGGAACAACACACGTCCCCGGAAAATGCTCGTAAAGCAACGGAAATCGGTGATCTGTTGAAGAATATTTCGAAACAGATCGAATCTTTTACAGCGAATGAGACGGATGTCGCCAAAAAAATTTCAGAGCTCTCCCAAGAAAACGCGACGATCCTTCAAGAAACCTCCTTGGTAAGAAAACACACGCTGGATCTGAAGGAAAGCTTGCCACGGCACCTGGGAACCGTTGAATCACGCGTTGCTGAGGTAGTCGACCGAGCGAAGGAGATGGCGGCAAGAACAACAGTGGTGCCAACCCAAGCGGAACAAGGCGCGCGGGTGAGAGCGTGTCCAACAGCTTGAAGAGATCCGTTCGTGCCTGTCTCACTTGATGGAGGAGGCTACCTCGAAAGACGCGTTGCTCGTGGAACAGAACGCGCAAGTTTCCGAAATCCACGCGATGGCTTCGCAACTTTTGCATGGAACCGCGGAACCTTCCAGAAACGAAGACCTGGTCGCCGTAACCGTCGCTTTGGCTCAACTGCTGGCCAAACTAAAGACGTGGGACTCGCAGTTGAAAGTGCAACAGGAGGCCTTGGACGATATTCAAAGGAACATGGCAACCGCCGGGGTGAAAGTTGCAGACGAACTTAAAGGGTTATGGGAATCTCAACGTAATATACAGAGCAACTTAAGGAGTATATCTGAAGGAATATCCAGTACCGTAACATCACATCAGGGTTCAGAAAATGAAACTCAGTCCCAAATTTCGGTTCCTTTTGAAAATTGGTTGAAGAAATCGATCTTAGATCCCATACTCAAAAATAGTTCGCATACGGAGGTCATTATGCAAAACATGGAAACTCTTATATCTCGTTTTGAAATAAAACATGATGAAATTGATACAGTTGACTGGGGGCCCACAATCGCACTAATAAAAGAAGAATTAGCATTAATACAAGCCTCAAATGCAGAAGTTCTTTCTAAATTTGAGGTCATTGCTAATACTATTGACATTGACAGTCTAGAATTCAAATCTCAACTCGCGGATATTCACAATAATATTCTCGTACTCAAGAATTGCAGATGACTGCAGTTCAGGATTAAGGAAACAGATATCTGACATAAAACCACACGAAAACACTCGAGATATAGAACTAATATTTTCTAGCCTTGATAAATTCATAAATTGCTTCTGAACATGTCTGAGGATGTGACGTTTAAACCAGAAGTTGATAAGATTCAAAGTACACTCTCTGACTTGAAATTAAGTCATGACACTTCCTTAAGTGAAATGACAGGTCAAATCGCATTGTTATCGGAGTCGGTAAAATCTCACGATTCTTACATAGATCTTCGGCCAGAACTTTCAAGGATTTATTCTTCCATACAACGTCTACCTGAGCTAATCTCTGCGGTCTATGACGTCAGCTTGAAAAAAGAACTTTCAGAATTCCGTGGTCATCTCAAGAAGGCTTTGGGAGATATCAAGGAAATCGTGATGGATAAAACAGGGAGGTAAGATATTTATCTAAATATTCTTCTTATGCAATTCATGACTCTTCATTTTTATAGAAATAATATTTGTGTATCAAGGCCGAAAGGTTTGTTGTTTTTTCGTTGTGGTTTTTGGAGACGAGAGCGATTTACCAATCTAACAATGCCGAGAAGAGAGGTAAAGAAAGCAAAAATGAAAAACTTTTTCTTATCGATAGAAGCGCTAACTGAGATGGTTTAATGTTGCCAAATGTAGTGGTACATAATGAGAGCTTGTTTATGAAACCGATCGTAGGTAGGCGTTGACAAGTGAAGTTGTCGTTAAAACAAATAACCTGTAAAGAAACAATAATAGTAGAACAGTCCGTTGCCATAGCGTTTCTGTAGTAAAGACTTATTTAAAAATGTTGGTAAAATAAATAGACTTACTTGATGTAATCGAACATATTTTGGAAAGTTGTGAATGTGAGATACAAGATCATGTTTAGAATAAAAGTGTAATGTTTCAAATTTTATCACGAAAAACAGATTTAATTCAAAGTTTACTTGCGTTAAATGAAAAAACATGTATAGTATTCTAAGAGCCATATTCATAGTCAAGACTTATTTTTAAAGAACACTTAAGTGTTTATTTATTCGTATTTTCAATTTATAGTTGTCACTTAAGCATTGCTTAAGCATTGACTTATTCCTACAAGTGAGTGTATCTGCACCCTTAAGTGGACCCTTACTTTTCAACGTGGATGACATCAATTATTTTTAAGATTTTTTGGAATTATTGAAATCAATATTGAAGATCGTTTACCAAAACAATATTTGCGAAACATGGGAAGTCCTTTGGAAATGCATAGTCAACAAGAATTTAAGAAGAGACATCGCTTTGAAACGGTTACGGTTGTGAACATTAGTGCCTCTGTTGGTCACTCACAACGTGAGCTTGAGTAATAAAGGATAAAAATTACCATCACTCCTAAATATGCTAACGGCACTCTCATTTTATTCAACTTCCTCATTTTAGATATGTAGTTTATTGATATCAATTGCATTCCACCGGGCCGTATTTTGTAGGGTATTCTACGAGGATCGTTTGATTGATTGATTTTTTCGTTTTCCCCGGCGCGTCAACTGCTTTGATCATTAGTCCCGTTACTGTAGTGCATGTTTTTTTCGCGGAAGATGGTGGTGATCTTCCCCCGCTGGATGGCGAGATCCGGCGCCGACCTATCGTCGGCTACTGGGGTTTCCCCTTAACCAGGACTCTCCCACCAGCGGGGCACCGCCCCAGCCGGGACAAGCTCTAAGCTCCCGACCGGTCTCCCGGGATATGTGGTAGTGTAGTGCATGTTAGTGTAAGTGTGTGTGTAAAGGGGAGAGGATAGGGCAAGAAAGAGGAAGGACAGATCGCGCGCGGTCCGTGGCCCGTTTGTTAGGGTACTGCTCCGGCATTCGCCTGGTGTTGATCGGGGAAACCACGGAAAACTACCGATCAGAGCTGCTGGCCGCTAGAATTCTCCTTGAGACCGGAACTGAATTCGATCTAGCTGAAATGCTAGTGTCGAAAATCCTGCCGCCGTCAGGACTCGAACCTAGGCCCTCCGAGGTAGAGGCGCTGAAGTGACATCAGTTGATGCACTGAGCCACCACTCCCGGTTGCATATGCTCCCGGTTCCCGAAAGAATATCAAGTTTATAGTTATCGCGGATATGACATCAATGACCAAATTACAAGGTTTTGCGTTGATATTTTTGAAGTGAAACTTCATTACCGGCGGGAATAGCAAATCATCCTCAATCAGGCAAAACGTGACATCCTTTAGTTCTCGCTCCGGCCGCATTGCGGAATGGTTGCGCTGCTGCATAGAACGATGCGGAGCGCAATGGTGGACACTGGAGGAACTTCGTCGACTGAGTGCGTCGAGTTTTTTGATGCGACTTCGATAACTTCTGCCAATCGTCACGAAGCCTCGTGACTAGGGGACGGATTTTGATGACATAAATATCACACACAATGATCAACAGAATGCACTTAAAATGTTTTTAAAATGCTCTAAAAGCAAAGAAAAATGACGTAAAAATTGAGGAACAACTCTAGTGGTTGGATATGTTACTGACGTAATCCAGGCTTTTTCCGTTCGTTCGAGTGAACTCAGCTTGCAAGCTTTTGGTTTAAACCGCTCTTTACCTTAATTTAATCTTTAAACCTTTCTTTAATCTCTGTCTTTATTTATCACGAAATCTGCCGAACCTACACTGTCGCTAATAGGCGCCACAGGAACCCGAGATTAGTAGCTCAGTGCATCAACTGATGCCACTGCAACGCCTCTGACCGGAAGGCCCTAGGTTCCCACTCCCCACGGCGGCAGGATTTTCGACACTAGCTTTTCAGCTAGGTCGAATTCAGTCGCTGTGTGGAGGAGAATTCTAGCGGCCGGCTGCTCTGATCGGTAGTTTTCCGTGGTTTCTCCGATCAACACCCAGCGAATGCCGGAGCAGTACTCCATCAAACGGGCCACGGACCGCGCGCGATCTGTCCTTCCTCTTCCTTGTCCTATCCTCTCCCCTTACATACACACTTACACTAACATGCACTACACTACCACATATTCCGGGAGACCGTTCGGGAGCTTAGAGCTTGTCCCGGCTGGGGCGGTGCTCTGCTGGTGGGAGAGTCCTGGTTAGGGGGAAACCCCACTAGCCGACGGTAGGTCGGCGCCGGATCTCGCCATCCAGCGGGGGAAGATCACCGCCATCTCCCGAGAAAAAACATGCACTACACTAACGGGAATAATGCCCAAAGTAGTTGACGCGCCCGGAAACACGAAAAAACAATCAATCAATCAATATTGGGAGGAGAGAAATTTCCCGAAAGCTGACGTGTAGGTCGGCCCCGGATCTCACTATCCAGCGGGGAAAGGAATCACCAGCACCTTCCAAGATAAAACATTCACTGAACTAACCGGATATAGATTTGAAATGCACGTAAACAATCAATGTACTCATACTTGTATACAATGTCTACGCCGGATGACATACAGTAATTGGGTAAAACTACATGGTTCAGTACGTAACTCACGGTTAGATCTTTTCTGGTCCACCGATTGGGGCATGCTAGGTATTGCTCGATGCTGGGTCTGCTTGTAAGGAAAAGAACATTTGTTCGAATCCTTCTAGAACATTAATATTTTTACGTATTTAAAATGAATTAACACATAGAGAGAGATGGAATCATGAGAATGATGAATTTATTTTATATACCCTTTCCGCATCACCATTTGAAGTATGCGAGTTGTCACTCGACGCGTCTGGGTTTGCTAGTAGGAAATTGGGAATAGTTAATATGTAACCTCATTAAAACTTCAAATTAATAAATATGAAAATACTTTTAAAACTCTTTAAATCGTTAGAGACGCCATGCTAAGTTAGTGACAGGTATTTCATTGTTTCGTGAACGTCCTCATTAATACTTGTATCTTGAAGAATGGAGCTCTCTAGCAACCAGTTCAATTTGTGATAGTTTTGAAAAACAACCGCATTGGCTGCTTTTATTCGTTTTGTAAGGGATGATACTAGAGAACAAATATAAGAAGCTTCGCCTCCGAACTGCAGTAGACTGATTGAAAAAACAGCACTTCACATATACTCTAATTCTTTGCTTTAAAGGTACAACTTGCGTAACTATTCTTGAACCATAAATTGAAGAAATGCGGGCGTAGTGGGGGTATTAGTTACAAAGTCGACCATTAGAGTATTTACAGTAATGCCAACTTCTGGAAAATCAAAGCCAAACCCGCTACGTGTGCGGTCAGGTCATCGCTCTGGGTAGCCAACACCAGGGACACTAGATAGAAGTTTTAGGTGCCTCGCTTGAAGGACCTGGACCTACATCAGCCATTTCTTTAAATAATGGTAATAAAGATGAGCAGAAGTTCTCGACTTGAAAGCAACTAGCTTTGACTAGCTTCTGTTTCGCGACAACCAAGTTTTAATGCTTGGAACGTTGTCATCGGTGCTCCTTGCAAGCTTTTGCTTTCAACTGTTTATTGCTCAAGGGAGGGGGAAGCAAGGTCATAGTTGAAGAAAAGTTGCGCGAGTAGTATATTTCACATGTCTGTTCAAAAATGATTTCCCCTTTCTTGTACACCTAGTAAAAACATTTTTAAACGCGTTTTGGGGGTCCCCGATTTGTATTTTTTTTCTCCAAACAATGTGACTGTCCGCCTAACCATCAGTCTGGCACTTCTTCAGTCCACCTGTAAACAATACTAACTACTAACCGTACGCTGAATTTTTTTTTAAATAAAATTTTTCCGATCGATAGTGCTCAACTTATGGTCCTATGAATTTTAAAAGAACATTTAAATGTTGGCGGGACGTTTTAGAAATGTACTTTAAAACCAATGTGCACTTCTCTCCATAGTTCGTCATTCATAATTTTAACATTTTTTCACATCAAATTAATTAATTATTTAACAATATTTTCTCAAAAATTATTGCATTTTTCAATTAAGGTGTTGCTGAAATAGAGAAAGCATTCTTTTATAAATGAGATAATTTCTAATTACATTTAAATCTCTGAAATCTCGAAGATTTCTTGCATCTTCTTTACGAAGCCAATTATTTTCTTTAATACATTGGAACGGATGAACAGGTAGATGATTTAAAAAAACTCTTTTCAAGTTTAACGACTCCAAAAATTTCGAGGTCATTTTTTTCTGCATTACATATTTTTTCTGCCCGACGTACAAAAGCTCACTCCGAAGTATCAGAATAACCGAAATATCTCACGCAGCCACATCTATCCTTAAAGAAACGTCAATACTGAAAATGGAACCTATCTCAAAAACAAGGAACTGCCATTACCACACATAGTCGATTAATGCGAAACGTGTTACATCAGATAAGGGTCTGGGCAAATCGAGTATCAATTGTCAGTGCTTTTCTAAATCCCTATTACTTGCTTATCTCTGAAAATCAAATTCATAGCTCCATTTATTTTTTCACCTCCTTATGACCATGCAATGACGACCTAACTGTCAGATTAAATCAGTAACTTTCGTTCTTTGTTTCGTGCAATGTGCCTCTGATTCCGAAATCATAACTAGTATATCTCTTAAAACTACAGTATTAAGTGAACTCGGCCTAGAAGATTAAAGTTCATCTAGTGTATCATTTTAATTCCTTTTTCACTTTCTTGCATACTAGATACGTAGTATAAAGAAAATATGTAACGCTGCAGCGAAAAAGCCGTTTTCCACAGAAAAACATTATTGCCGTGCCCTGTATCGAAAAATTGAATAAATCTTGTATGTAGCAAATTACTTACTCTAACTCGTTGTATAATCATAATTTACGTTTCGTGAGTCCTTTACATTGAAAAGTTCATTTACGTCAAAACGCCAACCCGTCTGTCTTTCCATCTGTTGCCTGTGAACAACGCTAACCGTTAAACCACAAGCAGGATTTCCACCAAAATTTACACACCCGAATGGATTTAGATTATGTCACTGTCTCTTGCATTTTAAACCAATATTTTAATTTTTGGGGGTACTTTTCAGAAACTAAAACTGTTTCAATTTTTCTCTCAAAAATAGCTCCAAATTTGTTGATTAAACTTCATTTCTTTTTTATTTATTTTATGTCAAAAACATTTTAAATCTGTGCGTGACGTGCTACAAGGAGAAGTGAATTCTGTGCACGTTTTCAAAATTATGTGATCCCTACCACGTAGGGTGCTCAAACTCCCTAATATCACTACCATATCTCACTACCATAAGATAGTGACGTTATGCACTAACAGTCACGTGACGGATCTTGAGGACATAACGTCTAACCTTGGGCCTAAGGTACGAGCTTATACCTTCATAAATAGTGCACGCCTATAGGAGTCTCTACGGTCACCTTACAAAGCGGCAAAATGGCCGCCTAAAAACAGGAAACGTTGGCGATTTTTCCATCTCTGACAAACCGATTCTCGTATGTAAGGCAGATACAATTATTCCTTACTGACTCTACAACGCTGGCAAAGATTAACAGAAATTGTTGGAGAAGTGATAGGAAAGAAATTCGCGAAAAAGAAGTTGAAATCAAATCTTCGAGATAGGTTATGTCTTACTCATAATGAACGCTGTTTGAAAATATTTCCTCCGTTCTCAAGAACACTCGATTCAAAATTCCAGAGTGCATACTCATCGCAGAGGGCCACAAAATCTAAAAATCGGAACACAATGTACATTTATTATACTCTTGTCTGGTATCGTGGTTTAAAAGTCTTACCGCTAGCCTAGACTCTCTGATATGCAATTTTTTTTGTTCAACGCTTGAAACGTTTCTTTTGTTATAATGTATGACGAAATGTCGCAATTGCTAAAACTCTTCTGAACGTTGTTCATTATGACCGTATAAAATCGTTAGTCACGTGATCAATAGAGTTTAAGGAAGTCTTCTTACGCCTGACGCTAAAACTCCATATTGTGTCCTTCCTCAGAACTCTAACGCAATGGGCTTCCTCAACAATAAAACTCTGATGAAGGCCATGGCCGAAACGACAGAGACTCGGGCTGGTTTTTTTTATTTATTTATTTATTTATTTAACAGAGTGAGCTGATTATACAACGCTCAGTCATATGGCTTTTCAGTTGTTCGGAGCGAGCATTTTCAGATGAAAATATGCGAAGGGGGTGGCTACGGCCACCTCTCATTAAACATATATTGAAGTAGTGCGAATGATAAAGTGGAGGAATGCATATTGTTGACTTTTTATGGGAGGACTATTTATTTCATTATCTTATATCAGTCAGTTTCCGGAGGAAGATGTGGAAGGGGAGTCGGTTGCGGAGACGAGTTTCTACGGGATGCTCTTTACCTATGTTGTAGTGGGAAGCACCGGTAACTGAGGGTAGATTTTGGAAGAATGATGCGGAAAGTTTTATGATGTATGTTAGGACGGGCTCTATGCTAGGTCTTTGTGAAGGTTAGTGTTGCTTAAACCAAGGTGCGTTAACTGCAGTTCTGAGGAACCTGTTTTGGAATATTTGGATTTTGTTGATGGTACTCGGGCTCGTCCCGGAGAGCTTAGATAATATTCCAACCGTGGAAGCCTATACAATCATTGCAAATTTCAAATTGATTTTTTCATTCTTTTTTATTACATATTTTTACTGTCTTCACATCCAATACTAAAGCCAGTGATTTCTTTCTCAGTGCAACTTATCCCTCAATTTTTGACATTTCAATAAATTCATGCACTTTTTAAAAAAATGAGTTGTCGAGTAAGAGGAGGATACGTTTTGGTATGTCGTGCATTACCTCTATAAACGCCGCCCGTTTTGAAAACATGTACACATACAATAAATCTTGACATAAACTAGTTGCATATTATACCATTATTATAATACAAGGTCATTAACAGAAAACTCCTGATATAAGTCATTGTAGTCGTTAATAACCGTAGTCGTTGATGCGTTTAAAAATAGAGAGAGGAAAAAAAGATTGGTTGTTTGTCTAGTGATTCC
Organism: Teleogryllus oceanicus; assembly: GCA_964035755.1. Classification (NCBI taxonomy): domain Eukaryota; kingdom Metazoa; phylum Arthropoda; class Insecta; order Orthoptera; family Gryllidae; genus Teleogryllus; species Teleogryllus oceanicus. The sequence continues at coordinate 54,435,327 of CAXIVR010000013.1, forward strand.
GGGCGCGTCAACGGCTTAGGTTATTAGTCCCGTAAGTGTAATGCATGTTTCTTCATCGGGAAATTGCGGTGATCTTCCCCCGCTGGATGGCGAGATCCGGCGCCGACCTACCGTCGGCTAGCAGTGTTTCCCCCTCACCAGGACTCTCCCACCAGCGGGGCACCGCCCCTATCGATCAGAGCAGCCGGCCGCTGGAATTCTCCTCCAGACAGCAACTGAATTCGCCGCCTGACTGAATCTTCCGCCGTCAGGACTCGAACCTAGGACCTCCCGGTCAGAGGCGCTGCAGTGACATCAGTTGATGCACTGAGCTACCGCTCCCGGCGAAGAAAAAAGACAAAAAAATATTAAATGCTCTGATCGGTAGTTTTCCGCGGTATCTCCGATAAACACCAGGCGTACCCTAATAAACAGGCCACTGTTGTAATTAAATTATAACTTACCACCTTAATTATCTTACTTGTCTTTTTGCAATACCCAAGTTGTGAGTGCCGGGTCAATAAAGAGGGTAATCAAGCGTGGTTTTTGTTGCATCGGTAGCCCAGGGGCTACAGGTGCTTTTGGCGGCTAGAGAGGGCGACGTGCCAAACCGCTTGCCAAATCGCAAGATAATTCTCCCCGCCACCTGTTGATCGTTCCCTGAGAACGGGCCAAGAATTCGCTTGGCTGCTGATGCATCGCTGTGCCGGGCTTCATCAACCGATTCCCACCACATTGGAACACGAAAGGTGACTCGTGGTGGGAACTGATGCCACTGCAGCGCCTCTGACCGGGAGGTCTTGGTTCGAGTCCCGATGGTGCAAGGAGTTTCGGCACTAGCGAGAATTCTAGAGGCCGGCTGCTCTGATCGGTATTTTTCCCTGGTTTCTCCGATCAACACCAGGCGAATGCCGGAGCAGTACCCTACCAAACGGGCCATCGACCGCGCGCGATCTGCCCTTCCCATTCCTTGTCCTATCCTTTCCCCTTACACACACACACACTTACACTAACATGCACCACACTACCACATATTCCGGGAGGTCGGTCGGGAGCTTAGAGGTTGTCCCGGCTGGGTTGGTGCCCCGCTGGTGAGAGAGTCCTGGTTAGGGGAAACCCCACTTGCCGACGGTAGGTCGGCGCCGGTCTCGCCTTCCTGCGAGGGGAAAAATCACCGCCATCTCCCGAGAAAAAACATGCAATACACTAACTAAACATGACCTAAGCAGTGGACGTGCCCGAAACAACCAAATCGAATCAATATTGGCGTGAGCCTGACCCTGTTTCTAAGTCTATGTGCGCCTGTGACAGTGTGAGCAGAGGGGTTGTGATATGGTGATTCATTTCGTGTCTGAGCCTGATTTTGAACGTGATCGTGTGTTTGAGTAAGCGTACGCGCGCAGGAGCATGGAGGTGTGATTCAGTCTAGGAATGATGCAGCCTGATCCTTAATATTTGTCTAACTAATTGTATGTGCGCAGGGTCATGGAGGAAAGATTCAGCTTGGTCCAATAGCATGTGTCTAATTAATCGTGCATACGCAGGGGCGGAGGGAATGATTCAGCCTGAACCTTAATATGTATCTAACTAATCGTGCACACGCAGACGTGTGGAAAATGATACAGCCTGATCTTTAATACATGTCTGTCTAATCGCGAGTGCGCAGGATATGGATGAATGATTCGGCCTGAGTTTGAGCATGTTTGGTGCAAGCGCGCAGGAATGGCTCATCCTGAACCTGAGCGTGTGTATCTTAGGTGCGTAAGGGCGAGGCGGGAGAGGCTGCTCTGGCGCTGGTTGACGTGGGGCGCGTAAATGTCTAACTAACGTGTCGACTATCAAGGGTTGCAGGCTTGAGTTAGTCTACGCAAGGTCATGGAGGAATGATTCAGCCTGATCCTTAATATATATCTAACTAATCGTGTCTGCGCAAGGTCATGAAGGAATGATTCAGCCTAATCCTTAATATATATCTAACTAATCGTGTCTGCGCAAGGTCATGGAGGAATGATTCAGCCTGATCCTTAATATGTATCTAACTAATCGTGTCTGCGCAAGGTCATGGAGGAATGATTCAGCCTGATCCTTAATATGTATCTAACTAATCGTGTCTGCGCAAGGTCATGGAGGAATGATTCAGCCTGATCCTTAATATGTATCTAACTAATCGTGTCTGCGCAAGGTCATGGAGGAATGATTCAGCCTGATCCTTAATATGTATCTAGCTAATCGTGTCTGCGCAAGGTCATGGAGGAATGATTCAGCCTGATCCTTAATATGTATCTAACTAATCGTGTCTGCGCAAGGTCATGGAGGAATGATTCAGCCTGATCCTTAATATGTATCTAACTAATCGTGTCTGCGCAAGGTCATGGAGGAATGATTCAGCCTGATCCTTAATATGTATCTAACTGATCGTGTCTGCGCAAGGTCATGGGGGAATGATTCAGCCTGATCCTTAATATGTATCTAACTAATCGTGTCTGCGCAAGGTCATGGAGGAATGATTCAGCCTGATCCTTAATATGTATCTAACTAATCGTGTCTGCGCAAGGTCATGGAGGAATGATTCAGCCTGATCCTTAATATATATCTAACTAATCGTGTCTGCGCAAGGTCATGGAGGAATGATTCAGCCTGATCCTAATATGTATCTAACTAATCGTGTCTGCGCAAGGTCATGGAGGAATGATTCAGCCTGATCCTAATATGTATCTAACTAATCGTGTCTGCGCAAGGTCATGGAGGAATGATTCAGCCTGATCCTTAATATATATCTAACTAATCGTGTCTGCGCAAGGTCATGGAGGAATGATTCAGCCTGATCCTTAATATGTATCTAACTAATCGTGTCTGCGCAAGGTCATGGAGGAATGATTCAGCCTGATCCTTAATATGTATCTAACTAATCGTGTCTGCGCAAGGTCATGGAGGAATGATTCAGCCTGATCCTTAATATATATCTAACTAATCGTGTCTGCGCAAGGTCATGGAGGAATGATTCAGCCTGATCCTTAATATGTATCTAACTAATCGTGTCTGCGCAAGGTCATGGAACAATGATTCAGCCTGATCCTTAATATATATCTAACTAATCGTGTCTGCGCAAGGTCATGGAGGAATGATTCAGCCTGATCCTTAATATGTATCTAACTAATCGTGTCTGCGCAAGGTCATCAAGGAATGATTCAGTCTGATCCTTAATGTGTATCTAACTAATCGTGTCTGCGCAAGGTCATGAAGGAATGATTCAGCCTGCTCCTTAATATGTGTCTAACTAACCCTGCATGCGCAGAGGTGTGAAGATGGTTCATCCCGGTCCTGAGCGTGTGTGTGCGCAGGGGCGGTGCGGGGGAGGCGGCGCTGGCGCTGGTGGCGCGGGAGCGGGCGCTGGCCGCGGGGGTGGCGGCGCTGCACGGGGTGGCGCAGGACCTGCTGCTGGAGCTGCGCGCGCGACTGCCCCACGTCGCACCACCGCACCCGCACGCACCAACCTGTGAGTACGCATTCACCCCCCCCAGAACTCGCACCCACCCCCACTCACCCGCCTGGGAGCGATAGCTCAGTGCATCAAATGATGTCACTGCAGCGCCTCTGACTGGGAGGTCCTAGGTTCTCACTCCTGACGGCGGCAGGATTTTCGACTCTAGCTTTTCAGCTAGGTCGAATTCAGCTGCTGTCTGGAGGAGAATTATAGCGGCCGGCTGCTCTGATCGGTAGTTTTCCGTAGTTTCATCCGACCAGGCGAATGCCGGAGCAGTACCCTAACACTCGTGGCAGTTTTCTTTTACTGATTGTGAGAGCATATTAAGAGATTTTACACACACGTAAGTAAATGTAAATATTTCCCGGACTGACGTCCCTGCATATACATCAGCAAAGCTCTTAGACTTCTGCATATGGATGTTTTCACAGGACCCATTAGCACTTTACGAAGGGGCTGAACGGCTGTCGCGGCGGAGGGATACTTCTCTGAAATAATGTGATGTTCACTTGTTTTCGTGAACTATCACTTTGGCTCATCCTTAGGAAAATCCATCTATAGTCGGGTCCGCCCGGCTACCCACCAACTGCACCAATGGAGTGTCAACCTTTTCGCCCCCCTTGCAGAAGTTCGTTTGGACTCTCCATACCACCCGTCGGGTTGCCCAGGTTCGAACGTTACCCACGTCGTTTTCTTGAAGGTGTAGACAGTGGGGAGACGGAATGCAGGCTCCGCACCGCCTGGACTTTGATTCAGGTGGCCCCGAGTTGGGCTCTCGGCTTCGTCGTGGCAGTGGCACGATACTCTGGCCAAAGAGGAGGGAACTTGTCCCCGGTGCATGTGATTAGCGCATTGTTGTGACTCGGGTACTAGCAGGGAAAGCGGGGAGCTCTGAGATAGCAGGGCGGTCCTTACCCAAACATTGTATGCGGAGGTTGCCCTGAGAGCAAACTGGATTTCGGCTGGATCCGGATATCACCCCGTCAGCATCTTGCACGTCGATGGGGGGGGGGTATGGATTGTAGCATCATAGACTGGACTCCCTGCTCCTGAGTTGCAAGGTATGGGGATGAGGAAGCTAAATATAGGCTGCCTAACAAAGGCCACTCCTCACGGAAATCCTAGACGCCAGGCACAAAATGCGCCAATGGTGGCACTCGCATCAAGACGAGTACGTGGGGGCGGCAGATGACGTAGGAGGTCATGTGACTCGGTCCTATATTAAGGTGCGTCGTAGGACCCTTCGTGGGCGACATTGTGGTTTCCTCGCGGCAAACACCGCAAAACTTGTCCGGCCAAGTCTGGCGCGGAAGTGCTGAAGGCACGAGTAGGTGTTCGAGGTTCGGACACGGTGAAGTATGCCTTATACTTTAGGGCAGATGGTCTGCCGAGGCACATGAGGTGCCCAGTTGCCAATCGGCCGAGTTGGCTACTCGCAGGCGCGGCCGCAAGGCGCGTGTTGGGAGAGGGGGGCTGCGCCAGGTAGCTCCGACAAACGCCTTAGAGTGAGGTTTTAGTTCCTGTACATAATTTATTGTAAATAAATTGTAAATACCCACTCATGTCTGTTTCTTTGTGCTGTAGATCCCTACCCACGACGTTACAGGATAAAAGACAAAAAGCCATAGGTGCTCACCCTGGGAACTTGTCCTCCCTGTCGAAGGAATCTCACCATCCACTGGGACAAGAACGCCATCTCCGGCGACAGAAAACAAACACTACATTTACGGGACTAATGACCATAGCAGTTGGCGTGCCCTAAAACACAAAATACTGAATGAATCGTGTGACGTGTTGCATTGATTGCAGCGGCGGCGGAGCCCCTGTCGTCTGCGGGGCGAGGAGGCGCGGCGGCGGCGCCCGCCATGCAGCTGCTGGAGGCGGACGGCGGCGGTGGGGGCGGAGGCGCCGCGGCTGCCGCCGCTGCCACCGTCCTGCTCGCAGCGCACCTCGCGGAAGAGACGCGTCGCCGCCAGGTGAGCCACCAACGAAACAAAATGAATGAAACGACTGAAATGAATTAAATGGATGAATGTTCATAAGTGAAACCGGGTGCGGTAGCTCAGTGCATCAACGGATGTCACTGCAGCGCCCCTCACCGGGAGGTTCTGGGTTTGAGTCCCTGATTTTTGACACTAGCTTTTCAGCTAGGTCGAATTCAGTCGCTGTCTGGAGGACAATTCTAGCGGCCGGCTGCTCTGATCGGTAGTTTTCCGTGTTTTTTCCAATCAACACTAGGCGAATGCCGGAGCAGTATCCTAACAAACGGGCCACGGACCACGCGCGATCTTTCCTTCCTCTTCCTTGTTCTATCCTTTTCCCTTACACACACACACACACACACTAACATGCACTACACTACCACACATGCCGGGAGACTGATCGGGAGCTTAGAGCTTGTCCCGGCTGGGGCGGTGCCCCGCTGGTGGGAGAGTCCTGGTTATGGAGAAACCCCGCTTGCTGACGGTAGGTCGGCGCCGGATCTCGCCATCCAGCGGGGGAAGATCAACGCCACCTCCGGAGGAAAAAGCATGCACTACACTTACGGAACTAATGACCTAAGCCGTTGACGCGCTCGGAATCACTAACCAACCAACAAGTGACCGGGTATCCGCAAGAACTCTTCTCCAGACAGCGGCTGAATTCGACCTAGCTATCGAGCTCAATTCGAAAATTCGCCACCTGAGATTCGAACCCAAGGATTTCTCAGTCAAATTCTCTGCAGAGTCGTGACAGTGTTGGCTCTGAGCTTAACTGAGCCGGTCGAATGCCGGTGTAGTACCCTGACAAACGGGCGGTGCACCGCGCGGAATGTTTATTTATTTTTATTTATTTATTTTATGCCATATGTTATTTTACCTCAAACATTATGTTCCTCCTCTTCCTTGTCCTATCCTCACCCCCTTTCTTATACACTTACAGCCACATACACTACACTACCACACATGTGGGGAAACCAAACGGTAGCTTAGAAATTGGATGGGGAAATTGCAAGCTGACATGTAGGTCGGCGCCGGATGCATCATCCAGCGAGAAAGGAACACCGTTACCTCCTACCATAAAACATTCACTACACGCACGGAACCAGTGACCACAGTTGTTGATGCATCCTGAAACAATATCACAGACACACACACAAACACACAAAAGTTGTCAGACTCAAAGACTTCTCACCTTAGAAATATACTAGAAGATTGCTTGTTTGATTGATTACACAGGCACACACACACACACACACACAAAATTTTCAGATCCGAAGACTTGAAACACGTGTATCTATGTATTTTGACGCGCTGGATCCGAATCTGAATATTGGTTTATTGGTGAGTTGTAGTTGACATTTACATAATTGAAATGATTGAAGGCGTTGTCGTTGTCAACAATACTATTTATTTCAATAAGAGCAGCTTTCGATGGCTTAGCCATCATCATCAGTTTTCTGCTGTCTGGGAGTCACAGAAAACGACAGCAGAAAACTAATGATGATGGCTAAGCCATCGAAAGCTGCTCTTATTGAAATAAATAGTATTGTTGACAATGACAACGCCTTCAATCATTTCAATTATCCGAATCTGAAGTCAGAATTCCGCCACCACCTTCCAATTTATTTTTTTTAAGCGCGAAAAACCACCATTTCATTGTATTTTTAGTTTTCGAAGGTTGTTGTCAGATCCAAAAACCTGACAGATGTTTCTCTATGTATTTCAACACGCTGAATCCGAATCTGAAGCCAGAATTGCGCCACCAGCCTGCAGTTGTTTTTTTAATAACAAAAAAGCACCGTGAAATTTACATTCTACAATTTCAAGGTGTTTTCTTCGTGATTTTGATTCAGTGGTGAGTTGTAGTTGACATTTACATAATTGAAATGATTGAAGGCGTTGTCATTGTCCACAATAGTATTTATTTCAATAATAGCAGCTTTCGATGGCTTAGCCATCATCATCAGTTTTTCGTATTTTCTCTCTCAAAACTGTACGTGTATATTTTCATTCATTTTCCTGCTTAAATTGAAAAAAAAACTACTATATTACAAAAAGATCTAACTCTCCGTCCCCTTCTTTCTTTCCTTTCTTTAATTCTTCTCCTTTCATTTCTTAAGATGTTTTTAAATTATATAAATGATTTTATATTATAAAGATCTAACTCTCCGCCCCTTCTTTCTTTCATTCTTTCTTTTCTCTAATTCTTCTCCTTTCATTTCTTAAGATGGTTTTTAAAATTAGGTAACTATGTTAATTCTAATTTTATATTTTTCTTGTATCAGAAAACTGATGATGATGGCTAAGCCATCGAAAGCTGCTATTATTGAAATAAATACTATTGTGGACAATGACAACGCCTTCAATCATTTCAATTTTTCGTGATTTCTGGAGTGTCCTGGCGGAATTTTGGCTTTAGATTCGGATTCAGCGCGTTGGCATACTTATAGAAACATGTGTCCAGTCTTTGGGTGTGATAACAACCCACGAATCTAAAAAAAAGTACAATGTAACTGTGGTTTTCGTGATGTAAAAGAATTGTAAGATGGTGGTCGAATTCTAACTTCAAATTCGAATTCAGCGCGTCGAAATACATAGAGACAAATGTTTCAAGTCTTCGGATCTGACAACCGTTTTGTGTGTGTGTCCCTGTTTAATCAAACAAGCAATCTTCTAGTGTATTTCTAAGGTGAGAGCGTGTATACTTAAATTTATTTAGAGCTGCCTCTGACGTAATTCGGCTGTTATGATGTCATCCAATCGGAAGGGTGAACGCCATCATAGTGACGTCACTTTAGTGACGTGTAAGCTCCTGATTGGATGACACCGTAACAGCTGATGACCTGTCAGAGGCAGCTGTAAATGAATCGCAGTATAAGGCCCGCAACAGACTACACCGAGAGATGCGTTGCGAGAAATATGCGACGAGAAATGAGGAAAGAGGTCGGCGAGGCTGCGCCCACACACTGCAAATAGGTTATTGAAAAGCCTTTATACGCTACAAGACGGGAGTGGGATAGCAGTTGGCAATGAGATCCCCTGCGAGTTCCATTTCTTGCTTTATTAAATGCTCTTGTGTAACTTAAACCTGTGAAATCCTTGTTTTGTTGCCATAATCGTAAACCATCTGTTTAACGAGTTCGAATTGCCTAAAAAGAAATTACTGCATTCATACAAATCATCATTTAATGTAAAAAACTGGAACGTATGTGACTTTTAAGGGAGGAGTGCATTCTGTGCATATTTTCTTGAGCTCCGTAATCCCCCCCTCTGTTTTACTGTATTTATTGGTTGAATTATGAATAAACGGTAAACGATCAAATAATTCAGAATAAAATTCACAATTAATAAATTCATTCATAAATAATAAATACGAATTAATTAATAAATTAATAATACGCATTAAAAATAATGAATTAATTACATTATTTCAAAATACCACTTCAAATTTCTTGCTTCAATTTTTTATTTGTATATTGCTCATTATGAACTGCTTTCATTCAAGTAAAAAAATCTTTCACACTAGTTTTTTTCTTGTTCATTCCAGTTTAGAGAGAAAATTCAAGTAAACAATTAAAAAAAATGGTTATTTATCATGTCCTTTACTGCTAAATATTATAACCTCACTCAGTTCTACGCACTGTTTACTGTTTTCCTACTGTACCGAAGGCCTAAATGCCATATAAAAAATGAAGGAGTAGAAATTTGTCCGAGAAAACTCGCTCGCTGACCGACTCGAGCGAGGTAATCTTTCGCCTCCGCAGAGGCAAACGAGAAAACTCTTTCTAGTGTGTGGGGGTCGAGAAGTGTCCCTTGTTTCGATTTTCCACATTCCTCGCAACGCATTCCTCGGTGTAGTCTGTTGCGGGCCTAATATCGGAAGCCGTCTGTAGCTAGCCGCGCCCTATAACACAAATCTCAACCACACCATATCCAAGACGGTTAAACCGGGAGCGGTAGCTCAGTGCATTCAACTGATGCCACTGCAGCGCCTCTGACCGGGAGGTCCTGCGTTCGAGTCCTGACAGCGGCAGGATTTTCGACTCTAGCTTTTCAGCTAGGTCCAATTCAGTCGCTGTCTGGAGGAGAATTCTAGCGGCCGGCTGCTCTGATCGGTAGTTTTTCGTGGTTTCTCCGATCAACACCAGGCGAATGCCGGAGCAGTGCCCTACCAAACGGGCCACGGACCGCGCGCGATATGTCCTTCCTATTCCTTATCCTATACTCTCCCCCTTACACACACACTTACACTAACATGCACTACACTTCCACGTAATCCGGGAGACCGGTCGGGAGCTTAGAGCTTGTCCCGGCTGGGGCGGTGCCCTGCTGGTGGGAGAGTCCTGGTTAGGGGGAAACCCCACTAGTCGACGGTAGGTCGGCGCCGGATCTCGCCATCCAGCGGGGGAAGATCACAGCCATCTCCCGCGAAAAATAACATGCACCACCCTAACGGGACTAATGACCAAAGCAGTTGACGCGCCCGGAAACACGAAAAAAACAGTCAATCAATCCTCCGTGTAGTCTGTTGTGGGCCTAATATCGGAAGCCGTCTGTAGCTAGCCGGGCCCTAAAACACAAATCTCAACCACACCATATCCAAGACGGTTAACAGAGGTTGGCGTGCCGCAGGCGGCGGAGGCGGTGCTGGAGGAGGCGCAGCGGCGGCTGGAGGCCCTGGAGGCGGGCTGTAGGCGGCAGCTGGAGGCGGCGCGGGCGCTGGACGGCGGATCGCGGAGGCGCTTGCGGAGGCAGCGGCGCGCCGCCAGACAGCGGGTCAGTCGCCTCAACCTCTCAGGTTTCTCCGATCAACACCAGGCTAATGCCGGGGCAGTTCCCTACCAAACGGGCCACGGACCGCGCGCGATCTGTCCTATCCTCTCCCATTACATACACACACTTGCACTAACATGCACTACACTATCACATATTCCGGGAGAACGGTCGGGAGCTTAGAGCTTGTCCCAGTTGGGGCGGTGCCCCGCTGGTGGGAGAGTCGTGGTTAGGGGGAAACCCCACTAGCCGACGGTAGGTCGGCGCCGGATCTCGCCATCCAGCGGGGGAAGATCACCGCCATTTCCCGAGAAAAAACATGCACTACACTAACGGGACTAATAACCGAAGCAGTTGACGTGCCCGGAAACACGAAAAAATCAATCAATCAATCAATCAACCTCTCAAAACAGACTACTAGCGTTTTCCATTCTTTGCACTGAAACCCACCCTAGTGCAGGGCAAAAACGTCATCGCTCCGCAACAGTGCTGCCCCACACGCGTAAAGGGCAGCTACGAATGAAACGGATTCCGGAACTGAGTCAGTGCTTGTGCGCTACGCATACATATACACAACTGTTCTTGGTCAGTAACACTGATGGAAATCGAAAAATTATCATTTTGAATTATGATCGTTGTTATAATTTTAATGAAGTCTTTTGTTAATTCTTACTTCTTAATTCATAAATTATTAACATGTGATTTCTTTATTTAAAAACTACGAAAACCTCAAATGCGTATGAGTAATAATTTCATCTTTCGAGATTTGCCAGTGATCGGTATAGTATACAAGATTTTGAACCGAAAGGCTTCTGTAGAATTGTTTGATTACTGAAAACAATAAAAATATTAACATGAACATTTCCGCTGGTATGGGCGTGCGAGAAACATTTCTTGGCATATATATGCCAAGATATATATATATATATATATATATATATATATATATATATATATATATTTGAATGATTTTGTAAGGGTCACTATTTTTATTTTCACTTTATTAGCGTTTCGAAATTGAAATGTACCTACACTTTGAATTGTAAATAGCACTGGATTAACATGTAGTTATTCAAAGTTAAATTTTAGAAAATCATAAACTGATTTTCCGAACTTCGTGTAAATCACAAAAATTATTTTAAGACATTTCTTGCAAAACATAATATACTCCATCATTCGAAGTATCCCTGCGTGACAGAAGATCAAATGCCTTCACAATTTCACTACGAATCTAAATCAACATGGATAACTTCCGTACCTAACCTCACAAATGCTCAGTCCTGAAGGTCAGGCATATAACTAATATTAGTAAAGGAGTGGGGGTAGGCTTTCCGAGGCTCAAGAGAACTTGTGCTTAAAACCCTCAGAGTTTGGATTCACAGCGTCAACTCTCGAAAGAGTTTGATGTGTCTTCCTGAAGGAAAAAATCTTTGTCCAGTTGCATTGGGCTACTGACAACAGAACGGAGTCCTAGTTTTGGAACACTCAAAGGCCACATGTATGTATATTTTTCATCGCAGAAAACAACTGATTTCGTCATGCCACTTTTGATTCTTCACTTTTTTTTACCAATACAACCAATTCACCCTAATATAACCCTAATATACATCAGTTTTCTCAGCAGCGTGTCTAGCTTAAAGGGAAGTTTCTTAATCATAATTCCGAATACAGTCGACTCCGGTTATAGTGAACTTCTGAGGACTAACATATTTGGTTCATCATATCAAAGGTTCACTATATCCGATGATGCCAAAAATAAATGGAATTTCTCCACAATGATTGATTTTATTAATATTATATTGATTTTATTAATATATTTTATTAATATATTGCCTGTTTATTTACGAATCAGTGGCTTTTGTCAAAAATGACTTGCTTAAGGGCGGGAATATATTTTCAGAAAATGCCGATGTCCATTACTATAACACTCGACGTAGAAATCATATTCATCAGGTGACAGTATCAACAGCTCATTACAAAAAATCCACATACAATACATGTACATTATTTTACAACACTTTGCCAGATGACATTAAGCGATTAAATTCGATAGAAAAGTTTAAATCCCAAGTGAAATCGTTTCTGCTGCATAACTGTTTCTATACAATTAGAGACTATACTGAGCATCACAAGAAAAGTAACATTAATTTTAACAATTATACATACTGCATTATTTAACATTTGAACTGTATAAATGTGTATAAACAACCTGTAACAAGTATTTTATTGCAGCCTCCGGGTCAATGACCCCCCTCTCGATCAGGTTTTTCGTCCAGTTTCCCTGATCCATTGAGCAAATGCTGAGATGGCCCCTTGTTTTGCTTCTGGACATAAATGTAACTTCATTTTCTGTGCACGTCTTCTAGAATTCAGTGGGAAATGCAATTTTTCAAATTATCGTTTCCATGTTGTCGCGACAGGAAGTATTATTCCGAAGGACAACATGGATAAGAGCCAAAATTTATTGCCTTTTTATCCTTGAAAATAGATTTTATTACATGGGAGCTTTTTTTTCTTTTTTCCAAAATTTAAGTAGTATATGACAGTGTAGGGATCATAGAATTTTGAAAATGTGCACACAATTCACTTTTCCCCATAGCACGTCATACGCATGTTTGTTGTTGTTTTTTTTACGTAAAATAAAAAAATATAATATAAAAATACAGTAAAATAGGTTAACAGCATGAACTGAAAATTTCAATATCTTTATTTGTCCTTAAAAAAATCAATTATCTTCAATTGTTTGTGTCGTACATTTTTCATTAGATCCTTCTCCAGAGTTCGTCCTCTCTTCATACTTGATTATGCATTGTCCTCTGTCTCTAAATATCGTAATGTAGTCTTGACACCTTACAATGCCTCTTGCATTGTTGCAACGTCACCCCACTCTCCGAAGGTCCTTTTAATCGTCTAGTAGCATAAGCGTTCTAATTAATTTCCAGGACTTATTTCCTAGGTTTACTATAGCCGAGGTTCTGGTACACTGTATCCGATCTTCTTATGCTTCTTTGCAATGTAAGAGAAACGGGACCAGTAACTTAAGTTCACTATAACCGAGGGTTCACTATATCCGAGTTCACTATAGCTGTAGTCAGCTGTATTCATTCGTTTAAAATCGGAAGTTTAGTTTTCATATTATATTTCCTCTTGTATGCTGACATTTAAATGGATGTTTTAAATTGTAATTTAGAAAATAAATGCGGTAGATCTCTTGTACAGGTACATCGACTTGGTACTTGTGGTGTTGGCGTGAATGGTAATTTTCTTAGGGACTGTGTACTCTGTTGTAGATCATTAGGACACTAGTGAATAATTAAATGAAAGGATTTTGTTAGTAATGCAAAAAGTAAGCGACTTATGGTTACAGAATACGAGTTTCAACACCATCTTCTACAGTTACTGTTCTATGTAACTGTAGAAGGTGTGGTTTTAGACACGAAATTAATTTTGGGTTGAAAGGGCCTTGAGGCCACGATATAGTTGAAGTTACTCCCTTGTCGGCCATGAGTAGATTCATTATGTTATATTCTCAGGACGGCGGTTGTTAAGCAATAAACTGCTTGTCGACAACTTAAATTTGCTTTTCAAACAGGTTGGTGGCGGTGAAGATCATCGCAGCACCATCAAGCGGCTACGTGTCGAACTACAAAAGACAAGTCCGACATCTAGTGGCAGTACTGAAAAGCTAGCCGCAACACGTCGCAGACTTCGTCGTCTGCGCGCAGCGTTGCGGCGTCTAGAGCAACTATCTGCATCCATGGAAAGACACTACCAGGTGAGAAATTTGAAATTATTTATTTCATATTTCTTACAACAAAACAAAAGAAACCGTCCAATTAAAAACCAAAAAGGTGAATAAATTAAATGGAAGAGGAAAACAATTTTTTTATCTTAAAAATAAGGATTCTTTTTAACAATTATTTCATTTATCTATCTTTCTGAAGAATAAATTCTCATTGAAAAACGTTTCTAAAGTTATTTTTGTCAATCTTCATTGCTTTGTTTCTGAATTCATGTTAGAATTTGCTGGTGTCTTCATTTCCAAATTGTATACCTTGGTATACAATTGGTAAATATTCAAAAATACTTGGATTGTAAATGAGATGGGATTATATTTTCAAAATTCATTTTTTATTTATGACTCACAATTTTCTTTAACATTTTTTAAATTTTATTGAATGGGAGTTTCATTATAAAAAAATGCAATGTATAAATTGATTTACTCAAAATCTGATATTTAGTAAAAGATCAAATATTATTGCGATTTAGTACCACACTGATGAAACTGTTTTTTAAACTTTTTTTACTATGAATGTATTGTAAATTGTCTGATGTTTTGAACAATCAGAAATTTAAAAGGGGAAAGTTTACAGCCACACATTTTATATGAAAAATGTATAATTGAATTGAATAAAAGAATAAATGACATGAAAATTGAACAATGTATCACGGAGACCATGGCTTCCCCTGAAATCTTTTAAGGGGCCCTTCCAAAATACATTTTATTTATATAAATATGTTAGATCTCTGATAAAAAAGTAACTTAAATCTCGATAAAGTAAAGAATGCATAGACACAATTTAAAATTTAGTGTTGACTAATGTACAGACACAATAAGTATTATTATACCATATGGAAAACAGAATTAATAAAATTAACTTTTAATTTTTATTTATGACTAATTTTTGCAAAATATAAAATATATACCAAAACTTGCAAATAATTTCTGATTTTGATGTACTTTATATTTTGATTATATAAAATTTACTTGTAGTACTACAATATTATTTGAAATTGTATGTGAACATTTGTAACATGCAAGTACAGAGTCCACTGATTTCAGTTCCCAAAAAAATAACAAACTCAAATTGAGTGTATTTTGACAACCTGCTATTTTATAGGCTTAATGAAATTGTATTAAGTGTTTTACAATAAAAAAATGGAGTGAGACAGGGGTGGCTCGTCCTAAGGGGCCACAGGGGCCGGGCCCCACCAATATTTAATAAATACACAAAAGTTTTTTTTTTATATTTACAGTAATCTTTTTGTGTGACAATTGCAGTACTTTATTGGAATTGTTTATTTGTGAAGATCGACAATTCGTCCCCAAAACTCATTCCAAGTCCCAATAACAAGAATTGGGGAATAGTTACTTGCCGCACTCAAAGATAGCGTTAGTAGTGCTCACAGGGCCCGGCCTACGTGGGCCCCAAAGCTGTATCTCCACTCCCTTTACAAGGTCAGCGCCCTTTCGTGCTGGGTGCGACCACTGCTTGCTAATTTTAGCGGTCCTAGGGGCCCGCACCAGTGGGCCCTTCTCAGAGAACGGCAGTCTGGCCATGCCGTTTGCAAAGTGCACATGGAAGTTCTGTGCACTGTAAGATGAACACGGTGGATTCATTACGCCTTTCCCTTTTTTTCTTCACTGAGGCTTGAAGAAAAAATTGATCTTAAACGGTTAGAAGCACATCAATCGAGTAACTTTTCATTTTCACAAATTGATGGAAAGAAGAAAAGAACTCTCAGTATTCCGAAAGATAAGCATTAGCATCATTTTTACAAAAATCTTTTGTTTCTGTTGATATAACACAATTTGATTAAAAGTCAATCATCATACACAGTTTTTAACTGTTTTTTTGACGTAAAATAAATAAATAAAAAATCTTAATAAAAAATCATACTTCTGTTTTGAGGAAAGTTTGTAGTTTAAAGGTTTAATTAATTAATAATTAGTGTTAATTATATGAATGATTAAATGACAATTCTTTAATTAAATAAGTTATTGATTCTGAGATGATATTCATGCTTTTGCACCCAGCCCCACCAGGAAAAAATGATGGAGTGAGATGTGGAAAATTATTCAATTACCAAAAACTATAAAAAATTGAAAATTGAGTATTGTGTAATTAGAGTGCAGCAGAAGAATGAGGCAAAAATTATTTTTTTAATGTCAAGTAGTTAAAAACTATGTAAAACTGGAGAAAAGTGCAATCTGTGTCCCTTTCGGATCTATCCTTGAAAGGTACTGATTAAAACAATCCCTCATAGAAACCCTAAAAATGGCCAAAGATTTTAAATCTGTAGACACGCTAAAAATGTCAAAAATTTTTGAAACTATCCCAAAAGATGTGGCAAAGTCAGAGTTGATCCCTCCTACACACAAAAGTACATTTCAAAAATTTGAATGTAGACTAAAAAGAGTTGTACAAGTAAATAAAAAAGTTCAGTAGATATGGAGCCCAGAAATGTAGTTCATTTCTTCTCATGAAGGCTGTACATATATACAGAATGTCCTGGGAGGAAATGTTAAAAATTCAAAAATAAGCTCTTAAGACAATTTTAAGAATATTTTGTCTAATTTCTTTTGGATATTCTGAATAGCTGAGTTGCAATAATCACTCAAAAGTTCTTTGAAAAAATGCTTTCTAGGCAAAAGTGTGCATTGCAGAAGCATAGAAATACTCCAGAAACAAGTAAATTGTTTATTATTTCAAAAGAAATGTATTTGTTCAAAAGAAAAATGAATGAAAGAAAAATGCACCCAATTTACCCAATTTGACTGCTTTTTTATTTCTCAGTTAATTTCTTTCTAAACAAATTATTATTTCTTTTATAAATAATAAACAATTTGCATGTTTCTGGAGTGTTTCTATTCTTCTGCAATGCACATTTTTGCCTAGAAAGTATTTTTTCAAAGAACTTTTGAGTGATTATTGTGGCTCAGCCATTCAGAATATCCAACAAAATTGTCTTAAGAGCTTATTTTCAAATTTTTGACACTTCCTCCCCGGACATCCTGCATATTATATACTCAAGTGCCAATCAAAAAATATATTCACTTTTAGTGGTGAGGTGTGGGAGACCCACAACAGTAATAATAAAATGAGGGGGCAGGAATTTATGAAAAATGAAAGTTCTCACTATACTTTTAATTATTACAACATTAACAACTAAATAGAGATAAATTACAAAATAAGAGAAGAAATAGAATAATAGAGTCACCTCACTTTTCTGTGGGTGAATTTCCCTGACTTTTACAGATTGTTCAGGTTGTTTCATTATTTTTCCAGGACCAACATTTGTGAAGTATTTGAGGGCATTTAAATAATATGATAAATAAAGCATGACTTAGGTCTATATTAAAATACTCTTATTGACTGAGCTCTTTTCCTCTTTGCATTCCAGATTCTCTTGCATAAAAATATTGTGAGAGAGACAGATGCACTTTTATTCAAAACACACATTACTTTTCTTTTTCTGCTTTTCATCTCATAGGTAAAAATAAAAATATTTGCTTAACAAAGGAATTAGCTTCTTACAATCTCATATGTAGTGCATAGTTCTGTGAAGTATCACAAGTAGGCCCAAAACAGTTTTTTTAAAGGACAGTGTGTAATTATAACAGATAAAAAAATTCAGGACATTTGTGAGACATAAATGAAAATCCAATGGAACAGTACGACACATGTCGATATTCAAGACACATCCCGTTTGTTCAGGACATGGCAACCCTATTTATGGAACTTTGCATTCCAGAGTATGCTGCAGAAACTGGGGCAATGGCTGATGGAAGTAGCGTGCCTCCTACAGGCACCACAGCCAATGCGCTCTCTGACCTTTCCGGAAGTACCGAGTCACATTGGTAATTGGTTCCTGCAGATGTGTTCCACAGCTGAATGGTCTGTGGCCCACTTGCACAACTGGATGCAGCAACAAACCACTCAGCTGGACGTAAATGATAGCAAACCAGATGCTGAGGACTTAAGTCACATTGTGAGTTTCTTTTGACTGACGAGTCAATTCACTGACAACGCTCCAAGATCTTTTTGGGTACCTAAAATAGGCTCTTGAAAGGTGAAAACAGGCTGTATTGAATAACAGATAAAATTCATAGAATAATAACAATTTCTTGAATATTTTATTTTAGAACATCAAACTGTTTTTTTTTTTTAAAAGGACCATTAACTTTTGTTTTCCATTATTACACTTTTAAGTGATTATTATTACAAATCAATTATGTATAATATTTATCATTTTCCATTACATTATAATATAATGTACTTTTGTTTAATATAAATTTCAGGTTTCAACTTAATATAGATTTCAGGAATACTTTTGAGTTTATTCTCCTGGGTTTCAGTTACATGAACAGGTATTTTTAAGGATACATAATAAATAGGCATTTTTAGAACTTTTCCTAAAAATCTCAAAACTAATGATGACTAAAAACAGATTTGTATGACATAAAATTAAGAAATCTGCATGCACTTATTTTGCCAATAAATTCATAAAACCTAACTAATGAAACACCAAATATTACATTATTTTTGATAAAATCCATTTTTTCATAATTTTTGTCAAATGATTCACAATGGATAAAAATGAGAATACAGAGATAAGAACAATGTGAAAAAAATCTCATAGAGTTCATAGGAAATATTACATTGCTATTTTGAACTGTGTGATCTAAATACACCTTAAATATTTCACCTAATCGCAGCTCATCCTAATTATAAAATGTTAATTGTATTAAAATATTAAGTAAACAATATGTCTTTATACTGTTATTTTTTCATAAATATGCTAATACAACTTTCAATTGCTAAAATACGTATTTTAGCAATAAAGACTCAATAAAGCAATAGCATACTCAATAAAGACCTCTACATTTCCATTAGAATGTTAAGAATCATATTTTCATCACTTTAAAACATTAAATAAGTGAAAAGGAAAATATGACTAGTCATAAGAATTTGCCTTCTACTGATGACAGTGGTGTGTACTGACAATGGATAACGAAAGTCAGTTTTGCATCTTTATGACTTCTCTTTCACTCACAGGTGTCCAAGATAGTGATTTGCATTCTATTCAACAAAGAATGGTGGAGTGATTGAGAGGTTTAGTAGTGAATGATTATAAAATTTGAATTATTATGAATTGAATGATGATAGAAATGGCATTTGGTGGTATGAGGTGGCATCCACACCACAACCACATGGTAATAACAACCATTCCTCACACACAAATTGAACTCACTGGGATGCTTCTTCAATCCCCTGCACAATTGAGGCTAACTTTGACTAGAGTCAAGGCAGTGACAAACCTCAAAATCCTAGAAAAACAGAAATTGTTAAGGAATTTGTTATTCACAGGAAAAACCAGGGACTTTGTTGTAATGAGAAAAATCTTATTTCAGGTGTAATTAACCTGGAAGAGGTCAGATGGGAGGATTGGTATCTCATGCTTTATTATCACTCATTGGAGTTTTCTTTTTCAGTCTTATAACTGTAAATTCCATTGCTTGTCAAACGGTTCGAGATTATTTGTCAATTCTTAGAATTTTTTGTTATTTTGCATGTGACCCTAGGATCCTAAAGTTCCTAACTGTCTTATTACCTTAGCCAGGCAATGGGAGATCCAATTGATACATCCTCCATGGAGCCCTTGCTATCCAAAGAGGCAGGATCCAAGGAGGCCCTTGCTATCCAAGGAGGCAGATCCTATTATCCAAGGAGGCAGGATAACCTTTCAGAAGAATACACACTAAAATGGAAGTGAACCATATAATTCAGATGATGATACTCCTTTTTCATTGTGAGACGAGTTTACCACAAAAGTTGATAGCAAAAATGTCTCAATACATTTTTATTGAAGAAACACAAAAAGAAAGAAGTTAATAAGCAAGAAGAAAAACAAAACAAGTTATGCAATTTGCTTTGGAAATTTAGTCTGCAAAACATCCTTAGAATGTGAAACTTCAAGAAGATCATTGTCAAATCATATTCATGTTTCCATGTAGAGACTGTATGTCAACAATTATTAGTGTCTGAAATACGTACTTGTCAAGTCTAATCTATTGTTCTAATTTATATTTTTCACGATGTAATTATACTTCAAAATTTGAGAAAATCACTTTCATGAGATTATGGAATTCAAACTTTTCTGCAGACGTTAAATAAACATTTCAAAACAGTCCTCAAGAAATTTAGTTTCATGCACACTCAATGAAATTCACCAAATCCACTCTTTTTTTTTATTAATTCCGTGTTCCCATGTCCTCCTTCATCTTTCTTCATGAGACAAAATTTGGCGAAAGAAGTTTTTTCACAGAAGAAATTTGTGAACATCTTGAAATAGATTTGAAAATATGCTCTAAAATATTAATTTGCTTTAAATTGCATGTGTTCTGTTCACCTGGCAATGGTGGACTGCTGATACCTCCAACTCAGAAAGTGTGATGTCCCTCCTGTGCAGGTGCTAGTTTCAAGCGTAATTCACTCAGGAGATCTTTCACGTTAATGAACTGAGTGGTCAGTAAGAGAAATGGAGGGGGAAATGAGTATGACTATGCTTATTGTAATTGAATTTATTGCTCAGTACTAGCCATCACCATTCTACTTACTAAGAGGGAGAGAATGAAGGGGAGAACAAGAGAAAAGGAAGATAAAGGATGAAGAAAGTTGAGAGGCACTCATGATGGTGTCATCTGCTAACCATAGCACCCATCTCGGCTTGCAGAAGTGTAGCGGTTCCTTCGTTCATGGCGAAGTTCGTAACTGGTGGCGAGAGGGGCTCGTGGCAGCACTAACATCGGTGTCTCAGGACTGAGATTCGAGATCTGAGCATCCTGTTGCTTCATGCATCCTGTATATATATGATTCTGGTGTTTTTTAAAGGGTTCTTGGGAAAGTTATGTCTAGAATTGTCAACATGTTTTCTGCAGAGTACTCTCTTTCCCAATGCGGCAATTTTCCCCCTTCGTTGCTTTGGTTTTGGGCCTCTTTTTTGATATGGCTCATCACAACAGTCTGTTCTCTTAATTAGTATATGTTA
Source organism: Teleogryllus oceanicus (assembly GCA_964035755.1). Lineage (NCBI taxonomy): Eukaryota > Metazoa > Arthropoda > Insecta > Orthoptera > Gryllidae > Teleogryllus > Teleogryllus oceanicus. Next base: position 54,456,378 of record CAXIVR010000013.1, read on the forward strand.
AATTAAAAGGGTTAGAAGTGTTTTGGATATCTGTAAATTAATTTCAACTTGTTAGAGAAAATAAATGTTGATAACGAAGGAAATATGAGAAAGCCAGAGAAATTCGTTTTCTAAATTTCGTCACTACCTACAAATTAAAGCTATTCAGGTTAAGGAATTTCCAACTCTTATAAATTAATGCATTTGTGTTCTAGCTATCAAACTTTCTTTCCTAACTGGCACTTTCTTATTACAACATCCTTGTTTTCTCCTGATGCTGATCATGATCAAGCTGGAAACAAACTATCTGCAAGCCCGGACAATATGAAGGCATGATCATGTTTTGTCTTTCTGTGGAAGTGGTGTTAAAGGGTCGAGTAGTGTTAAAAATCTGACTGAGAAAGTTAGAATCAGTCAAGATTTTTGTTGTTTTACATTGATGCCATCTGGCTGTATTCACTCATTAGGAATTCCTTACTACATTTGAGTATGGCCTCCAATTTCTTTTGAGGACAGAGCTGTACCCTTCTTGGTGCTGGAGATTACACAATTATGAAGAACAAAAACTATAATTCCATGTTCATTGATAACATTTCAAGATTCAAATGGGAGTCCACAATAGAACTTACTAGAGACAGCATAATGAGTAAAACAAATTCGTAGTCATCATGCCAGCAAGTGCATCAATGTGAAATCAAGATTACAAAGTAATGATTGTCTCCTTCCACATAAGTGCTAATGTAAATTTTAGAGTTGAAATAAAAATGTGATTTGTTTGAATTGTTAACTTTTTACAGTCATTCCTTTTAAGTGATAATTTTTCATTGTTTAAATATCTTTTTGCACCCCTACTAAAGCCAGAATAAATGCCCTTTCAGGTCTGTTTTGGTAAAAATAAACACCTTTTTACCTACCTACTTTAGGAAGGCCTAAACTTCTAGGCTCTAGTAATAAGCATATTATTCATTTTACATTAAATATTCTTATTATTGAAAGAAGTATTTATCATTATTATTATTATTATTATTATTATTATTATTATTATTATTATTATTATTATTATTATTATTATAAGAACAATTTCCATATTCATTAGAATTTTGGAAAGTTTAGATTATGTACATTCCAGCATATTCAATGGCTTACTTGTTACATAAAAAAGTTGATGAGATAAATAGTTCAAAATCCTTACTGAGGAACAATATTCTGAAATGAAAATTGTTTTGACAAAATTACTTAAGAAACAAAGAACCATGAGAATGGCTGTACATTGTATCTTTACATTATCTTTTCTTTCCATCTTCTTTTCTCTTTCCACTGGTGGTGAACGCACACACACGCATGCAAACCTGAAATCAATTTTTGACATTGCATTCCCTCCCATTATTTTCTTTGAGTTAAATCATATCTTTCTTACAAATTGGAAGAAATTGTTTATATTATAGCACTTATAGAAAACTTTCACTATTTATTCAGTAGTGTACAAAACAAATTTTTAAATTAAAAAAATATACTTTTTTTATTAATTTTCACTTATAATTTAATGTTAATAGTATAAAAAATATTACAAAACATTATATTTATTTTGTAATGTAGTACAATTTTCTATTTACAACCTAAAATAATGTCTAAGGTCATTTAACTTTAAACTAGTGATTAAAAAATAAAATAAAACAAAATAAAAACAAAAAGTCACAAAAAATTTCCATTAAGCCCCTCCCCCATCTTCATTTGTTTGCATCACTTTGGGGAGAACCCCTCTTCTCTCAATAAAAGCGAATGTATGTTTTGAATGGTTAACAAGCTCTTTCTCCAGTATCACGTTTTGAACTAATTTTTTTCTTTCTGTGTTTCAGACCAAGAAAATAGACATTCCTTCTGCTCTTCTTAATGAACATGAAATGCACAAATCTGCTTCTGATGATACCTCTTCAATGAAATTGAACCCCTCAGATGAACAAACATCACAGCATCAGCTCTCAAAGAGTCTTATTTTGGCTACTTTACATGAGTCATCTACTTTCAAAACTCAAAGTCCTTCTGAGCAAGAACTGACAGTCATAAACATAAAAGTAACAGAATCCAGTCGAAATGGCTCTCAGAATAAAACAAATATTCCTCAGAAAATAGAAGTTGGAAGCCATTCTAATGAAAGTGACAAAAAAACTGCATCTGATATTTCTTTCAAGACTTTTCCAACTGTAAAGGAGCGCCAGAAATCCCCTGGAATGAAAAAATCTCATTGGTCAGCAGGAAGTGCCATAGCAAGCTCAGAAGAATTGAGTTTGTCTGTTGGAAGTTTAGACTCTGTATTCAGTGTTCCTGAATCAAGTGACACTGCCAAACTTAAGCTTCTAGTCTTAGTGATGACAATAGAGCATCAGGAAAGATTGGTGCAGTATTGATGGGTCAGAAAGATGCTGAAGACAAGTATGTACCATATATATTTTATTATAAAATAAATTACATTTTAAATTATCACTTTCAATATAAATTTGTGGTAATGGAAAAAATGTATGTAACAGATACACATAATGACTCATTGCAATTCTCATATGTTGTGGAACTATTGTTTCAATTGTTGCTCAAGATTCAATTTATCATACTTCAATTGCAAAGAAAGTCTTTCTGCATTTGTATTACAATTTATTAAATATTGTAACAAGTCTCCCCCATACAGCACATACATTTTTTAGTGTTTTTTAAAATTAAATTAAATTAAGTCTAATAATATTTTTTTAATGTTCCAGGTTAATTGCCATCTTAGATGGTTTGAAAGAAAAATTATTGAATGTTGATCCAGTGAGTCCATCTGATTTCAAGAATTAGGGCAACTGATAAATACTATTTTTTTGAATTAGAATTCACCACAAGAAGTCAGATATTTTATTTTAAATATAATTTAAATGGTAATGTCATGGTATGATATTACTTGGTATAGTATAAGGCCAAAAGGATTCAGAGCAATCAGCCTCTGAGAGTTGCCAATTTTTCCCAACTGCATGACTCAGGAATCATTGTATCCTGCTGGGTACTAACAAACTAAATTTTGTCATACTGCTTAATGTCATTTGTTTTAAGAAATGATGTAACTATGTAAGCCTCCTACACAGGGCTTGGCATTAGCATAGAAAGTGTATTTTCAACACATCTCAAATAATAGAGGGAGTCGCATTTGTCCACTATGTGTTTGTATTTTGTAAGGTTGCCCTGACCAGTGATCAATGGCAGCTTATGCCCTCAAAGTCATTGTGTTACAAATAATAACAACCAGCAACTTACAACTGCAAAAGATGTTCGCCTATTGGGTGACATTATAGTTTCTAATTAAACAATTCTTTACTTTCTTTGGGATTGGACTCCAGTCTACTTTGAAGCTTGGCCAACATCTGAATACCATCAGAAACTTTCTTCTTCATGGGGATGGGCCATTTGGGAACACAGCATCAGCCCAGGCCTTAAGTAGGGGAAGTGGGAACAGTAGAGGAAGGAAGCATTGTACACAGTCCACAGCACAATCTTTAAAGTACTGCTTCAGCATGTACTTAGAATTGACATTTCTGTATTATTATTCCATTATTACATAACTGATTTAATTCTGTACATATCTCTACACAGATAAATTATTTCTTGTAAGATATGAAAGTTACATTATATAGAATTTCTAATTTTTACTGAGATCTTGAGAATGAGACATTTTAAAGTCATCTGCCTGGTCTGTCTCAAATATTACCATTTTACAGGAATTACACCTAATGATGAAATAAGGCCAACCCATTTAAATCCACCCACAAAACCTGTCAGCACGATGAGTGAAATGCCATTTGGTGCCATTTTCAGAGATATTTGAGTTGGCTTTAGTCTTATTGTTGTTATTTAGTGATTAACTAACCTTGAAGGCATGAACCCCCACTGTCCATTACGAAACTGATACCATTTCTATTTAGACAGGACTCTGGTTATTTAATTGATTTTTAAGAAAGCTGTATTAGAAAGAGGGACTCTCTTTTTATTGCTTTATTCTCAGAGCCACTTAATGTAATAAAATATTTCATTTAATGACCTTATTTTATTACAGAAACTATTTTTGTAATATTTTAAATATTAACTTACAATATAATTTAAAAGATAAAAAAAAATTCAATAAGAAGAAGTCTATCAACAATTTTTTAAATTGATAAAGGCATTTCGTAACTATAAATGTTTTTTGGTTGAGTGTTGCTAGTCTCAGCCTTTGATGTGATGGCTTTATGTAGGTTTTTGTTATAGTTTCTAAGTTTAGTAGTTCTGTTATATTTTTAAATATTTTACATTTTCTATTTACATTTATACAGGTTATAGAAATTAGAAATAAGTTCAATACTATCAATTGTCAGTATTACTTTATTTAAGGCCTTATCTGGATATGTTGAAGGTTTCAATTTGATAGACACATACTCTTTAATATTTTTTTTTATTATAAGTTTAAATTTAATAACAGATATGTAAAACACCAAATTATACTTTTTCACTTATTAATTGTATTTTATTGAATGTGAAAAACGTGTAGAAATAGAAAAATTGACGCTTCCACTGTGCCTAAACATAAAAAAATCTTGTGAATGGTTTTGGCTGTCTGGATGATGACACCTCAAAGGTTGTGATGCCGACATTTTGACCATCTTTTCACGGTCTTCCTCAGTACTGGTTGGTAAATCAGCCCTGAGGAAGCCAACCCAACTAGGCACTGAGTAGATCAGCTCTGTGAAAGACCTCAACAAGATGGTCGAAATGTCAGCAACGCAGCCTTTGATGTGGCATCACCCAGACAGCCAAGAGCATTCGCAAGACTCTGGCTATGGAAGCCTATGACTTCATTGAAAAATCTTTGTATAATAAAAAATGCAAAGAAATATTGAATTTTTCTGTGAGATAAATGTCAAAGAATTTGTCATTTATTTTAAGTTCCTCCTGTAAAATCAAATATTTCCATTAGTTTAGAGGAGTTGTTGCTTGTTTGATTTCTTTAAAAGATGAGAAAATATTTCATTCTTAAATAATGTACTTTTAGAACAGTGGCAATTACTATTAAGATGAATATTTAATGTGTTACATAACATTAAGTAACTTATTGGTGTCCTTAATTCAGAACTGTTACAGGAAGATATAGCATTGAACTTAACTCTAAAATGAAAATTGTGCTTCATATCTTCATTAACGGATATATTTGAACATTTATCATATATCATGTCATGTGTTATTTGGAATCTTCAGAAAAAAAGGAATGATCCTTGTCATATTTAATATTCAAAATAGGAACACTTGTATTCCAAATATTAATGTTGACCATTGTGTATCCGTAAACTCTTTCTTACACTTGATTTTGGCTTATACAAACACAAATAATATTCAATAATATCAGAAGATGTTTTTATCATTTAATTCTTTAACTTTATTAAGTTTTGTATCTGAAATTAATTAAAACAAACAATTTTGCATAAAAGTTTGTATATTTTATAATAATTCTTTTTTTAAAAGGGAACACAAAGTACAACTTTTCTCAATATGTCCTTTGTAATTACTTTAATAAAACTGAATTGTATGTAAGAGAATGAAATTAATAATAATAATATTTTCATAAAGGAAATTGGAAACTAGAGTTATGGTCAAAGGTAATATAGATCATACAGAATTGAAATGTTTTCACTTCTTGTAATTAATCACAACTTCTTCCCAATTTTTCAAAACATAAAAATAAATGCGTGACAAAACAAATAGAGATGATAATAGTGCAAAAATGTTATGATGTACTAAGTGTAATAAAAACTTTTAAAATATCCTTTTTAATATTAAAAAAGGATACTTTTATCATTTTAAATCATTTTACTTAACACAAGAGCCAGTTATGGTATTTTTTTTCTTTCTTTCTTTTTTTCCCCCCTCAAACGAAAGACCTTTCTTGTTAAATTTAAAATTAATTAACTTCAGAGATCTAATTTTATTCACTGAGAAAAATTGTGTAATAGTCAATTTGTATGTCCAATCTGGTATTTTTATGTATATTGGATGTATTAGAATTACAGGTGTGTCATTGATATGGAAAACACATCTATTCAAATCTGAAACAAATTTTTATGTACTCAACAATTTTAATTTTATTTAAATATTGTAAATAAATAGTTTTAGACATACAGAGTGGTCCAAGTAAATTTGCATATTTAATTTTCAATACTTTCGCCATAAACATACTATATTAGTTAATGTTCTTAATGGTTGAGAAGTTACTTATTACTGTTACCAAAATGATTTTTTTTTGGGGGGGGGGTATTTTTTGTTCTCTCAGACTTTATAATTAAGAAGGAATTGTTTGTAAGCATTTCTACTCAAATTTTAACTATTCTTGCTCTTTGATCTTGGTTTTCAAGTAACAACAATTTTGAACTTAAAAAATACTACATTCAAACGGTTTCACTCGATAGAAATAAGGAGCTGGCCATAAATTACGTAACACAAATTTGAAGAATTTTTAATACCTCCTCACCTCCTTGTTATGAACTCATAACACACTTGAACCCTCTAAAGAATTTCATAATGCTTCCAGCACCCCCCCCCTCTTGTAAATGCAAGAAATGAAAATAAATTATAATGTAGTAAAAACAATTTGTATTCATTTTATTTGTGTTTATATTAGAATTTATGGTGATTAAAGTCAGAATTAGTTGGCAATTCTCACTGCACCTAACAATAAAATTGAGGGCAAGTTGTGAGTGAAGGAAGAACACATAGGTGAGAAAATATTTTTTATCACAAGCCTTGCCCACACCATCATGGATGACTAAGGGCGTGAGTCTAGTCCACCAATTTGAATTGTTCCTAGAATATACTACATAACAGTTTTCAATATTTTCTTCATAATCATACATATTCAATAAAAAATTGATGAAAAAATATTTCTATTTATTGGTTAATTAACAATTTACATCTAATAACTTAATTTATTTATGTTTTAAGAACAAATTAATTAGTTAATAGTTTAATGTTTTAGTATATGACTAAAAAAGGAATTATTTCAGCAGATGTTGAAAACACTACAAATATAAATATCAATGTATTAAACCGCTACGTATAGCTGCCTCAAGCCCTCTCCCCCTCTTTTTAGCAATACGTAATTTATGTGCGTCCCCAAAGCAAATTTGCTCAACAAGTTACACAAGAAAATAAAATTTAAAATAGAGTCAGTGTATTTGTATTGGAGAAATATTACTAACTACAGATATTTTTAGTACAATATTATATTGCGATATGTGACAGTATCCCAAAATATGAGTTTAAAGTTTTGTAAGAAATAGTTACAATATTTTTCAGGAAAAAAGATTTGGTGATAAGAGAAACAGTATTAAAAAAGGGAACTTCATAATTTAATTTTTTAAAAATCAAAAAGAAAAGAAAATTTTAATATTTTTCTTACTAGAATAACATACTTACCACGTGACCATATGATCTCACTGACATTTTTCTTTTTCCCAACTTTTATTAGACTAATTCTTATCACTCAGTCTTGAATCGAGCGCACTTTTCCATCTCTACAATTATTCGAATTGTAGTGTTGGCTAAATGTAAAAATTTATTTCGTGCTGTTGGCTGCTCTGGACAGAAGCAATATGGTAGAGCAGTGGGATATTGTGACATAGGATTCTGGAGACAGTCGCGATCCGAGAGCAGTGAAAGTGGTTACTGGAATAGGTTGCCTTTCTGGATTGTATGTGTTTTAGTGCAGTGAATGTGTTAATTCAGTGAATAATGGTGCTAGCTCCAATATTGTTTACTCGCAGGATATGACATTTGCAGTGAGGTGAGTTTCTATTTCTAATCATCTCTTAGTTGAATTATGATTTCAATTTTTTATCTCTCTTTCACTTCGTAATGATATCATACTACGTTAAGAAACAGGTTGGAAGTGGTGGCAAGTTACACATTGAAATTACTGTGATTACATTAATTGTGTGGGATAGAGGGACCCATCTTACCCATGTGGATATTTGCATATTGGCAAGAGACCCCCAAACATTGAAAACATATGTATAGTAAATCATTATTGTTTTGTTTTGGCGAGCTACCAATGACACTTCATGTGGTAGACACATGTCGATAGCATGACAGAACGAGTGAGACATCCCAAATGGAAGTAATGTTCGCTTAAGATACCAGAAAAAATTCAATGATTCGTCACATAATTCTTAAGTTTTATTTTCAAATAGCGCTGTTATAAAATAGATTAATAGTTATTACGAGTTTTAGTTAGGTGTCACAAAGGTGTGAGTAGGCATTTCTGACGATCACATGTAAAAATGGTACTTTACCGTTACACGTTGTATTAAACATATTAGATAAATTTTACACAAATTAAAATTGAAAGAGGCAGGCTGGTGGTGCTTTTTCGTTTGCAGACTCATAAAAATATGCCTGGTTACTGACCAAAGTTCTGTCATTAAATACTATATTTATTATTTTGTGTGATATACAGTAAGTTTGCTGTTAAGAAAGTGTGTTCTTCTTAGCAACGATGGGGTTTTGTGTGCAAAGATTTATCGGATGGCTCCAGATGAATTGACTAAATTGTTCATCGATGTTTAAATTGGCGGCGTTCGAGTTCGAATTTCTAGTTTCCAAAAAGAATGACATTTGTGACACGAGTAAAATCGAATATCAGGTGTGTCAAAAAAAGGTTGGTCAGTCAACATTAAGTACTGAAATTTGGTGAATAAAAGATATCAGTTAATCTACGAAACTGCTTTGTCTACACGAATATTTTAAGGATGTTTTCAAAAATGAAAACACGGGGAGGTAGAAAGGGCGTTTTTTTGTTTTCCTAAAATTGACGTGTACCTCCCGGATCGCCGCAGCTCTTGGAGGCCTGGTCCATCCCCTCCGTTAAGCTTAGCAAGAAAAGGGTAAGGTTTCACAGTAAATTTATCATTTGAAAGCACGAAGAGAGATCGAGAATATGAATGGATTGTTTATGTATGTATGGACATTGATATGCGACAAGGAATTTGGAAAATTTAAATGGACATTTCCCCGAATTAAATTGTTCAGTATTAAATATTAAAGAATAAAGACTAGTGTTGAGTGCCGTTAGTTTTTTTAAATCGTAGGGGAATGAAGTACATGAACCGTGTAACATTAAAAAATATTGTATTCTATTTTCAAAAGGAACAAGAGTATAAGAAGAATTCTGTTATGATTACAATAATTAACCAAGAGTCCTTGCACCTTCGTGTGAATCCTCGTGCCCCCAATGTATTTGATTTATTCCTTTTTATTCGAAATTCTCTGAAGTTCGGGAAAATGGGTGGAAGTCACGGAAACTAAACTTTACAAGGATATCAATACACTTAAACTTCGAAAACTTTCTATATAAGAGGTTTTTAACGGAAATATAGTGAGCGCTAGCATAAATATGATCTACGTTAAAAACTCTTAATACGTCGAGGTTTGAAGCTGCTAAAGTTCGAAGTATGATTGTTTTGCTATTTGGCGAATAACACATTGACGTAAAACATTACCAGTTTAATTTACTTAATTCCGATGGTTTTTATGATTCACTATTACTCTCCGATAACTCCCACAAGAACTCTCCATTATCAGTTCATTGAACACTGTCGACTTGACTTATCTCCGTTGATTATAGTTTTAAACAATCACTAGGAGATATGTCATAATAACCCATACATTGATTACAGTTTGTTTAGTTAAAGGAAATTAAGTATGAACTCTTAAAAGATCTGTGCACTTGAAGTGATAGTGGATTGGGTCTCTTGATATCAAGTTGAACATTTAAATGAGAGTGCATCACCGATTACTAATTAAATATGTAATTTTGGAATGTTATTGAGTGCAAGTGTATGGCAGGAAATGTGAGAGATGAGAGAGTGCTCTATTCATATCGGAGACTTAGACCTTTATGCCCTCCTTTTCCTGAGCAGGTGATCTCAGAGGTGGTTTGCCGTTGCCTCTACCCTCTCTGAGCATGTGATCTCAGAGGTGGTTTGCCATTGCCTCTACCCTCTCTGAGCATGTGATCTCAGAGGTGGTTTGCCATTGCCTCTACCCTCTCTGAGCAGGTGATCTCAGAGGGTGGTTTGCCATTGCCTCTACCCTCTCTGAGCATGTGATCTCAGAGGTGGTTTGCCATTGCCTCTACCCTCTCTGAGCAGGTGATCTCAGGGTGGTTTGCCATTGCCTCTACCCTCTCTGAGCAGGTGATCTCAGAGGTGGTTTGCCATTGCCTCTACCCTCTCTGAGCAGGTGATCTCAGAGGTGGTTTGCCATTGCCTCTACCCTCTCTGAGCAGGTGATCTCAGAGGTGGTTTGCCATTGCCTCTACCCTCTCTGAGCATGTGATCTCAGAGGTGGTTTGCCATTGCCTCTACCCTCTCTGAGCATGTGATCTCAGAGGTGGTTTGCCATTGCCTCTACCCTCTCTGAGCAGGTGATCTCAGGGGTGGTTTGCCTTTGCCTCTACCCTCTCTGAGCAGGTGATCTCAGGGGTGGTTTGCCATTGCCTCTACCCTCTCTGAGCAGGTGATCTCAGGGGTGGTTTGCCATTGCCTCTACCCTCTCTGAGCAGGTGATCTCAGAGGTGGTTTGCCATTGCCTCTACCCTCTCTGAGCATGTGATCTCAGAGGTGGTTTGCCATTGCCTCTACCCTCTCTGAGCAGGTGATCTCAGAGGTGGTTTGCCATTGCCTCTACCCTCTCTGAGCATGTGATCTCAGAGGTGGTTTGCCATTGCCTCTCCCCCTCTCTGAGCATGTGATCTCAGAGGTGGTTTGCCATTGCCTCTTCCCTCTCTGAGCAGGTGATCTCAGAGGTGGTTTGCCATTGCCTCTCCCTCTCTGAGCAGGTGATCTCAGAGGTGGTTTGCCATTGCCTCTACCCTCTCTGAGCATGTGATCTCAGAGGTGGTTTGCCATTGCCTCTACCCTCTCTGAGCATGTGATCTCAGAGGTGGTTTGCCATTGCCTCTACCCTCTCTGAGCAGGTGATCTCAGGGTGGTTTGCCATTGCCTCTACCCTCTGAGCAGGTGATCTCAGAGGTGGTTTGCCATTGCCTCTACCCTCTCTGAGCAGGTGATCTCAGGGGTGGTTTGCCATTGCCTCTACCCTCTCTGAGCAGGTGATCTCAGGGGTGGTTTGCCATTGCCTCTACCCTCTCTGAGCATGTGATCTCAGGGGTGGTTTGCCATTGCCTCTACCCTCTCTGAGCAGGTGATCTCAGGGGTGGTTTGCCATTGCCTCTACCCTCTCCTTTCCTGAGCAGGTGATCTCAGAGGTGATGCAGTGTCTCTGACCGCGAGGTCCTTGGTTCGTGTCCCGACGGTGGAAGGATTTTCGACACTATCTAGAGTTCAGTCGCTCGTAGTAGCTCGACTTCAGTCGCTGTCTGGAGGAGATTTCTAGCACCCGGCTGCTCTGATCAACACCAGGCGAATGCCGGAGTAGTATCCTACCAAACGGACCCCTGACCGCGCGCGATCTTTCCTTCCTCTTCCTCGTTCTATCCTCTCTCCTTACATACTCACATTTACTCTTACTGCATTACACTACCACATATTCCGGGAGACCGGTCGGGAGCATAGAGATTGTCCCGGCTAGGGCGGTGCCCGCTGGTGGGAGATACCTAGTTGAGGAAAATCCCGCTGTCTGATTGGCGCCGGATCTCGCCATCCAGCGGGGCAAAGATCACCGCTATCTCCCGAGCCAAAAGCATGCACTACACTTACGGCACTAATGGCCATAGCAGTTGACGCGCTCGGAATCGCTAGTAACCAATCAGTCAATTTACATCGTTTTATAGAAGTTCCGTACACAACCATCGAACTTGAAAATGGAACGTGGTAATGTGAAATACCAGACAATATCGTTTACAACTTATCTCTATTTCTATTTCTCCGGAAAATATGATTTCCTTTCGTACGTTAGCGACGGAGTTCAGATGTGTGATGAAGTTTTGTTAGTGTTTCGACTTGTCGTTGTGGAAAGTTCGGTTCTTGTATCTTAGGCGATTGATTGATTGATTGATTTTTTCGTGTTTCCGGCGCGTCAACTGCTTCGGTCATTAGTCCCGTTAGTGTAGTGCATGATTTTTTCTCGGGAGATGGTGAACTTCCCCCGCTGGATGGCGAGATCCGGCGCCGACCTATCGTCGGCTAGTGGGTTTCCCCCTAACCAGGACTCTCCCACCAGCGGGGCGCCGCCCCAGTCGGCACAAGCTCTAAGCTCCCGACCGGTCTCCCGGGATATGTGTTAGTGTAGTGCAGTGGATTGGAGGAAATCGTAACAGCTGATGAACTGTCATCCGCCAGGTTACAGAAACCCAAGTATATAAGGACAACCACTAAAGACGGCTCCACACATTCGGCATTCGCCGAGCAGCGAGCTAGTGCTCGCCCAAACGCGAACCGCTGACGTGTTCGGCGAATGTTTGCTCCCTTTGAAGTGTCCAAAAGACCGACACGCGGTGGGTAGGGCGAGGACCGACTGTTCGTCACTCAGCAAATAGCAAGCAAGTCATCCACACTACTCGGAATTCGGTGCTCGGTGTTCGCCGAAAACCGAATGTGTGGAGCCGCCTTGAGAGGTATAACGGAAATACTTATCTCAAGCCATCGGATTTAATCCTTGACAGTTTTGCCGGTTCGTGGCCGCAGGCGCTCGCGATTGCCGGGACTGGTAAAACGGAACGGGCTCAACCAGGGGTAGGCAAACTGCGACCCGCAAAGCTCGAAAGGCCTCCATTGCGGCACGAAGGGCCTCTATTGTGTTGGTCTCTCTCATGCGTCCCGAAGGGCCCTCGGGTGGCCCAAAGGGACTCCATTGTATTGATTGATTGATTTTTTCGTGTTTCCGGGCGCGTCAACTGCTTTGGTCATTAGTCCCGGTAGTGTAGTGCATGTTCTTTTCTCGGGGATGGCGGTGATCTTCCCCCGCTGGATGGCGAGATCCGGCGCCGACCTACCGTCGACTAGTGGGGTTTCCCCCTAACCAGGACTCTCCCACCAGCGGGGCACCGCCCCAGCCGGGACAAGCTCTAAGCTCCCGACCGGTCTCCCGGAATATGTGGGAGTGTATTGCTTGTTAGTGTGTGTGTGTAAGGGGAGAGGATAGGAGGAAGAGATCGCGCGCGGTCCGTGGCCCGTTTGGTAAGGTACTGCTCCGGCATTCGCCTGGTGTTGATCGGAGAAACCACGGAAAACTATCGATCAGAGCAGCCGGCCGCTAGAATTCTTCTCCTCCAGACAGCGACTGAAGACTCTATTGTATTGCTCTACTGAAAAATAAACATGCGTGGATTTTTATGTTTGGCATTTTATGTAGGCTACTACAAACCGATTTTTAAAATACAGTTCAATACACGAGGAGGTGATTCTGAAGTTTCCTTGTATGTTTTATCACAGATAACTTATCGGTAAGGATGTAAGAGCCTCCTCAAGCCTAACCTACGCTATTGTACCTGGATCCCTAGCTCCTTTTGACGTAGTACTAATGAAAATATTGAATTGCAACTTAATATTTTAAATTTGTTAAATAAAATGTAAGGTGGAGATACGTGCGACTCGCGAGCTATTGGGGGTTTGACAATGTGGTCCACTGTTACAAACAGGTTGCCGACCCCTAGGCCAGACTGTGGCGTATCCCTAGCTTGTGCGGTCCTCGTAAGATTTCAGTTCGTTTGAAATAAAATTCCCAGTGATTTTGGATGCGCCACAAAGCTGTAGAAAGAAATAATATCCGCTCCCTATAAGTCGATCTTCATTAAGAGAGATCCATGAAAGGCACAGTAAAACTACATTCCTTTAGGTTTTATTCTGTTGAACGTATTTATTGTATATCATATGGAATGAGAAACTTAGTGCCGAATTGGGTTAATAATAATTACTGAATTATTCCAACAAGATCCGGAAATAAAAGAAATGGTAGATGGGCGAAGAATTGCAAACACTTCCGAAATAATTCGAGTAAAGAGTCTAATGTACTTCTAAACTGAAAGTATAATTATTTTTTGTAGTTTTGTTACATACGAGCCGTCACGTCTGCCTGTTAATATATTTAGCACTCGACTTCAAAGATTATAAGTTGTGTCATTTTTGGAGTAAGCACGTCTATGTTGAGATACATTTCAAGCTTACATTGCACATGTTTTGCAGATTTTCCAAAGTTTTGTTTCTTCTTTGGCTTTTGGTGTTCAAATTTTACTTTTTCGCTACGGAGTAGAGAAAAAGTTTTGTGATGCTTCGCGAAAAACACGGCAAATTTTCGGCAGAAAAACTCTTATTACAAGGCCCTGATATTGAAAAAGTGGATAAATACAATTGCTAAATTTATAAATATATCCTCTAACACGTGGTGTAGCCAGAATCCACGTTTTGTGGGCATTTCATTCTGAAAAATCGAATGACGGCAAAACGTCTATCCGTCTGCCTCTCAGTCTGTGAACAACGCTAGCCGCCAAACCGTTCAGTAAAATTTCTCCAAAATTTATATTCCCCAATCGATCTGGCTGATGTCGTGGCCCCTTGAATTTGAAACCGTTATTTAAGTTCTGGTGGTACTTTATTTGAAGCCCCTCTGACATTTTTCAACATTTTCAAAGACTCAGTTTTTTATTACATTTTGTTGTTGGATAGTGTGAAGGTCTTTAAGAGAATGGTGCAGGTCTCATGTAGTTAAAACCTTGATTTTTCGAAAACTGCAAAAGTTCACAATTTTTTCATCCTCTTCCTTCAACAAAAATCTGAAAGATAGAGATTAATGAAATCTGTTCCTTAAAGATAGATTTTGAAATATGCTCATGTACAATTTTTCGAAAAATTTTAGTACTATTCACGTAATTTAGCTTGAAAGTACGGGCGAGAAAGTACGTGCTGTTTTAGCACGACTAGTTGATTTAATGTTCTCGAAACCGACCTTAGTCTATTGATATCTCTGGGATCACAACAATGATTATTACAGAGCCGTTTCGGCAAGAAATGATCTAAGAAAGAAATTGTATGGTATTATTCTTTCGCCACCTTGATCGGCCGCGTTTAGCAGCAGATTTTGATCTCAACGGTATTAGGATATTTGATCCCCATATTGTTATCCAGCATGTCGCTCTGTTGACCGTATCACTTGTGAATTCGCATGACTGAATTTTAATGAGGTTTGTGGGAGAGAAAGACGTAATTCTTCGCCCATTGCGTGAATGATCGGTATCGAGTGCTGTTGGAGGAAATATTTATGAACGATGGAGGAGAATAAGTGTTTTTTGACGCTTGGAACGGGTAAACGACCTTCAGTGAGCTTTGCACTGGGTTACGCTGGGTACTTATAATTCCGCCATGTTGTGGAGTACTCCTTTACCGTCAAGAAGTAAGATTTCATTTACAATAATGTATAGCAGTATTACTTATTTGTAATTGAAAGGGAAATTAGGATGTAACCAACAAAATTCAAGCGAAGATCCTTGACCTGCACCCTCGGACATCTTCACTTACATCTCATTTCCATGGAATGCGATGTACAACTATTAATAACTAGAGAGCTTGTTACACGTATGGAAAATAGAGTGCGCAACAGTGTAGAGTACCGAATTTTATTATACTTCTCTGTTTAACGTGGCATCTGAGGGTATTATCGTCGAGATGGAATAAGACACGACTTTTTGCGTCTTTCTTGATCTTGCCGAAAGATGTCGCATGATCGCGACCGTATCAAGCAGTGCTGCAGATCAAGGGACTCTATATAATAGCAGCAGGTCCAAGAAAGTCGCAAAATGTCGTGCCATATTTCATCTTGAAGATAATACCCTTAGATGCAACGTTACAAAAACCCAAGTATAGTTTTATATCCCTATTTGGCCAGTTTTGTTTGTTACATCCTTATTTCGAGCACCCCTTCATTCTGAGGTCAATATTCCGCAGCAAGGATTATGAGGTCTAAGATGAGTAAGGTATCGGTGAATAGAATGTTGTATCGACTTCAATATTAGCGAACTAGCTTTACGTTAGAACATGTACCGGCTGACGTGGCCCAGGGCATCAACTGACAGTCATTACAATATCTCTCTCCGGGTGGTCCTAAGGTTCGAGTCCCGACTGTGGCAGGATTTTCGTCACAAGCTGGCTGACTGAGTCCAGTTTAGCCGCTATGTGGAGGAGAATTCTACCAGCCGGTTGCTGTGATCGGTAGTTTTCCGTGGTTCCTCCGATCAACACCAGGTAAAGGGCCGAACAGTACGGTTTTTCTCTTTGCGTTTTTTGCATATATCTCCATAACTATCAATCCTACCGAAGATTATGCCCTATACGAAATTAGACAAAATTTTCTGCCACAAAAGTTCTATTAAGTTTTCTTGTAGAGTTAGTCCTTCGTAAAGTTTGTGTCTTCAAAAGTTTTTGTTTTTATTTGCGGCAAAGCCCCCTATTTTATTTATCTCCCTTACAGAAATGATATTGTACGTGCAATGCAGGAAAGTAATTTTATATTTTTCTTCGACATTCATCACAATCGGTATTTGCATATTTTGTTAAAATATGAACATTTTACATTGTATCAAATTTTATTTTGTACAGTATATTCGCGAGTATGCAACGTCATAGGCTGCGAGATTATTTCGAGTATGTAAAACATTGATAAGCCTTAGTTAATTTGATAAGTATAGTCTACAGATCTTTTGCTAAAGGATTGGTACACTGTCAACATAAAAAATAACATAATAAAACAACATAAATAAAATCACATTTAGCGCACACCTAGAGGAACAGAGACAATGGAAACTTCGTCACTCACCAAATTTAGAGTAGCTTTCAAGTGCTTTAGCTGACTTTCATACACTAATGAGTGATTGTACTCATAATTATACTTAAGGTTCGCCTTTATAACGTATTATGTATTTCATTAACAAAATGTTCTTTCTATTGTAAAATTTAGGAAGACTGAGTTTTGAGGTTTTCATTGCTTAGTGTTGGTATGAAGTTTCCCCAAATTCCTGAATTTTTGTTTGACATATTGATATCGATTATTTGTTCTGATGTCTCGGAATACATCGAAAAATAAAATTAAGAAGTATTCAATAAAATAGTCATGTCTTAGAATTGTAGAACATTCATAATTTTCAGTCTACATGGGGTCTCTCCTTGCACACAGTTGATGTTTAATTGGAGACTTCGCTATCAAGCGTATGTTAGGAATATTTTATGTACGACCAAAGATAAGCGATCAAATACCATTTTATTCTGTTCACTGCACCTTCGAAGTAAAACTCGCTTATTGAATATTATGTTGATTTTTACCTGGGACAATGTCATGACATGCAACCCCATGTGAAACACCACAACAAATTATCTTCATCAGGGGGACAAGTCCCCGAGGTGGGCACCTTTGCCTCTTTGGGCTCTAATCCGCAGCCCCCGCCGACGCGCTAACGCCTACAAGCTGACGGCTGGATACAGCCGGAACCCAGTTTACCTTCACGGCAACCTCCCCATACAATGCTGGGTAGGCCGCCCTGCTAGCTCAGAGCTCCTAGCTATCCAGGTTAGTACCGGAGTCTCGACAATGCGCCACTCACATGCACCGGGAACAAGTACCCTCCTCTTTGCTTAGAGTATCGGGCCACTGCCACGACGAATCCGAGAGTCCAACTGGGAGTCATCTGAATCAAGATCCAGGCGGCTCAGAGCCCCCATCCCGTCTCCCCCGCCAGCTCTCGACGTGGGTAACGCCGGTACCGAAGCAACCTGACGGGTGGTTACTGGATTTCCCGCCAGACTTTAAAGTGGGATTGGAGTACTCCGAAAAGCATCCTTCGCCCAATCCTGCTCCAAGGTCGACGGCCATAGGCCCAACTGGTGGGTGGCCGGTCGCCTGGCCACCAGGAGCTAGCATCGCCTGCTCACGGCCTGCACCTTCAAGCTAACGACGTGAGTGACGCCGCGAGACTCAGGGTCCGGGTGGTCGTTACGACACTCTACCAGAGATCCCGACAATGTACGTCATCGTGACCCCTGCGGGGACCTGGGACAAGGAGTCAAATATCGATATAAAAACTAATACGTACGATAAACGTCCCTGGATGAAATAACATCCCGTATCTTAATGAGGTCGCCGCCGTGTTGTACTTAGTTATTCGGTTTTTAAACTCGTCAGATCATTAAATTGAAGAATGCACTCTTCCTGCTTTTAATAGGGTTTAATTACATAATTCCGTTTGGCTGTGAAGTTGTAATTCTTAGCCAACAGTATCTCGCTACACGCTTTGTGCCTGTAGATACTACGGAGATAAGGCAAAATCCGAAGAGAGCAGTGTGAATTCACACTGATAAGCCAATTTACGTACTTCCTTCTGCCACTGTCTCGTATCTGAGCGTGCAAAAGTTTAACCTACCGAGTACGTCGTTCACATAAAGAGCATCTGGTAACGGTTGCGTAAATTTTCAGGATTCGGTAATTAAGAAATGGGTGCTGAAATAATCGCCGGTGAAATCTGATCTACTTTTGTATCGGAAGCTAATTAATATTAATAATAACTAGATGGCAATACATTTTCCTTTCCTGTAATAGTTATTTTTCACGAGTTATTGGGTCGAAGTGAAAAGTTTTATCTATCTCGCAAATCCATTTTTCTTTAAAATGAAGAAACACTTTGATGTCCTCTCATGGCAGTTAACACATGTCAAAACCGCAGAAGAAAAACCAATAGAGACGACATTGAATGATCTAACTTGGAGAGGTCCTTGGCAAATTTCTCACCCTGTAAAATATCTACAAAGACTCCGCTAAGCAAAGGAATCGATAGAAATCTCAGCTAGCAAAACAAATCTCTAGAACTCTTGCAAGAGTGAGAGGGTAGATAGATACTGTAACGTCCTAGACTCTCTCATCCCTTTATGAGAGACGGTCCCGCTTGACGACCATGACACCAGATTACCGCAAACGACACGCGGATGATATATGCTATGTACATATTAAGCTATCCTCTATATTATGTACAAATTAAATGTACTTATTTGAGAATCCTGTCGTCTTTACTCATCACGACGCTACAATACTACCTGGCAACATCTAATCAGCTGTTACCATTTTGTTCGCCAGGTGATATTAGTACAGGGGTGTCCAACTTGCAAGGCCTCAAGGGCCAGAATTAAAACCTTTATTATGCGAGCCATATTTTCATTACACGGGCTTCCACACCCGACTTCCCCGTACTGTTGATCGCGGGCGTTTGCTCAGCTGCTCTGAAACGGGTGGGGGTGGGGGGCATGCGTGATATCACGCCATACAATGCATAACGCAGTGAAACCAGTGGTGGCTGCTTCTTACGGGTTCTAGGGCGGCGCCCTCCCCAGGGAAACAAACCTCGGGAAATGTTACGGAAAGTATTTAATTTGCAAAAAAATCGACGCGTTTAATTTGTGCATACTACCGGCGCAGTTTTTGAGGATGGATTTAGTTTTAAGTGCTTGTTAATGCAAAAGATAAATGTTTTTAGAATGAGTCGTATGGTGGACTATCGCGAGTCGGTCCTTAGCTTGTGCATATGAGGCAATGGGAATTGATTGATTGATTGATTTTTTTCGTGTTTCCGGGCGCGTCAACTGCTTCGGTCATTAGTCCCGTTAGTGTAGTGCATGTTTCTTCTCGGGAGATGGCGGTGATCTTCCCCCGCTGGATGGCGCGATCCGGCGCCGACCTAACGTCGGCTAGTGGGGTTACCCCCTAACCAGGACTCTCCCACCAGCGGGCACCGCCCCAGCCGGGACAAGCTCTAAGCTCCCGACCGGTCTCCCGGAATATGTGGTAGTGCAGTGCATGTTAGTGTAAGTGTGTGTGTAAAAGGAGAGGGTAGGACAAGGAAGAGGGAGGACAGATCGCGCGCGGTCCGTGGCCCGTTTGATAGGGTACTGCTCCGGCATTCGCCTGGTGTTGATCGGAGAAACCACGGAAAACTACCGATCAGAGCAGCCGGCCGCTAGAATTCTCCTCCAGACAGCCACTGAATTCGACCTAGCTGAAAAGCTAGTGTCGAAAATCCTGCCGCCGCACACTGGTTGAATCGGGCCTAAAACTTGGTCATAATTGCAAATGTCAGTGGATTTGCGTAAAAATTGGTATCAAGGGGTTTTTGAGGTCGCTGAATTAGAATATCATTACGAAATTTCAAATTCAAAATGGCGCCTTCAAAATGGCGGTCGACTCATTTAAAAACAAAGAAAAATGCATATAAAAATATACATATGGGGCTCTGAAGGTCATTGATTTCAAATGTCATAATGAAATTTCAAAATTCAAAATGGCGGCTTCAAAATGGCTAACTGATTCATAAAAATGAGCCCAATGTGCGTAGAAATATGTATAAAATGGTTCTCAAGATCGCTGATTTCGATTATCGGAATGAAATATCAAAATTCAGAATTGAAGCTTGAAAATAGCAAAAATTAAGACATTTTTTGAATTTGTTGATTCATTAAGATTTATTTAACATTCATAAGATTTATATATATATATATATATATATATATATATATATATATATATATATATATACATACATACATATATTCAAACAAATGTCACCCATTTGCTGGGAACCCAATATCTATGTATACAGATCTAATTTCGTCGGCACTTATTGAATAAACAATATTTTATTTAATATTTAATTATGAATAATTGAATCAAAAATTAGTCAACAATACTTTGAGGTGACCACATTGAATTCACTCTTATACCTTAGTTCCCATAGTTTTGTTTGTTGCGTCAAGAAAAGAAGAATCCTTAAAATACACCAAAAATCTGAAAGTGCTCGGTGGCTTGGGTTATTATTGTTTAATCCCTCCAAAAGTTTATATTATTAATTTTACTACTAAAAGTAATTATCTGAAGGAGAAGTAAAAAAAATATTCCAAGAAATCAATTCCCTGTGGCATCGAAGAAACCATCGGGGGCGATCTAGTGTTATATCTTACTACGTAGCATTGTAGTATAGTCGCTTTAAAACAAAAAGATGCAGATATGTGCAGCTAAATTTGTGTTATTCTGATTAAGGACATTCTACTTGATAAATAAAATAATAATTGAGGCAGGACCTCGCAGGACAAAAATATAATCTACAATATAAACGACTAACTTTGTTACGCTACATGGTTTAGAATTCAACCGCATCATATATAAAAATATTATACACTTTTTCTTAAAATATACTTAACTTACAGCCATAAGTGTCTTATATTCGAATATACAAAAAGAATCCTAAAAGAAAAATTTTAAACCCTTTTTTTAATTTCACGAATATCGTTGGCAAGAATCAACGAATTCGAGCCATTCGAGCAACGGTAACTTTACGACACCGCGTGGAAGACAAAAATGATTGAAATAAATTTCTGAAGCTGAAGTAGTATGCTCCAATGTCTTCCGAACGAGATTTGATAAGTCAGAATTCCAAACGCGCACTTTGAATTTTGCAATTATGGCCAGGTTTTTGCCGCGATAAAACCAGTGTGCGCCGTGGGGAGTGGGAACCTAGGACCTCCCGGTCAGAGGCGCTGCAGTGACATCAGTTGATGCACTGCAACTGCAACAAAAGCGCAGGGCCTTGATTTGCAAGAAAGATGATTTCGTAACATTAATTGCAAACGCGCATCAGAAATGTAACGTAATATATAGCAATAGGTAAAATATGTAAAAATATGTAAGTATACCAAAATATGTTTAACTATGTAAAATAAAAATAGTTCTAATTCATCCAGAATGTCTTGTAAACTCAAAAAAATATTATTCAATGCAGCTGTCTAGTTCCTGTGAAAACACGTAATTACATGGAAATCCGTTCCGTACTAATAATCTTTCGCAGGCAACAATAACTGTCATCAGTTGGACAACCGTGGCCGCCAGTTGCACAACACTGTACTGGGTACCCCAAGTAATATTATGATACGTCATTTTGGCAACAAGAGGAACATTTATTAATAATGTTATGATACGCCATTCATTTGTCTTTTGCAGGGTCTTCTGCAATAATTGTTACATCTTCGATGTATTCTAATGCCTCCCATGTAAGCCACTGGGCGTCGTTGATATTTAGAGGATGTTTTATAGAGGAGATAGGCAAAGGCGCGTTTGTCAATCCTTCGATATACCGCACCACTAACTTTTTTATCGCGTGACAGTCGTAAAGGAATATCGCAGGTGCTAGTAGACTGGGTGATGGGGATCCCTCGATTCGCCACATGGGGAAACCCCGCTAAGGAGGAAAACGTCCTCCGCCAGATGAGCGACTCCATGCCAATCTCCTTCCTTCCCTAACGAAAGGTTTTTCCTGCTTTTTCAATGTGGTTGCGATTGCTTTATTACTTTCTCATCTACGTACGTATATACAGAGTACTATACGTAGTATAGAGAAAGTTTTGTAATGCTGCGGAAAATCGATTTCGAGATTTATTTATTTTACGTCAAAAAAAACAACAGTTAAAACTGCGTATGACGTGCTATGGGGAAAAGTGAATTGTGTGCACATTTTCAAAATTCTGTGATCCCTACACTAAGTCATATACTACTTAAATTTTGAAAAAAAAAGAGAGAGAAAAATAACGGAATTCGGAAAACGGAAATAAATGGAAAAACGGATTTCCACGGAAATACACGTTTTGAACTTCCCTGATACCGAAAAAGTTTTTTTTTTTTTTTTTTTTTTTTTCAAAAACGTCCGTCCGTCCGTCCGTCCATCAACCCTACTAGCGCCTAAACCGCACGTACAATCTTTTCCAAACTGAAGAAACACCTGTCCATCTGGCTCTATTTGAAGCTTCGAAATTTTGAAAAACAATTCTTAAAATTTGGGGGAACTATACATGAAACCCCCTTTAGTCCTTAAAGTATAGTTTAATACACGGCGTTCATATTACAGAATATTTATTACTTTGCATTCCACTCAACAAATGATGGTGCTTGCACAATTGGGATACCTTATAACTGGGGAGCGCAAAAGATTATCAGGAAACTTCATTTTGTTTTCTTTCTTGTAAGCGCTGAACTTGTATTTTGTGCGCTTACATGAAAGTAGAATGTGTTTTCAGTTTCTTGTAGTTAGAGTAAATTGTATTTTCAGTTTATTTAGGAATAATTTTTGAGGACATTATAAAAAACTAAAATGTCTGGTCTATATTTCGAGAGTAATTCAGACCTTTATTTTGTGAGAGTGCTACTGCTGAGGCAATTGTTCTTGAAGAATTCATAATTTGTCGACATATTTTAAACTCACAACGTTTCTGCAGTTTATCATACTCATTCTATTCTTAATACTTAGAGAAAAATAAACATGAGAGCTACTTGAAATGTTCAAATCCGGTAACGATACTTTAGTTGGATGTGTTTTTCTCTTTGCATTTTTTCATTTATCATGAACTTAACGATTACTTTGGATATCGATACTTTTCTTGCGACTCGATTCCGGTCGCGAAACTTTTGTTGGATGTATGTTTTCTTTTTATAATGAAGGCAGAACCACAGTGTGAAGGAGTAGGTATTATCCGTGTACGTTTTCTTGAGCCCTCATTTCGGTAGATGCGAGAGAAAACTATTATATCAAAGCCATGGATCGTTTTCGATGCGAAATAGTTTCTTTTGCAGGGGAGAAAACATTTGTGGTCATCAGATTTTCTCTAGGACTCTCGTCACTATTACGTATTTATGAATAATTTAACTACACTGTCAGAAATTACATTAAATTTAATGTAGATTTGATGTACGACTGTACATGAATTTTAATGTGTATTGTACATGAAAGGGAGATTAATGGAACTAGTATTTATTAAATTAATGTGTAAATTAAAATCAATATAGATTTAATGTACGATTGTTGACGTAACTTACTTGTCTGCATTAAATTTATTTGTTCACGTACATTAAAGGTAATGTACATGTACATTAAAGTTACTGTACGTGTACGGTAAATGTAATTTACGTACATGATAATTACTTTTATGTAAGTAAATAAGACAGATGTTGTCTGGTATCAATTTTTATATTTCTGCTTAATATCTTTTCGATCGCGTAGCGATCATCGTCAGAGCTTGTAGCTGCTGAGCGGAAAACGAAGTTCCGAAAAGATCTTAAGCAGAAATATAAAAATTGATAGCAGACAACATCTGTTTTATTTACTTTGAATTAATAAGGTATCTACATCACCAACAGTCTAATTAATACTTTTATGTACTTTACATTAAAAGTAATGCAGATATTTCTGAGAGTGTACTTTTGTGAAGGAGTGGGGGAAATGTATTCTGGAACTCAAGACAACGTGCGCGTATAATACTCATTTGAGTCCGATTCCTTTGCGAACGATTGTTTTCTTGCGATTCGATTCTGGAATCGATTCTTCTTGGGAATCCCTACTCACAGTGCTCGGCTTGGGTGTGTCGACTGGATACCCGTTCGCTCAATTCTCCGTGCCAGGGCGTTACATACTCGTGTGTGGGCGCACGGCAGAAGGCTGAGACCGCAATGCCGCACGGCGCGGGGAGATGAGGCAGGCTGGAGTCGGATTTCAGCGGACGTTACCTACCCTTGAAGTGCGGCTGGTTTCGAGTGTTGGGCGCGCTCTTTTGCGGTTTCGCCGGAAGGTAATGTTTCTTAAACGACGTCTAGTGGTTGCGGAGCCGTAAGTTGTGGAAAAAAATGTTTCTTTTGTTTTATCTGGTACGGGATGGCAGATTATTAAGCTCCGGCGGTCTGTGTTGACGTCTAGTGTAGTGATGCGGCATCGGATGTTCAAAGCAATGAAATGGATACATCGATCAAGAACTATTGACATTTAAAAGATAGGTTAATTGTCTCTTAACATTAAATTCGTGCTCAACAATATTTAATCTGTCAATGACGTAGTAATTAAGGTTTAATTGAAAACGAAGTTAAAAAATAATAATGGCCGAAAATGAGCCTAAGGTCATCTGAAAGGACAAATTCTCAGATCGCCGAAGAAGTGTTACGGAACCAAGGGGAGGCTTTACGTCCGCGGCGCACACTGGTTAGTTAAATCGGGCCTAAAATCTGGCCATAATTGCACATGCGAGTGGATTTGCATAAAATTGGGTATGAATGGGTTTTTGAGGTCGCTGAATTTGAATATCATAAATAAATTTCAAAATTCATTCACGGATCTGCTCATTTAAAAACAAACAAACGTGCATAAAAAATGTACGTATAGGGTTCTGGAGATCACTGATTTTGAATATGATAATGAAATTTCAAAATTCAAAATGTCGGTTTGGAAATGGCTAACTGACATAAAAATAATGACATGTGGATACAATAGCTCTCGCGGTGGCGGGTTAATATTGTTATCATTCAAAAAAAAATATCAGTAATTTTCTTATTCAAAGTAATTATAAGAAGGAGAAATCGAAAAAAATATCAGAGAAAGTGGGATATAGTTAAATTCTATGTAGCATTGCAGTAAAGAGGTTATAAAACAAAAATATGCAGCTAAATGTGTGTTATTCTGATTAAGGGCATTCTACTTGGTAAATAAAAAAAATGATTGAGGCAGGAATTCGCAGGACAAAAAATATAATCCACAATACACGTGGCTAACATTGTTACGCTCTATACGTTAGAATTCAGCCGTATTATACATAACATTATTTGACACTTTTTCTTAAAAATATTTCTAACTTATATCAAAAGTGTTTTTTATTCGGAAATATAAAAAGAATCCAAAAAATTTGAACACTTTTTTTTTTTAATTTCACAAATATCGTCGACAAGAATCAATGAATTCGAGTGTTTCGAGCAACGCTAGCTTCACGAGACCACGAGGAAGACAAACATGATTGAAATAACTCTCTGGAGGTAAAGTAGAGTGCTCCAATATTTTCCGAACGAGATTTGCTAATTAGCAGAATTCCGAACGCGCGATTTGAATTTCGCCATTACGGCCAGGTTTTTTGGCCCGATTCAACCAGTGTGCGGCGCATGCGTCTGCCGTCTCTTCCGGCGAGACAGGGTCTCCTCCATGACGGTAATACAAACAGCGTTCGAAGGCATAAACTGACAGAGATACCGTGAGTTATTATTTCATGTTTTAACTTCTACAACATTACGATTGTGGCAATTTTCCATTCACAAATAAAACATCGAAAACGTAAAAACATAAGATAAATTTATTAAAATTTGCAAATATAAGAAGAATGGTAATAATAATAATAATAATAATAATAATAATAATCTGATGATTCATAATACAATATATTACGTGAAGAAAAAGAAAAGAAACGTCTATAATCTAAATCCGCACTGAATGTTTGTACAATTAAGATCACACCGCACTGCACTGCCCTTCACTTTACTGCACTGCACTTCACTGTAACACTTAAATCCCTTCAGTATTTCTCTGCTCTACATTGCACGACACCTCTCACTTCACAATATAATGTAATTACTGTACAATGTATTATTTCTTAGTTAAGGCACTTATTTGCTTGGGAATGCCCTAAATGAATTTCCTAAACTGTTGAATGCTTCGAATAAAGGGCTCAAAGGGTTCTGCATGCAATCTCCGCTCGCAAATTTCATTCCGTTATACTCAGGTTTGTGAAAGAAAATTTCCTGACATCCGTTCTCTGCGGTCTTAGATTTATTTTGTGCCTGTGATGCCTACTGCTGTATGTAGGAATATTTAGCTGCCGATTAATTGCTTTGCGAGTTGGATGATTGCTATAAGCTTTATTCTGTAACGTCATACCATTTCACTAGTCGTCGGACAGCACAAGGCGCGGGCCGGGGCGTGGGAGGGGGTGGTCCAGGCGTCGGGCTGGCGGTGCAACCGGAGCGGTCGCTTCGAGGGTGCAAGCCGGCGGGGGCGTGTCTGGGAACATCCGGGGGTCAGCTAGCGCAGAAGATGTGTGAGGACAGATCGTCTGCAGCTGGTCGGCGGGCCCCATTGTGCGACCGGCCCAAAACTCTGTAATGAGGTGACGCGGACCGCGGGTCTTCAGCGTGGGAGGTTTGTCACGTGACTTCTCGCTAAGACGCCGTAGAGTGTTGGCGATTGGCATTCGAGTTTGGGCCGAATCGCGGTGCAGAGGCGTTTGCGATCAGTGAGGGGTGGTCGCAGGTTTGCGAGGGTGGCCACAGCAGATGCCGGGAGCGGTGCTACAGGTTAGCACGCTGGGGTACGCTGGGTCAGGCTGAGGCGGCTTGCCTCAGGAATGGTAGTGCTGTGGAGTGCAGCGGTAGCTTCCGGAGGATATGTAAATATTTAATATAAATTAAAAAAATGTACAAATAACTCCGTGTCTGTGTTGTTTTTCACATCACGACGAAGTCACAATACAAAGCGCAGAGTATTGCCATTGATCGCCTGTTTTCTAGTGAAACATCGAGCATTTAACATCGATGTTAGGAAACCATCGGCCTTAACATCGATGTTTCCATAGAATCATCGCATCGACTTCCTTGTCGCATCCCTATTATAATGGCTCAGAAAATCATGAAATTGGTAGGAGGGCGCGGCGCTCATTGAAATATGAGTCTAGTAGTAGTTTATGTATCAAGACCTTGAAGTACTTTTTCGAGCGAGGTTGATAATTCGTGCTTGAAAAAGTCACTCCGCGGTCGAAGTGCATTCAGTATTTTTTTGCACGCTCATCTCTTGATTTAAATATTCTTAGTCTGCGACTTACAAGTATTTCACAGTGAAGCAACACTTGTATCGTCACTAGAAAGATCGCAAACTGAAATGAAAAAAGGAAACAACGTTGACCATACATTCGTCGGAGGCTCTATCGCAGATGTTGCATAAGTGTATTTCATTTACCAGCCTTACGTTGGTTTCATAGTATTTGCGTATTGTGTTGGTATCATGGACTTGCTTCAGTGGTCTAAGCCGTGAAAATTATTGTCTATGTAGTGATTGATTAATTTTTTCGTGTTTTCGGGCGCGTCAACTGCTTTGGTCATTAGTCCCGTTAGTGTAGGGTATGTTTTTGATCGAGAGATGGCGGTGATCTTCCCCGCTGGATGGCGAGATTCGGCGCCGACCTAACGTTGGCTAGTGGGGTTTCCCCTAACCAGGACTCTCCCACCAGCGGGTCAGCTCCCCAACCGGGACAAGCTCTAAGCTCCCGAGCAGTCTCCCGGAATATGTGGTAGTGTAGTGCATGTTAGTGTAAGTGTGTGTGTAAGGGGAGAGGATAGGACAAGGAAGAGGAAGGACACATCGCGCGCGGTTCGTGGCCCGTTTGGTAGGGTACTGCTCTGGCATTCGCCTGGTGTTGATCGGAGAAACCACGGAAAACTACCGATCAGAGCAGCCCGTCGCTAGAATTCTCCTCCGGGCAGCGACTGAATTCGACCTAGCTGAAAAGCTAGTGTCGAAAACCGTGCCACCGTCAGGACTCGAACGTAGGACCTTTCGCTCAGAGGCGCTGCAACTACGTAGTGAATGTGAAGCTTTTCGTATTGTACTAAATGATTCGTGAAATACAACTTCAGTGGTGAATGTGCGAAACAGACGAATCATATTTGTACAAAGGAAAGTCAAAATATTTACATATGGCCTGGCCCATGTTCTTTAATATTTCATTGTATTTTTTAATATACTTTTACATTTGGAATATCTTCAGTGTTCAGGAACATTGCACAAAATGTGTATTAGTCATTGCAACGTTAGTGACGTCACTGTTAGAGTATACTCCTTGAAAACAAGTGAATCGCTTGGTACAGAAACCTCTCATGTCCATTTTTTTAAAAAGATTTTCAGATATATTGATCGCACGATTAATAATTATATATATATATATATATATATATATATATATATATATATATATATATACGCATACGCATACGCATACGCATACGCATACGCATACGCATCGACTGTTGCATAAATCTCTCTCGTCCGCGAACTACGGGTGTAACATTTGGCTAAATTTTTCATTTGGTGCAGAGTTCAGTGTAAAGTAATTCAACTTTTTCCTTCTCCTGGAAAATTGTGGAGAGAGAACTTGAGGGATTTCTGCCCCGAAGCGATTCATGTAATCAATGGCTTAAATTCAAAGGTTATCTTTATCTTTATTATTATCTTTAACCTCCTTGTTTTTTCGGACTGTTGCATAAGCTGTTCGTAGGTATAAAAAAAACTAGTATCACACCGCGACAAAAGAATGTTAGTTTCTTCGCTCTCAATAGATTATTTCTCCTTTTGCGCGAAGTAATGTGAAGAAATGATACAGGTATCGTCTGTGCCAACTCAATCGTTGTGGTTTCGAGTAGGTCGTGGCGATACCCATTTCACTTCCTCCTTGCAGTGTGCTGCGAAAAGCATCTCGCGAATTAACTTTTTGAAGCAAAATAAATAATGTCTGTGCAAATTAAAAAAATAATACAATTTATTGAAAATTTAATTGTTTTGTATTACATATTTTAAAATGTGATCGAGGCCCTTTATTTTTATGAACAGAAAATGAATTATTTATATTTTGAAACACAAAGTCGTTTGGAGCTTTCTACTCATCCAAATTTCGTCTTTTTTTCTGTAAATGAAAGGTAGTGGGGCCCAAGCTGAGCAATTACTTCTTCGAATTAACCAATAATCTTTAGTATAAGCACAAAATATTACCTTAAAATTAGTAGAATCTACTGTCAGATGCCATTTGTTCATTACTTCTTTGTTGGCACGTTGCAATCCCCGAAGTAGTGGTTTCGATAGATTCGTCAAATTTTGAAGATCTTCAACTTGCAGTTTTCCAAATATTTCAAGGTATACTTCTGAGCAATCATTGCGTCGTACTTAAGTAATGATCTTCACAAAGATTTTAAAATACCAAGACGAAAGCAGAAACGACGAATATAACAGTTATTTGCCACAACATTACTAAACTTTCATTGTTCTACGTAAGTAGTATGCGAGAAAATAAGAATAGGATGCTTCAGACATCAATAAAAGTTAGAGACATCTTTATAATCTGAAAATGGAGATTTTTAGATAATCATATTCATACAAAGAGGCCAAATAGGTTTAAGCAACTAATTTAAGTAACAGGTTTGAGTTTTGTAAGGAGATTCATTACTGGGTGACTGTCTCGCAGATTACTCGGTTCAATATTCCATTGACCTAATTAATGTACCATGTATGAGCAAGTCGCATGTATCCATTATAGAAAAAATCTTGAGTATGAGAAAAAGTATTGATAATATACACGAGACAAGCAAGATTGGAAAACCCATACCCCATGACATTGCGAAAGATACGTATTTCCACGTCAGTTCTGTCAAAGGCACATGCGACATGTGATAAACAAGACATTCATGCTGTCCATGCCATATTTATCACACACGTTCCTTCTCTAACGAGAAATCGTAAACGTCATATGGACGAGGACGATACAGTAACACTTTCTATGCGCAAACCGCGAAACAATATTTCGCTCTGAAGTACGTAAAAACAAAGCTGTTTTGGTTGACAGCGTTATTTTAAGACCGTGTTCGTTATTTTATTACGGCGTTTTAGCTGGGCGAAGCTAAAATGATTGATTGATTTTTTCGTGTTTCCGGGCACGTCAACTGCTTGGGTCATTACTCCCGTTAGTGTAGTGCACGTTTTTCTCGAGAGATGGCGGTTATCTTCCCCCGCTGGATGGCAAGATCCAGCGCCGACCTACCGTCCGCTAATGGGTTTCCCCCTAACCAGGACTCGCCCACCAGCGGGGCACCGCCCCAGCCGGGACAAGCTGTAAGCTCCCGACCGGTCTCCCGGAATATGTGATAGTGTGGTGCATGTTACTGTAAGTGTGTGTGTAAGAGGAGAGGATAGGACAAGGAAGAGGAAGGACAGGTCGCGCGCGGTCCATGGCCTGTTTGTTTGGGTGCTGCTCCGGCATTCGCCTGGTGTTGGTCGGAGAAACCACGGAAAACTACCGATCAGAGCAGCCGGCGGCTAGAATTCTCCTCCAGACAGCGACTGAATTCGACCTAGCTGAAAAGCTAGTGTCGACAATCCTGCTGACGTCAGGACTCGAACCTAGGACCTCTCGGTCAGAGGGCGAAGCTAAAAGACGTCGATCGTCATATATTCGTAGTGCAACTTAATTTATTGAAAAAAAAGTCATATGAAAATTAAGGAGAAAATTTCAATGATATTTTGAAATTTTATTTTAATTTGCATTACTTCAAATTAATTGGTGACTGATAATGTGGGCAATTACAGTTTAATACTATGCCTTAGTGTAGTTGTATTTTACTACAATATCAGCACATTTATTTCAGAAAGTGTTTTTCAAAAGTATTACATTTTATAAATATGTAAAGTCTCTATTACCTTATATCGACGTCCCTTGACCCTAGCGCTACCAAAAGAAACATTTTTTGACAACAATACCTCAGGAAACTATCCTGCTTCACATGAAAGGCTGCCCTGCCAAGATCGAGAAGTTTCTGGCTTCTCTTAGCTCCGGGTGCATAGATCCCGCAGATGGAAGTAAATAATGAGATGGCTCTCTTCAATCGAATGCTGAACCCCGCAATTGTACTCGTAGTTATCCTTGCTTTATCCAGAAATTGAAGGCCGTCAATAAACGGACGGTATTAATGCGTTAAATAGTTCAAACAATGAAGTAATAAATTAGTTGAACGTTGTTTGTTAAAATATTTTACATTCACTTGAACAGTTTTTTTCTGTCTTGTTGAAGTGAAGGTGTACTGTTTTGTGCTTAAATATGTTTTATAATTTAATTGTTTCAAAGTATTTATTCTTCCTGTTCATTGGCCGTCTTAAATTTTAACTGGATTGAACGTGTAAAGTAAATCTACTCGTATGATTGGCAATCTGATCAATAATTGACTGTAGTGCTCGGTATTAAAGGTGTTCGCCAATAAGGGCATAAAATAAATATATTTCTTTACTGACAAATTTATTCGCTTCTTTATATTGTAATATTTGTATTTAGCTTCGCCCAGCTAAAACGCCGTAATAAAATAACGAACACGGTCTTAAAATAACGCTGTCTACCAAAACAGTTTTCCAGCCCGGGAACTCCGCACAGAAAGCTAGCACGTTCTCCATGATGACGAGCAAATAAAAAAACCGAAATTTAAAAGGAATATTCGCCTTTTTTAAATTAAGCATTTGAGAAATTATCTGTAAATGATTTCTGGTGTATTGCTTTTTGGGGGGCAATTTTGCGATTCAATTGCAGTGCATATTTTGTTTACGAAACTTCTTCCTGAATGAAATCAGCTACGTTGAATAGCAACTAGCTAGGTCAATACAATTCTCGGTAAATTAAAATATTGGGTGGAATAGTAGGAATTGTAGCAATTCACGGCGCTATGGATCTTCCGCGCATGG
Organism: Teleogryllus oceanicus; assembly: GCA_964035755.1. Lineage (NCBI taxonomy): Eukaryota > Metazoa > Arthropoda > Insecta > Orthoptera > Gryllidae > Teleogryllus > Teleogryllus oceanicus. Next base: position 54,488,725 of record CAXIVR010000013.1, read on the forward strand.
GCAATTTGAGTTTCGCATCGCGTTTGTGTATCCCAGCTTGCGCAGAAGATAGAGATTGCAACCGGGAGAGATGGCTCAGGCCATAAACTAATGTCACTGCAGTACCTTTGACCGGGAGTTCCTTGGTTCGAGTCCCGACGGTGGCAGGATTTTCGACGCTAGCCAGATAGCTAGGTCGAGCTAGGAGAAATCTAGCGGCCGACTGTTCTGATCGGAGGTATTCCGTGGTTTGTCTGATCAACACCAGGCGAATGCCGGAGCAGTACCATAACAGGCCACATCACGCGCCATCTTTCCTTCCTCTTCCTTGACCTATCCTAATCCCTTACTTAAGCAGTACAGTAGCAGGGAGACCGGTCGGGGACTTAGAACTTGTCCCATCTGAGGCGGTGCTTAACTGGGGGACTTACCTGGTTGGGGAAAACCTCGCTAGCCGACGATAGGTCGGCGCCGGGTGTCGCCATCCAGCGGGGGAAGACAACCGCCACCTTCCGATGAAAAAACACTTCTCTTACGGTGTGACCGTAGTAGTTGACGCCCCTGTTATTAATCGAACTGCGCATGCGCTAATCAATCGATCGAACTGCGCATGCGCTAACCAATCGATCGAACTGCGCATGCGCTAATCAATCGATCGAACTGCGCATGCGCTAATCAATCGATCGAACTGCGCATGCGCTAACCAACTGCGCATGCGCTAATCAATCGATCGAACTGCGCATGCGCTAATCAATCGATCGAACTGCGCATGCGCTAATCAATCGATCGAACTGCGCATGCGCTAATCAATCGATCGAACTGCGCATGCGCTAATCAATCGATCGAACTGCGCATGCGCTAATCAATCGATCGAACTGCGCATGCGCTAATCAATCGATCGAACTGCGCATGCGCTAATCAATCGATCGAACTGCGCATGCGCTAATCAATCGATCGAACTGCGCATGCGCTAATCAATCGATAACTGCCGTTTCGCCGAACAAAAACCTCCCTCCTAATGTAGTGAGGCCCGTCCGTCCACGGTGCGATGCGGTGCGGCGGGTTCGCCGTCCTTTGCGGTGGTGGCGGGAGGGGACGAACAAGCGGAAGTTCGCACGACAAAAGCGCGGGCGCCGGAAGCTCCGAATTTAGGGAGGGAGGGGGAGCGCTGTGAGCATCCTCATCCTCTGCCCTTTGCTGGGAGCCACTGGGAGAGCGATGCGTCGATGTCACGCCACGGTGGACCCCGATGAGCACCGACGGAATTGCAGTACAATGCAATTTTACTACTGAAGTCAGAATGTATGCTGCTTACTATGTGTGCTCAGTTTCTAATCGGAACAACATTATTGTATGGAGCATGTAATATATTCTAGTGACTTGCAGTGGCAGAAATGCTGTTGGACGAAATGGATTTCCAAAAAGTACCACGCTCACTGCTCAAGAACAATAAGAAAAATAGTGAACAAGTGAAATATCTTCTTCATCTTCTTCTTCTCCTTCAGGTATATAGGCATTGCATGTTACGCCTCCGTTCCCATCTGGTCACCCCATCTCTTCTTCAGACGGCCAGGGTTTCTTCGTCCTTGTGGGCGGTGTTTTAGAATTCTTTTCGGCAGGCGACTGTCTTGCATCCTTTCAATGTGCAGCGTTCAGGAATTTCGGTGGCAGTTAATTTTCTCTTGAAGTTTACATACACCAAGTTCTTTACGAATTTCTAAATTCCTTTTCTTGTCCATCAGCTTATAACCAGCTACTGATCTCAGAAATCTCATTTCAGCACTTTGTAGTCTTGTGCTATCCTTTTTGGTCCTTGTCCAATTTTCACTTCCATATAGACAAGTTTGGATACTTAATACCTTATAGAATTTAATCATAGTTTCTCTCTGGCTTTCTTTTTCAGTGTTCTCAGGATTTTTCCGTTCATACGATTTAGTCTGTCAATTTTCCCTTGTATATCTATTTCACCTCTGTATGACATTTTGTATCTCTAGAAATTAAAAGTGAAATTTTATAAGAAAAATATATATTTTAGTCTTTCCGAAAACTGCAATAATATAGTATATAGCACACCAGCTGTTTACATACCAGGAATATCAAAAATGATGTTCCATAACGCAACATGTGAATAGCAAATATTTAATGGTGTACAGCTTCTTCTTTGGATCCTTCCCGTCTCTTAACGTCAGCTTTGACGTGAGCAGTGTCTCGTTGATAATTCAGGCTGTACGCGCTGTATGAGAATAGAAGGAATAACACAAATCAAATGTTAAAAAGTTTTAGCCAAAATCGAAGCTGTTTCTTTGTTTTTGTATGTTTGCCGAGTTTGTGGCTATAGAACGACACAGTTGTCATCTATTACATGGCTGGAGGCTGCATTGTTTTCCTTCCATTTCTGTGCGTATTGGAAATTAGTAACACAGATATAGCCCGTTTTATTAATAAACAAATTTCTGTGAAATGCTTATTATTCTGAGTATCTTCCTTAGATAAGCGCTAATCAACACACATACTTGTTTCTATGTATTTTAATCCGTAATTTGATTTTCGATTTTGTAATGTGTTATATTTACATGGCTCATTGTTGCTAATATTGATTTTCTGCATCTGAATTACATAAGATTTTGATGTTAGAAATCACGTTCGTTTCCACTAATAAGCTAATTAGTGCCGGCAAGTCAATCTTGAAAGGAGATAGTGGTGATGAACTCTTGAACGCAACTTGTATTGCTTCCAGTGCGACACGAACAAGTGGGACTTCCCCATCCCTCAAATGAACTGAATGGCGTGCGAAACAGAAAGGGATTCCCTTTTGAGGGTTTTTACTCTTAATATTATATATTTTATACTTTTTGCATAAATGCCTACATATTTTATGGATTATCAAAGCAAATAAATGCGGTTCTTACTAATGAGGATGTATTCCGTTTGCAACTCTGGTTTGCGGCGGTTGTAAGTTTAATCTCTCACTGCCGGTGTTTGTTTATGCGACCGGTAGATAAGAGAGGTACGTAACCGGCGCTAGCCAGGTTTACAAGCTCTGCTAGAAGGTGTACTGGCGCTTGAGGCGATTTTCGAATTTTCGGTTGGCAATCTGAGGCCGACCTTGATCCTTTGTTGAATTTGGGGAATTGAAAACTCCCGCCTGGATGCACAAAATTTACGCCTGGTTTTGCGCCTTTTGTAAATTTAAAATGTTGCTGCTGCTTTGATACCAAGTCTTGGGAACTGGATTTGGAGGTAAGTGGACGGCTTTAGAGAATTTTTGGGAGGTTCTCGCGTGCCGGGTTGGGACCTTGGTCCTGCGAATTGAAAACTCGCGCCAGGATACTCATTTTCTCAGTGCCACTCTTAGTCCACCCAGGACCCAGGACATTGTTAATCGAGTGAAATGCCCGCCCTGTACGAACGTGTGGGTGCAAGAGGTACACAATGATGGAATACTACGGTTGCCCGTATAAAAGAGCAAACTATTGCAAAGAACTCCCTTTCTGTATAATACGCTAAAGTAGTCTCTCAATGGGGTCTATATCTCCTCCCAGGGGTTGGATGAAATTTTAAAGCGCACAAATGATATTCAAGGGGTCAATAGCTGAATATGCACCGACAAATGTTCTGTGTAATCAAGATCCTATTGAATACAAAAAATAAAAATGAAGTTATTGATTTCTTTTATAAAGGAACATTAAGAATATTTGTTTATATTTCTAAAAAGTGCAAGTTATAATAGTACAAAAAATAATGAACCATATACCTAAGATTTGAAAAAAAATTTCTTATGTCATATTCTTTGTCCATGTAATACTTACCAAACCATTTATGTAAAATTATTTGTGTTGTGATTATTATGTATACTGTATATTAAAGAAAAATGTTAAGAGGCTGAAAAATTTTTCCTTTAGTCGAGGTCGACGCAAGGAAAAGGTTGGGAATTTCGGGGCTAAAAAGAAATTGCGATTTTGTACAATTTGTAAGAAACATCAACGAAAACTTATTAAGCATGGTACTGTGGGATTATGAATTATCCCTCATTCAGGCTCAAAGAAATTTATGGCAAAAAATAACAGAAGTTCGAAAACTTGTACAGGAAGAAAAACAGATGCTAAAGTAACTTTGAACTCGCTGTTCGGTGCAAGGTGCATTATCAGTTTGCATAACTCGAAAAAGATATGACCTAGACCTTAAAGAGAGAATTTTGATGATCCTTGAAAAAAATCTGGAGACAGTTCATTTGTGTTGTTAGTATTCAAGAAAACCCTTATAACTTAAGAAACATTATTTTCATAAATTATTCGTTGATTAAAAGATAACCTTTTGAATCGATTGTGTGGGAAAAAAAGGGAGCAACACTGACTCTTCGATACTCTTATTTTTAATTTATTTCGCAGGTAATTCATTTTATAATTCTCAAAGGCTTGTAGATATGATTTTCTTCAATTCTTTCAATATTATTTTTATAGACGATATCGGAAGAAACTAAATCACTCGTGGAAAGTATCCCTAACCTCTAACTACACTCTCCTGACGCTCCAGCCCATCAGACGTAACGAAAGAATACAGTTCGTGGAGGGGATGCGGTTTCCGGTGATGCTCAACTGGTTTAGAATTTGTGAAGAAAATCGGTCGCTGGTGAGGACCGACTGTACGCTTTGACGCGTCTGTACCGAAGCTGGACGAAAGGCAAGAGTCGGACTTCTCGACTTCCACGTTGTAAGTCAACGAAAGCATTTTATATAACGAAATAAGACATCGGTTAAGATATAAACCACTAGTATTTATCTGAGAAGTAAGTCGATAATAGTTGATCTAAGAAGTAAAGAAATATTTTTTGTTTGCTTTGTGCGTGTTCATTTATTAATTTAGGATTTGCTTCAATTCAGGCATAGCAGAGAAGTGTAGTGCGAAATTAGTGGGTCAAAGAGCATAATCCTACTGAAATTCACTGGGAAATGCGTGGCGTGTGTGGGGCAACTGAGTGGACCATAGCAATATCTCCAGTGGCGTGCATTTTTCCAAAATGGCTATACTCCAGCCAAACGGACTTTACGAACAGGGCATATTGAAATTGGTAGCATGCTGGCAGAAATCTGTTGACAAACTTGGCGTGTACGTGGAAAAGTCTGTCAAAGATGTAAGGTCTTCGGTGATTTTTTTGTTTTGGTATCCATTACATTTTGGGACAAAAAATTATTGTGCGTTACTTTTCGATCTGTCCTTTACAAATTGATATTGCGCATAAACGTTTCTATTAAATTGGTATATGTAGTTATTTGCTTCATCCATCTTTTTAGTTAATTTACCTCTGGAACTGTTTTATGAATGGAATTAAGGCGCTCTACAATACATAGGAGGAGATAGAGTAAATCGTAGTATTTGGGTTGTACTTCGGCGATTGGTTTGTTCAATTCCCCTGATTGTTAACGGTGAAAAGCCCCTATGTGTCGCGACAGATCGCACGAACATCGACCGACTCGGAGGAATTACGCCCATTTTTTTCATCACGGGCTCCTCGTTAATCAGAGAAACCGTTGTGCGGGGGCTATGGGAACGCGGTGAGCAGATTTATGGTTTGTGCGTGCTGCTACCGCTGCTTCTCTTGGAGGTTTGCATGCCGCGCGACGAGCGAAAACTTCGCGGGGTTGCGCAGTGGGCTGGTTTTAATCCAGTCACGCGAACGGCACCGGTACTGCCACGGTTTTCCAGGCGTGAGCTCTGGGCAGGAGTATCTCAAGGTTCGCTTTCCGGACGGATTAATCTTTAACAAGTCACGTGATTTTTTCCTGATGTTCTTTCTCGTGAGAATGTGTAACGCCGGATTATTTCTGTGAGTGCAGAGCGGGAGTATCTCAAGGTTCCTTTCCGCGGATTAATCTTTAAGTCCGTGTTTTTTCTGAGTTTTTCTCTGAGAATGTGTAACGCCTTTTATTTCTATTTCAAATTTCAATTTAAAATTGTTCTTGAATTTTTTTTTAAAAATTTTTTAAAAAATTTCAAAAAACGTTCAATTCCCAAAATCACATCCAAAAGGGGCACTGCTCAAAATCTCACCCGCAGAGGCACCGGCACTGCCATAGTTTTCCAGGCGGTAATGCACAATTGTAGTGCAGGAGAAATTAAAGGTTCGCATTCCGGGATAATAGGGAGTTTTAGTGCCAGGCGTAAGGAGACATTCTTAAACTCTATTGATCATATGACTAACGAGTTTATACGGTCATAATGAACAGCGGTCAGAAGTTTTAGCAATTGCGACATTGCAATATACATTATAACAAAAGAAACATTTCAAGCGTTGAACAAAGAAGTTGCATAATATATCAGAGAGTCTAGGCTAGCGGTGAGACATTTAAACCACGATACCAGACAAGAGTATAATAAATTTACATTGTGTTCCGAGTTTTAGATTTTGTGGCCCTCTGCGATCAGTATGCACTCTGGAATTTTGAATCGATTGTTCTTGAGAACGTTGGAAATGTTTTCAAACAGCATTCATTATAAGACAACCTATCCCGAAGGTACGATTTCAACTTCTTTTTCGCGAATTTCTTTCCAATCACTTCTCCACCATTACCTGTTAATTCTTGCTAGCGGTTGTGGAGTTAGTAAGGAATAATTGTAACTGCGTCAGATACGAGAATCGGGTTGTCAGAGTGGTAAAGTCCCCAACGTTTCCTGTTTTTAGGCGGGCATTTTGCCGCTTGTAAGGTTATCGTAGAGGCTCCTGTAGGCGTGCATTATTTAAGAAGCTATAATGTCGTACCTTAGGCCTAAGATAAGACGTTATGACTTCAAGGTCCGTCACGTGACAGTTCGTGCATAACGTCACTACCTTACGCGTGGTGTTAATGAAATATTTTCATGACGTTAGGCGTTTGACGTGGGAATGTGTAAAATCTGAAGACTTGTTTCTAATAATATAGTCAATTTTGTTAGTTTTAATATTTTTTCTTCGTAATTTAAATGTGTTGAAGGTAGATAAAACAAATAATTGAGTCAATTATAAATCGCGCAAACCACCATAACAAGTTCCGTTTTTGTGGTAACTACAGGAAGTTTAGTTTTTTTGGTTCGGTTTTACAATGAATGTATGAAGAGTATAAATAAATATTTTATCCACTATTGTTTTTAATTAGAATTATTAGAAACGGACTGAGGAAGTTCATGTATTTTTGGTATACTATCCACGCGTTCGCAGTTCACACTATATATGGGAGGGTTGAATGGATGATACGAGGGGCCGTGCACTGCTTTTGTTTCTCAGGTGGCAGAGCGTGAGCGTAATGTAGGAGTATCTTAAGGTCCCTTTTCCGGGCAGGTTAACCCTTCAGAAGTCTTGTGCTGCTTCGGGATGGTAGTTGTTTCGAATAGTGGTGTCTAGTATTGTCTGTGAATGCGTGGGTTTTCTGCTTGAAGGCAGGTAAGGAAGCAAGCAAGCAGGCAGGCAAGGAAGCTAGCGGGTAGGCAGGCGACTAAGCAAGAAATCGAGCAAGCAGGAAGCTTACGTAGGACGAGATAGGAAGGCAGGCAGACAAGCAGGGATGCAAACAAGCAACCAGAGATGCAAACTAGCAAGAGGGATGCCAAGAAACAAACAAACAAACAAGCAGGCAGGCACGATCGCAAGCAAAAGGAAGCAAGCTGGCAGGCAACCAAGCAAGGAATCAAGCAGGTAGGGACCTTACGTAGGAGAAGATAGGAAGGCAGGCAGACAAGCAGGGATACAAACAAGCAACCATAGATGCAAACAAACAAGCATGGATGCTCGCAAGCAAGGAAGCAAGCGGCAGGCAACCAAGCAAGGAATCAAGCAGAGGACTTACGTAGGAGAAGATAGGAGCAGGCAGGGATAAAAAAGAAGTTTGCAGGCTGTCGAAGACACTTTTTCTTACGCTAAAGATAGTTGTTGTCGCTAAAGATAGTTGTTGTCGACCACCATGTTGTTTGTCGAATAGTTTGTCGTTTGAAGTTTAGGGGTCCTGCTCGCAGGGACTGACGCATTCGTAGCTTACTCTTTAGAACTTTTTTTTTCCTTCTTGTTTTTTATTGCCATTTCTTTCTTTTCTCACGTGGGAAAGATTAATCTGATAGACGGCGATAGTTCCAGGGTGTACCCGGTCATACCTGATATTGCGCAATATTCTGTTGCAATATCGCGTGCAAATGACCAGTAGAAACGATTGCATCTTCATACTTGTCTAAGAAATGGTAGAGTACATATTATGTTGATAATTTATATTATGTCTGTAACTTTTCTTTTAGGGTATGCCACTTTAAATTGCGATAGATTACGTGATTTCAATTAATTAACGCGTGTTTGAAGAAGAAAATGTTATGATTCGAGGAGATGGTATCTTTGTATACGTTAATGTGATTTTAACTGCAAACAATTATTTTATAAAGCAGTATTTTATCTCTATATTATAGGTTTTTAAATATAATGTATTATTTACGTATGATATATATTATGCATTTTATTTTTGAAATTGGGTTGGTTGGGCTTAAATGTAATATACTAAATGAGACGGACACTTGACTGAGAAGAGAAAAATTACTGCAAACCAGTCTTTACGACAACTGCCATCGACAAATACTTCTCCCAATAGAAAATCGATAGCGTGATAACATCTGTGTCATTAATACAACGCCTTTTATTACGTACGTGAAGTAACTTGCTCATTGAACCTCCTCTGTGTGAAAGTGAACGGGTGGCGGAGTCCACCCACAAAGCTAACCGGGCTCTGTAATTTACTGCCCTTTTTCCCCCCAGCTCCCCTGAACGCGTTAAATTGGAATAGGATTCCGCGTGGAATTAATCGCCAAAGCTGCTGCTGCTGCTCTTGCTGTCGTGACATCGCGTGTGCCACCTGCGCTGCAAGGACAAGGCGGGCCCATTGTGTGCGACCTCACAATGCCCTCCAATGAATGGGAAGCGTGAATTGTCGGGATTGTTCGTCACACGTGCGTCCGTTGATCAAGCGGTGTTTTACGTGCTGTTCGCTCTTTTGTGTCGTGGTATGCGGAATTTTCCGTGACGATTCTCTGTAGTTTTGTGAACGAGCCAAAGGACGACATGGACGTGTTCAACATGGATTACTACTCGTAATATTGGACTGGCTTTGGCGGCTCAGGGCGTCCACTGATGTCACTGGGGTGCCTCTGACCGGGAGGTCCGTCGGTGACACTTATTAGATAGCGACGCCGAATATCTGCCGCTGACTGGGGGGAGAATTCTAGCGGCCGGCTTCTCTGATCGGTAGTTTCTCCAATGAACGCCAGGCAAATGCCGGACCCTAACAAATGGGCCACGGACCGCGCGGGATTTTCCCTTCTTACTTGCCCTACCCTCGCCTCTGGCTTACACACACACACACACACACACACACACACACACACTACACACACACACCACACACACACACACACACACACACACACGTGCATGCACTATACTACCACACATGGCAGGAGACCTGTCGGGACTTAAGAGCTTGCTACCGTTGGGACTGTCCTCTCACACATGCTTAAAGTTTGTGCGCTCGTCTGAGAGATAGAATTTCTACTTAAATAACAGAATGAATGAGAGCGTGATTGTAAAATAATGAGAAAATTACTCGAAAACAGAATACTGCAAAGAGCTTTTAAAATAAATATTAAAATTTATATTTTTTATGTATTAAAAAAGTTCGTCCAAAGTGGCCTTGTAAATATTATAATCTAGTAATAAGTATTTTAAGTTAGTTTATTTAAGTCTGGTCCTCCCTTATCTTCAAAAGCCTGATAGGCTGCTGTTTACTGTACTCCCTTGAACTGAATAAATTCACGCCTCTCCAGGGCTGCTGGGGAGAGGAAAATTGAATAGAAAGGGAGCGGTCTCTCACTGGTGGGAGATGAACTAGTTGAGGGGGGGGGCAGGGAAATTTGGAAACCGATGTAGTTTAGGTCAGTATCGGATCTCACCATCCAGCGGGGAAGAGATCACCGCCGCCTCCCATGATAAAAACAGACACTACACTTACGGGACTAACTACCATAATAGTTGACGCGTCCGAAAACACGAAATAACATAGTACAACTATTTTTTTGTGACTCGTTTCTTTTTTTAGTAGATCCATTTTGTTCTAAAGTGAAGGAAAATCAACGACTTAATGACCTTGATTTGCTTTTACGCCCAGGATTTTGATTTTATTCGATTTTAGTTCTTTTTCGAAATGTTTTGCCTTAATTTTGTTCCAAATGACTAATTTCGTGGTTAGGCGGAAAAGCGGACCTGATGGCCCGAGTCTCGCCACATAAATAAGTCATTATTATTATTATTATTATTATTATTATTATTATTATTATTATTATTATTATTATACATTGTTTTTCTCGGTATTCACCGGATTTTTATTTGACTTTGTGTCGGGTTAATAACCAAGACACAGATCAATTCATGTTTCGTCGCAATTTAGGAATTTTCGAACAATCCTGCATGTGTTTAAGATGATCGATTTTTGCAAATTTTATAGGTATATTTTGGTATTTGAATAAGTTCCAGATTTTTATGGATGTTATTTGGTATAACTCCTGTGCATTTTATTTTTTGTTATTATTATTATTATTATTATTATTATTATTATTATTATTTTTTATAAGTGTTATGTTCAGCCTTCATACGTTTGACGGATATTCTTTACACTAAAAAAATCTTCAGTGGAAATGTCACGGCACGGTTTATTCATGTTTCAAATGCAACAGGAAAAGTGTAATATATTTCAACTGACGAAAACTAATACAGGACGGCAAGGATGCTTTTGGAAATGTTGATGCAAGGTGTGTGATGCAAGTCTAGCAGGTGACAACACGGGTAAACGGGACTAAGCGGGATTCGAGCTTGACAGAGATCTCGTCTGCACGACTGTCTAGCCGTTCGGGTGAGATCCTAACCATTCGGATTTGGGACTAGGATATAAAATTGATTATGGAATGATTTTCATTATTAGTAAACGACTTTAAAGTACGTATGACACAATTGTACTAACAACAGAGCTAAGAGTAGTGATAAATCACAACGATCGGAAACGCCTCCGGAGGAGAAAGACAGATCTCACCCAGCGGTAGAAGTGGCGTTCATTTTTTCCAAAAGTAGGTTCCTGACTTGCGTTTATGCCTGCACAGAATTTCTTCGCGGAAAATGAAGCCGAGGAGACAAATCTAGATATGTTTCCTTGGAGGGTTCTCACTTGGGTTTCTGCTGCAATGCGTACGTAGAATTTCCTTACGGAGAATTAAGCCGGAAGAGAGTGATATGGATCGGTCCACCCTCTTTTTGTCACTGAGATCCACACGAGATTCGCTGCAATGCACGCGATTCTTCCTTATGGAGAATTCTTCCATTCGGAGCCCAGAAGAAGTTCGATATGTTTCTCCTAAAGCTTTGGTGCTTCCTATCACTTTGACTTTTGCAATCCTTGCTGACAGGCGGGCTGACTTCTAATGTACGTGTAGATCGAGATTTGTGGAAGAAAATGTTCCGTAGTAATATAACGTTAGATGCAGTTCATGTTCCCTTGTGTTTTTGTTCTTCGTGTAGACGTCTTCCTAAGCTCCCTTCACGCCACTTTACTGTTTGTTTCGTTGTTTTGCCTGCTACACGCGGAATAGCGTGCGCTGCTCGCTCCAGTCTGGTGCCTCACTGGCAGAAGCGGCTGGAGATGGTGTCGGCGATAAAGTCTCTCTGTCGCAGATCGACATCCTCCGGTTCAGGCAGTTTGAGGAAAAGCGAGTTTACGAGACATGCTAATCCACCAACTAGTTGAAACTGCAGGGTTGATTGATTGATTTTTTCGTGTTTGCGGGCGCGTCAACGGATTTGGTCATTAGTCCCATAAGTGTAATGCATGTTTTTGTCGGGAGATGGCGGTGATCTTCCCCCGCTGGATGGCGAGATCCGGCGCCTGCCTACCGTCGGCTAGTGGGGTTTCCCCCTAACCAGGACTCTCCCACCAGCGGGACACCGCCCCAGCCGGGACAAGTTCTAAGTCCCCGACCGGTCTCCCGGAATATGTGGTGTGTAGTGCATGTTAGTGTAAGTGTGTGTGTGTAAGGGGAGAGGATAGGACAAGGAAGAGGAAGGATAGATCGCGCGCGGTTCGTGGCCCGTTTGTTAGGGTACTGCTCCGGCATTCACCTGGTTTGATCGGACAAACCACGGAAAACTAGCGATCAGAGCAGCCGGCCGCTAGAATTCTCCTCCAGACTGAATTCGACCTAGCTGAAAAGCTAGTGTCGAAAATCCTGCCGCCGTCAGGACTCGAACCTCCAGGTCAGAGGCGCTGCAGTGACATCAGTTGATACACTGAGCTACCGCTCCCGGTCAAGCTGGAGGGAATCCTGAGCGTTTATTAGCACCGCTGACTGGTCTCCAGACGAAGCGATAGTGTACTGTATGATATGTGTGTGTACGTGGAGATCGGGTGAAGGAAGGGAGGGAAGGAAGGAAGAAAGCAAGCGAAAAGAAAGCGCGAGGACTTTGGCTCGTTTGTTAGAATACAGCCCCCAGCATTCCGCTGGCAGTGATCGGAGAAACTACCGAAAACTACTGACCGGATCAACCGACAGCAAGAATTCTTGTGCAGGCTGGTTGAATTGACAGCGATGGGTTCACAGCTAAGGCAGAAAATCCGCCACCGTTGGAACTGAAACCTGAGGACCTCCCAGCCAACGATGCTGCAGAGGTAATTGCTGTCGCCGCTCTCCGATACCCCGTTTTAAACACAGTGACAATTGAAGGTCGCGAACTGGTCGGAGAAGGGGACATAGTATCCAATAGGGAATTGCGTTCCGACTTAAATGGTTGGCTCCGACTTAAATAGTTGGTTTCGACTTAAATGGTCCCGTTTGGATGACAATGCCCTCTTGTCTTTCCAGCTCGTGACCTTGAAGTGCCACTCTTTAAATCGTAGTATAGGACAGGAGGGTCCGTTAAGTTTAAATCGGAGTGTAGTCGCCGATAGAGAAAAATTGGAAGTAGGCCTTCCCCTGAGATGTGTGGCCTCGCTCTTTGTCGGAGCGCTTTTTTTCTTGCTTGCGAACGGCTTAGGTGGCTCCGGGCATCAACTGATGTGACTCCAGTGTTTCTGCCCAGGAGGTCGTCAGAATCTAGTCGCCATGGGAGAATTTGCGACACTAGCCGGATAGAGAGGTTGAGTACTGTCGCTGTGTGGTGAGGAATTTTAGCGGACGGCTGCTGTGATTGTTGGTATTTCCTGCTGTCTCAGATCAACGCCAGGTGAAAGCCGAAGTAGTACCCTAATAAACTGGTTACGGACCGCGCCCGATCTTTCCCTCCTCTTCCTTGTCAAATCTTCTGCCTTTGGACACACACACACATGCACAAAATGCTACGACAAGATGACGGAATCATAGAACTTCTCCCTGATATGGCGGTTCCCCGGTAAGGGAGATGCCTTGAGGAGGCAAACCCCTGCTGGCCGACATGTTAGTCCTCGACGGATATCCAGCGGGAGAGGATTGCCGTGGCCTTCGGGCATAAAAATATTCACTTCACAAACTATGGACGCTGCACTCTTCATTTCTGTGAACTAAATACCATAGCAGTTGCCGAGGCCGAAGAAAATCAATCTATCGGATCGCCAAGGCAGAGAGCGAGTAAGCATTTAGCATGTATGTGCTTCACCTTCGCACGCTCCCCCTCTCTCCCCATGTCCCATCTCTCCTCATCTCCCCTCTCCCTCCCCATCACCTCTCACTCTTCTCTCCCCCTCTCTCTCTACCCCGTCTCTTTACTCCCTCCCTAAAGCTCCCCCTACCCGTCTCCCCACCCTCTCTCACCCTCCTCCATCTCTCCCACACCCTCTCACACCCCTCTCTCTCTCTCTCCCCTTCTGTGCTTCCAGGCTGCCCCGTCCGCCCTCGGGGCGCAGCGCGGCGCCGCCGCCGCCGGCCTTTTGTTCCTCTCCGCCCACGCCCCGCCCCCCCCGCCCGCGCCGCGCCGGCCCGCACCGCCGTCCCGGAAGCCCCGTTGCCATTGTGGGCGCGAGGAGTTATGGGGCCGCGACGCCCCCGCCCCGCCCCACGCCGGCGCGGCGGTCACGCGCCGCTGCAACCGCCGCAGAGCAGATGGCCGTGGAATCTGCTGGGCCGGCGCGGCGCCATGTGCGTGGGAGGCGGTGGCGGAGGCGTGGCTGCTGGCCTACTGAACGGGATAACAACCTTGACTTTGATTTCGCTCGTGCACTAAGGCTTGTTGAAGGAAAAGAATGGCGTTGGAGTAGATTTATATTGTCGCGAAAGGGACCCTTGACGGATGCCAGTGATCGTCACCTTGACCGGTGCTATGGGGTCTAAGAAACTCTCGCCAACTGTTTTCTTTCGCTGAACTCGCGCTAGCTTCGAAATTAGGGTGCTTTTGAACGGCATAGGAGTCAGCAAAGGACTAGAATCTCGATCTTCTGCGCATGCGCACATGCACAAAAGTGAGGTAAAATTCGAAATTCGCATTCGCAGAAGGTCGATAGTGCTGTCGGTGGCTGTACGCTGCGCCGTGCAGAAACGTCTAACGGAAAAAGACTATCTTTGCACCATGTGCGGAAACTCCCCATCGAGACCGAGTCGTGTCGCCTATCAGTACCCTTGAGAGCTTATCAGTTTTCACAGGAAGAGGCATATCAGACGCTCTCTTGTTTCCGAATGACAGCCGGTTATATTTCCGGAAGGCTCTGGCAGACTTATCGTACAGTTGCGTTAGTATTCTTTCTTTGGTTAATTCGCGGACCAGACAAGTTTCTCTGATACTTTAATTGCTAATTTTTCTCCAGTCTGCGAGTGAATTCGAAGCGTGAATGTTGAGAAGAATTTCCAAAAGCTGAATGATCTCGTGTGTGTGATGCATTACTCTATAATGACTAATGATGGTAATATTGATTCAAATAATAAAATAAGTTATATTAATGGGAACTTTCGACTGCGAAATCAGCATGCTACGCCCTGAGCCACTTCGCTCGGTTCATTATTATTATTATTATTATTATTATTATTATTATTATTATTGTTGTTGTTGTTGTTGTTGTTGTCGCCGTCGTCGTTTTGTAGAGAAAAGAAGCCATTACGCATGTGTGGATGCGGACTCGTGCGCAATCACACATGGCACAATATGAGAATGTGAGAATGTTGTAATCTGAATAAAGCCATTTATTCGCGTTCAATGAGAACATATTTTACTGTATGATTGAACCGTGAATGGCATAAGTCGGCTTTAACCTCTTTTCTTACATCGTGATTTCAAATAAAATTTTAACGATACTCTAATTCATATCGCTTCTCTCAAACGAAGTTCAATTCAATTAAATTTCATTTTCAACAACCCATAAACTGATTATGGCTCAAAATTGGATTGTGAATTTTCTCTCTGGAGCTCACGTTATAAAATGTTAATTAATGATAAAAAAAAGCGTTTATTAGACTCACAACGTTATAAATCTGGAGTTCGTTTCTAGAAAAAAGATAATGGCCGAGAATCAATTAATTTACTCGTGATACAATTTTTGTATGACCCTAACATTTAAGACACACGTCGACGTCGTGTTGTCTCGCTTCAAAGCGTCAGCGAACTCAACTTTGAACGGAAACCGTGTCTGTGTTACTTAGACATTACTGCGAGTTGACAAAATGCGCTGATGGCTAAAACTTCGCGTAATGTCTAGGCTACATGCCTGTCATGACTGCCACAAACACATAATGTTCACTTAATGCTTCGCAGGGCACCAATTACTGTAACTGAAATTAGCTGTACTAACTCAGTGCTTGATTTTCCGCGGGTGTTATGTAAAGACCTGTTGTTATATTACCCTACTTTTCTTTATCAACATTTTTTGGGAAGATCGGTTCTATTGAAAATGTTATAATTTCTAAGACTTTGCCGTATCTGGATCAAAAACTCTAGTTTCGTCTCCTTTTGTACGTGTAGAAATATGAATATATCTGGTTTTAATGTTTAATGGGTTTCGTGAGAATGTGGAGGTTATTGCGAAAATGAGCCAGTTCCGTATTAAAAACTCGATGCAGAAAATTGCCAATATACAATTTATTCAATTCCGACTTCCAGCCATTCAGTTAGTCGACAAAACACTAAAACGCTATAATTCAGTTAATCACTATTAGTCCGAAAAAATTTGAAATATGAAGCGGCTAAATATGCAAATAAATGAGTAATGCAAATTGTAAGAGATAGTGACATGTGTAAAAAGCGATGTAAGTTGTAAGATCGATTTAAGTTCTTATTTATCGTATATTTTCCCGAATACCCAGGTTTGCCCCGTGTAATTCAGTTTTTGTCGCCTTTGGGTTGTTAAATTTAAAAAAAAAGTGTGCCTCTACGCGGCGCTCTTAAAACAAAACTATAATTTCCTGTTGTCTTGCAACGCGTTTTACCTCGTCGAGTGAATGAATTCGCACTCGAGTGCGAACCTGGCCGTTTACTTTCCCCTCCCCGCGACTTGCACCCGTTCGCCTAAATTAATTACCATAAACGCTAACAACGCGCGCGGTTATGGGAGCGCGACGCCCTTGCCCCCCTCCTGCCCCCCCCCCTCCTGCCCTCCCCCACTCGACGGCCGTGAAATCCGTGCGAGTGCAACGCGTCGGAACCGGCCTGCCACGCCCCGAGCCCCCCCCCCCGCCCCCCCGCTCCCCCGCCCCCCGCCCGCCCCGCCCCGCCCCGCCCCGTGTGGCCCCCGCCTCGGCCCCGCGTCGCTACCCGCCCCTCCAGCCCAGCCTCCCGCCCACGTCACGGAATGAAATAACAACGGGGTCACTTGATGCAGGCTCCGCGATAAAACGCCGCTGATGCTTTCTGCAGCTTCCGTGGGACGCAAGTCTCGCGTTAAGTCTAGCCCATGAAGAGGAGATTCAACTCTGGGGGTGTGGGGTGTATGAAATGCGTAGACTGTAAGGATTCGACACCGCAAACAAATTGCCCGTGTTCAAAATTTTAAAAAAATCGATGTTAATAAAACATATCTCTCTCTCTCTCTCTCTCTCTCTCTCTCTCTCTCTCTCTCTCTCTCAAACAATCGATTCTTTCAAAACCGTATTAGTAACCATTCAACGCGTGATAACACTGAAGTTCAGTTGAGCCAATTAGCTGCCGACATTTTCGTACATATCTCCACCATGTTTCCACCACCAGAGTTGTCTCCTTACTATCTTCATGGTCGAGCCAGAAAAGGTTCGTGTAGGTTTCCTCAGAGGAGGATAGAAGTCAATTGTATAAACGTCTTCCAATGAACCATACGACAGATTAGATTGACGTTGCTGTGGGATAAGAAAGATCTAGGAGTTCTGTTTTCCCGTGTTTTTGTTTTCGTAAGTGAGCGTTGTGTATTCCGATTAAAACGTAGGGTGAATTGATTTTTGATCAAATGGGAGGCCGATTTATCCAATCGGGAGCTTCAATATCAAAAGTTAATTTGTTACGAAGCTCTCGATTGGATAACCGCATTCCAGCTGACTCTGAGCATCCCTGTCAATTCTCCGTATGTTTTAATCTGAGTATACTCCATCGGACGGTTGGGCAATCACTGATCTGGACTCAAGGATGTCGGAGCGCAAGGTTATGTAAACTGTGCGAGTTAATCGCGTTGGCAGAAAGCTAAACAACACTCGCCATGGAACGGGGATAAGTGTCGTTGGGTTCAGCTCGTCTAACGGTAGTAATCAGAAGTGATCAGTGGTTGCGGCCCACTGTGGAAAGCAGGTGGCGGTGGAATCTGTGCAGCCCGCCGGGCGCAACGCGCTGTTGATGATCCCGACCGTGAGCATTTGCGGAACAAGATAACTACCCGGTCGTCAGCCTACAATGAGAACTCAAGGTGGCCAACAGCCTGGAAGAAACAGTTGTTTATGTGGGGTCGTGGAGAGTTGACATTGTCCGGAAATGTTGTTTCTAATGCTCGGCTTCTTGGAAACGGATCTGTTGAACCGTTATATCGGCTCCGTTGGTGGAATTCAACATTTCCTTCCGAGGTTTCTAAAAAATTACTTTTGCGGAGTCGAACACTTTAATTGCTTCAAACTTTTACTACGTACTGTTGATTGATTGATTTTTTCGTGTTTCCTGGCGCGTCAAATGCTTCGGTCATTAGTCCCGTTCGTGTAGTACATGTTTTTTCTCGGGAGATGGCGGTGATTTTCCCCTCGCTCGATGGCGAGATCCGGCATCGATCTACCGTCGACTAGTGGGGGTTTCCTCCTAACCAGGACTCTCCCAACAGCGGGGCACCGCCCCAGCCGGGACAAGCTCTAAGCTCCCGACCGGTCTCCTGGGATATGTGGTAGTGTAGTGCATGTTAGTGTAAGTGTGTAAGGGGAGAGGATAGGACAAGGAAGAGGAAGGATAGATCGCGCGCGGTCCGTGGCCCGTTTGGTAGGGTACTGCTCCGGCATTCGCCTGGTGTTGATCGGAGAAACCACGGAAAACTACCGATCAGAGCAGCCGGCCGCTAGAATTCTCCTCCAGACAGCGACTGAATTCGACCTAGCTGGAAATCTAGTGTTGAAAATCCTGCCGCCGTCGGGACTCGAACTTAGGACCTCTCGGTCAAAGGCGCTGCAGTGACATCAGTTGATGCACTGAGCTACCGCTCCCGGTCTACGTACTGTTCAAAACATCCAATACAAGGGCCGGGTGAGGTGGTTCAGGGCATCAATTAATGTCACTGCAATGCCACTGAACGGGAAGACATAGGGTTCGAATCCCGGCGGTGGGTGGATTTTCGACTTTAGCTAGATAGCTAGGTCGAAATTAGCTGCTGACCGGAGGAGAAGTCTGGCGACCGGCTGCTCTGATGGGTAGTTTCCTTGTTTTCTCTGATTAACGCCAGTCGATTGCCGGAGCAACCCAACCAACGGCCCACGGACCGCGCGCGATATTTCCTCCCTCTTCCTTGTCCTATCCTCACCCCTTACTTACACACATTTAAATGCACTACACTACCAGTATGTCGGGAGCTTAAAGCTTGTCGCGATTCGGGCTGTGGTCGCTGGTGGGAGATACCTGGTTGGCGAAAACCTCGTAAACCGACTTTCAGGTCGGCGCCAGATCTCACCGCCCAGCAGGGGATAGATTACAGCCTCCAAAACTACACTATACTTACAGGACTGATAGCCATAATAGTTGACGGTCCCGAAAAAAACAATGTATCCATCAATCGTTTAAAAACAAATTGTCTTAATCTTAACTATAAGAGATAATCCAGCCAAATCATGAAGTGACTTACTCCCTTGCAAACTTTGTGACAGGTTTATCGACGTTGCACTACGGATGAGATTCCCAGCCTTTTCCTTGAATGTACCTCTTGTAAAAGAAAGAGTTGCTTCATCGACCCCTTGACATTTTTCTATAATATCCAACATACAAAATCATCACAACAAAATAATTCCGCCTAAATGACTTGGTAATAATTTATGTACGGTAAGAATATGATGAAAAGTTTGAAAAATCTGTTTCCTAGGTTTATGTTTTATATTTTTTTTACTCTTAAAATTTTCGTTTTTTAGAAATATAAACAGATATCACGAGATGTGTTAAACCTTTGTATAAGAAATCAATTAATAACTTAATTTTTATTGTTGTTCTCAATGGGATCATGATTACATAGTTCATTTGTCGGCGCGTATTCAGCTGCTGGCCCCTTAATATTCATTGACTCCGTTTAAAATTTTATCGACCCCCAGAGAGTGGACACCGACCCCCGATGAAAAACACTGTACTACAGATTTGTTGTAAAATTCATTTTAAAAAATTGCTTTGGCTTTCCTTTCCTTCCACTACCTAGAAACAAACTCGAAACCCGTTATGCCTGTGTCGTGTTAGGCATTGCGGATGGGGGAGGTCGCATTAAAACTGAAGCCCAGGACTTACTGATGGCAATAATTCCATTCACAATACAAACGAAATTGATTTCGTGCAGCGGCGTTCTGGAAGCATTAACGCCTCGGCATTTCGACTTCCCTAGCTGTGCCTTTTCACAATGGACACATAAACATTCCTCCTACGAACAATGGCAGCCCTACCATCAATCATCCCCTGTCCTTTTTCCATCGGCACGACCTGCACGCGACGACGCGACGGCTGAGGAAATACATGGGTGGTTCAGTAAATGCGACATCGCGTCGGCTACATAAATTCAATAAATGAATGCCCTAAAAGTTAACTTTTCGAAATCCCCGATATTTCCCATCTCAAATTTCCGGTATCCGATTTCCCGACATCTCGTATTGCCCGACATCTCCAATTGCCCATCATCTCGAATTGCGACATCTCGAATTGTTCGACATCTCGAATTGTTCGACATCTCGAATTGTTCGACATCTCGAATTGTTCGACATCTCGAATTGTTCGACATCTCGAATTGTTCGACATCTCGAATTGCCCGACATCTCAATTAATTTCTCGAATTCCATGATATATCGATCTTTTATAAATCCAATTCTCATATCTCAAATACGCATTTACTCGAACATTACGTTTTTTCACTTGCTTAAATTACCGAAAACACATTAATTTCGATATGTAGCCCAATTTGAAACATGATTATTTGTCATTTGTGTTGTCTATTTATCGCCACGTTTTCTACAGGGCGATCCAGGAAACCCTTGTTGAATTCTATAATTGCATTGAATAGGCTACATGAATTCGACAAGTTTGTAGTGTCCAAATTCGATGTTTCGTCGTTCGAATGGTTTCAACTATTTCATTTTTTTAAACGCTCGTCAAATTACATCGATAAGTCGAATAGTATGAAGGAAGAACCTGGATAAGACGAACGGTGCCAAACATGAACCTCGACAACCCTGAGGCCGTGTCCTGCGTGAGCTACGACCGGCGACGGCGACAAGCGATAGCTTGCGTCAGCTTCAAGCGACAAGTTGCGATGCCGCGCGACTGAGCGCGTGGTGTCCTATGAATGGTCTCCTTTCAACGGAAACATTCAAGATTTTTGTTATGTTCAACAAACTCTCCCAGATATTCACTCTGCCAGTTAGTAATAGGTTTAATTCACCCTCAACTGAAGCCCGTGAAATAAGACAGACTATTTGCAATTATTTCAATAGCCCTGCCGGTTTGGTTACAATAGAAACCTAACCTCATTTACGTCTACAGGAATACTGGTATATAATACATTGTGATGTGTGTACTACGCAGTATAATTAGCATCTGACAAATTCAATAAGAATAATATAAATTAACATAATTTAATCAGAAAAAACAAACTTATTTGTTATTTTCAGTGCTTTCGTCACTTCCTTTCACAATTCGCCGCTCACAATTCTACTGTGGTAGTTATTCAATCTCTTGTTCCACAATTCCCTTGTATTTTTCACATCTTCAGTTAAACATTCCGTTATATCGCTATTCGACATCTTTGAAATGGGAAACTGAAGCCCAAAGCAGCGAAACTATACGCGCGACACAGCGAGAAGCGGCGACAAGATTCAAACATGTTTGAATCTCGGACGCCGCCGCTTGTAGCGCTTTCGTCGCTTCGACGCGGATGTCGCCGACGCAGGACGGGCCCATAAGATACTGTGTGTTTGAAATCTGTCGCTTGAAGCTGTCGCGTGTCGCTGCCGCAAGATGCAGCTCACGCAGGACACGGCCTAAATGTGGCTTGTTTTCTGGCGGCGTCGTTCGTCCTCCCTTGTGCTCTCGTGCTCTTCTGGAGCGCGAAACAAATGCCCTCCGGGGCGGTCGAGCGCATACGGCCGTCTTGTCAACGCGACGTTGAAGTTCGCTGCGAAAACTTTCCAATTATTTCATTTCCTGCCCGTGCGTCCAATCTGATGGGGTGCGCGCGGCGCGACCCGCCACGGCGCAGTGCCCAAATGTGGAGCATCCGGCGCAGCAACGCGCCTCGTGTCTTCGCCAGGTCGCGGTCAAAGGCCGCTTTCCGAAAGTAGGGGGCATTTGAACCCGGCAATTTGCGTAATATTTTTCTTTCGCGTAATTTTTTTTTTTTAAATGAATCGGTGATATCGCGATCATTTGCTTTAATTTTTTTTTCTAATATCGATAAGAAGCATTAGATATTACATTTTTAACAATGATATTTTACTTCAATAATAACCTTCTGAAACTACAAGGCATCTCTTCAAGTTCAGCGTAACAAAATATTTGTTTACGCTTTTAAAGAATCAGCAATATCGCGATAATTTCCCTTTATTTTTTCCTAAAATCATTATATAATCAGATGCTATGCAAATGAAAATATAAAAACGTAGCGGGTATTTTTTAAATTGTATTTAAGATTATTACAAGGCCTTATTCTGAAAGCAGGAGGCATCCAAACCTTCGAAGTTGGGAAATACATTGAGAAATTTTTGTTTCCTTTTTTTTTTTTTTTTTTTTTTTTTCCGAAAAACAATCTGGGATATCGCAATATTTTCGCTCTAAGTTTTTTCTAAAATCCTTCAGAATAATCAGTTATTTGTTTTTTAAATTACATTCAAGTATAATTACACTCTTTTTCGAAGTACTTCACTTCTCTTTGCCCTTCAGTTGGATGGCGTGACCATCAGCCAGCATGATTTTTGGTGTGACAGACCCAGTACTGCGTGATCTCTTTGTGAGTTCATCGGGTCTACTTGCGTGTCAGCTATTTCTGTTGTTGAGTCTCCTCTTCCTGTGCGTGTTATGACTTTTCAGTCGTGGGCGTTGAAAAAAACGTTTATAAACATTGTCGGAAAGCAGCATCCGTTGCAGAGAGCATTGGCCGATTTCAGACGTTCCGCCGACTCGCACATACATTTATTTTTCGACTAGCAAAATACCCCGCGTTTCCCGGGCTTTCTTCTTTTTCAATCCTTACGAATGAGGGAAAAGATCAATTTTATATGAACCACGGTGTTCAAGATTATTATTTTTAACGTAATTGGTTAAAATTTTAATAAAATACTATAATTTTCTTTCATTTAATTTTACAACACATTGCTATGAGATGATTTTTTCAAATCTTATGCACCGCTACTGGCCTCTAACGAATAAATTAGATATTAGTTTTGCAGCAGCACTACTGGGTTCTGGTGCAATATCTTAGAAACCACGTGCTCTCTGCCTCCACCTCATGGGTTGTTTTGGCAGAGCAATATACACAATCCAACAATATTTAATAGAGCGATAACCAATCTTTGATTACTTCTCAACTGTAAACGTCTTTCATTGGTCAAGCACTATGTACTCTAATAAAGCTGAATCACAATGGCTATGATTATGCAACGAGCGGCAGCTATCTAATTGTAGCGTCATAAACTTGACTCCCTGCTCCTGAGTTGCAAGGTTTGGTGATGAGGGAGCCAAATATAGGCTCCCGAACAAAGGCCATCCCTCACGGAAATCCCAGACGCCGGGCACAAAATGCGCCGTCGGTAGCACTCGCTTCAAGACGAGTGCGCGGGGGGCAGATGACGTAGGAGGTCATGTGACTCGGGCCTATATTAAGGTGCGTCGCAGGACCATTCGGGGGTAACGATTCTGGTTTTCCTCGCGGCAAACACCGCAAAACTTCTCCGGCCAAGTCTGGCGCGGAAGTGCTGAAGGCACGAGTAGGTGTTCGTGGTTCGGATACGGTGAAGTATGCCTTATACTTCACCGTCTAATGATGGTCTGCAGAGGTCTGCCGAGGCACATGAGGTGCGCAGTTGCGAATCGGCCGAGTTGGCTACTCGCAGGCGCGTGTTGGAAGAGGGGGGCTGCGGCAGGTAGCTCCGACAAACGCCTTAGAGTGAGGTTTTAGTTCCTGTACATACTTTATTGTAAATAAATTGTAAATACCCACTCGTGTCTGTTTCTTTGTGGGGTAGATCCCTATCCACGACGTTACATAATAAGATAATTATACAATTGAAATCTATACTAATAAAAGTGAATTCAACAACGTGTAACCGACATCGATACCACAAAAAGTACCGTATAAATAGATACAAAATTTTTACAAGTTCTTCTTCACAATTGTCGCAGTGTTCTAGTAAAGTTTGATATATATTAACACATCCCAAATGCGGAAAATAAATAATTTAAATAATATGTTTGTAGATGCACCGCGGCCATTTGAATCAGCTATACATTTTGGCTCTTATCCCTCATCATGTCCATTGTGAAGGAATAATACTTCCTGCCGCGACAACATGGAAACGATAATTTCAATAACTATATTTCCCGCTGAATTCTAGAAGACATGCAAAGATAATGAAGTTACATTTATCACCAGAACCAAGACCTCAGCATTTGCTCAAAGAATCAGGGAAACTGGACGAAAACCCTGATCGAAATGGGGTGTGTTCCAGAGATGGGCAAGACTGAGGCAGGTGGATTAAAGTATAAGGAATGGTGTTTCCGAAAATCGGGATGACTGTAAGGGTGTATGATGTGTCACACATAACGCTGTCAGATGAAAATGTGTGACAAGTGAAACTAGGAAAATACGTCACAAGTAAGTTCTGGTTGTGCGGTTCCCGTTCCGGCGATCATTCAGATATTATAATTTTTTAGGGTACTTTAAAGGAAGCAGGTAAACTTTTCTGGCTTTTGGTGTGGTTTGGTTTTTTCGTGTTTCTGGGCGCGTCAACTGCTTTGGTCATTAGTCCCATTAGTGTAGTGCATGTTTTTTCTCGGGAGATGGTGGTGGTCTTCCCCCGCTGAATGGCGAGATCCGGCGCCGACCTACCGTCGGCTAGTGGGGTTTCTCCCTAACCAGGACTCTCCCACCAGCGGGGCACCGCCCCAGCCGGGACAAGCTCTAAGCTCCCGACCTGCCTCCCGGAATATGTGGTAGTGTAGTGCATGTTAGTGTAAGTGTGTGTGTAAGGGGGAGATGATAGGACAAGGAAAGAAAGATCGCACGCGGTCCGTGGCCCGTTTGGTTAGGTGCTGCTCCGGCATTCGCCTGATGTTGATCGGAGAAACCACGGAAAACTACCGATCAGAGCAGCCTGCCACTAGAGTTCTCCTCCAGACAGCGACTGAATTCGACCTAGGTGAAGAGCTTGTGTCGAAAATCCTGCCGCCGTGGGGTGTGGGAACCTAGGACCTCCCGGTAAGAGACGCTGCAGTGACATCAGTTGATGCACTGAGCTACAGCTCCCGGTTTTTCTCTACGCAAACGCATTCATTTAGAAAACATTGAAAACAGAAAGGCCACACGCCCAAGTGGTGAGTAATGTGCTTCACAGTGAAATATCTTTGAATTAAACTTCTTGACTTTCCCAAGTTCTCGCAACTGCCAAGAAACTATGGAATAATGAACATCAAGTGCCACTGTCGTATTGCGGAGTTCGACGAGGTGCAGCACTCCACTGCGGAACTTTGATGCAATACCCGCCTGCCTTCAGCTCGCAGACACGTACTATATAATGATGTAATGTACCTACCATTACAAGCTTCTGAGTTAGTAATGGATCGTCGTGCACTAGTTTAGTGAGGTCTTACGTCGTGTGTTAGTCGTAATAGGTGTCACGAAATGTAAACGGAACAAAGTATGTTACAATGCAGTTTTCGAGTTCTAATTAATAATAACTTTGAAAATCAATAATGTACAATTGGCTAATATTAAGGACCCAAAATGTTTATGTCCTTCAAATCAGCTAAACCTCAGAGCGAACATCCTTGCAAAATAAATTCAATACAAAATTAAGTTCATTTTGTTACGAATTGAGAAATCTAATTCATTCGGCCTTTATGGTTGCGTATGTGTATATATGTATGCGTATGTGGGCACACACACATGCATACACGCATGCATGTAAATGTTTTAAATTACGTTACTTGTGCCCAATATTGAAAAACGCTTGTATTTCGTAAAACAACGTCGTATTGTTTCCGCGTTTTTAGATTACAAAAAAATGACTAATTTGCAAACGTCAGACACGTGACTCTTCCAAACCTCTCTGTATTTAACTTGGAGCCATTAAAACTTCTCTTGCGACCTTCCTACATTTCTTTATTACCGAAGCATAATAATACGTATTAACGAACACACACACGCGCGCGCGCCACACACACACACACACACACACACACACACACACACACACGCACGCACGCACGCACGCATGTAAAGGTTTTAAATTACGTTTATTGAGTTCAATATTGAAGAACAAGTTGTAAAATTATTGTAATGGTAGAAAGGTTATTTTTCATTTGAGTTAATTTTTTCGGTGTATGAGGGCGCCTAGTAATCAGTCTCTCTAGGCACCAAAAACCCAAAGGCCTACCCTATTTAAACTTTTACAGGACATAAGGTAACTATGTGATGGTATTACTTTTGCGGGTGCATATGGGATGTAACGTAAAGTTACAGGTATGATCGTTCACTTTAAGGATTCAGAATTAAGAGATTTTTACTTTTAAAACAATGTTTTACAAAGTGTAGAAAGTTCCCAATGTTAATTCGCGTATCTTTGATCAGATTAATAAATTAAGCATTAAGAAAATGCCTATTGATAAGTACGTTTTTTAAAAATTAGTTTAAAAAGTTTTTTTTAGTTTTTGGCTGATGAAATACAAAGCATTTGCGTCAAAACGCTAATTTTTTTCTCTTGTTAACTATTTTTATACTACGTCAGCTTTTGACATCAAAATGACCTATTTTCAATTACAAACGTAATGTCACGATGTAAGTTTGTTTTAAAGTAAAGTAATATTCAAAATGAAGCAACTTTTATGCTTATAATGAATAATTATTTTAATTGAAAATGGAATTTTGTTTAAAATAGCTTCAAAATAATATAATTACTACTTGTCACAAAGTATCTAAATGTGGAAATGATTTCCTTCTCGAAAATTTACAATAAAAAAAATACTTAGTTAAATCTAAAATTTTTAATTTTTTCTAGTATGTGTGTAATTTTCACATTTTCATCCGATCCGCCAAAAGATATTACGTTGATAATTTGGAACTAATCCATAATTTCAGTTTTTTAGATGGTGTAATTTTCAAGGAGTAAGTAACTTACCAATGGTATTTTACAAAAAGTAACTGTACTGTTATTTGTAAAAGCACAGAAATATTAAGGCTGAGATTCTATTCTTTCTTTGAGTAATTACTCTCAGAAAATCGAACTTGGTTCATTCGCATTCTGTAGATTTGGTCGCAAATATTTCTCAAATAAAAACATAGAATGTCGGCAAATGAATTCAGATTTGTGGGTCAGAGTGTAAATGAATCCAATGCCTTTTATTCTAGAACTCTAGAACAACTCAGAACTGAATAATTTTGAAAAGAGTAAATGTCTACAAACGGGAAAAATGGCCCACGGTGTAAAACAAAAATTGGCCGCCATTTGTAAACCAGATAAAATAAAAATAAATCAAAGATGTTTTTGAACAGCGAAAACGCAAGGAAATTGATGTTCAAAATATGATTTTTTTTTTTTTTTTTTAAGATGGTCGAGCGACCAGTGCTGGATCATTTAAAATGGATTGATCCATTTGTGTTCGAGTTATATCAGTGAAATTAGAGAAAGTAATAAGTCGAAGGAGGAAAGAAGAGATAATATATCGAGTAGGCTATCGTATTTCGTGACGGGGGAGTATTTCATCACCGAGCAGTTGGCACATTTCTGCCATGAATCAAAGGATAACGTATCCGACCGGATAAACTATCTTTATTTGCTATTTATCAGTGCCCGATTTCCTCCTCCAAGGGGACTGTAAATCATTCAAGGGGTACTATAAATTTAAAGAAAACCGATGAATAATTTTCTACTTCGCTTAATCTTTCATAAACATTTTTACTTCCTACTTACGGAATAGAGAGAGAGTTATGATATGCTACGCGAAAAAAAAAACGGCGAATTTTCGATAGAAAAACTGTCAGTGCAAGGCTCTAGTAACGGAAAAGTAGATAAATACAGTTGCTAAATTAAGAGAGAAAAAGTCCTCTAACACGTGTAGCAAGAATCCATGTTTTGTGGGTTCTTGATGCCGAAAAATCTAATGTCGGCAAAACGCCTGTCCGTCCGTCCGTCCGTCCGTCCGTCCGTCCGTCCGTCCGTCCGTCCGTCCGTCCGTCCGTCCGTCCGTCCGTCCGTCCGTCCGTCCGTCCGTTCGTCCGTCCGTCCGTCCGTCCGTCCGTCCGTCCGTTCGTTCGTTCCGTTCGTTCGTTCGTTCGTTCGTTCGTTCGTTCGTTCGTCCGTCCCTCCGTCCGTCCCTCCGTCCGTCCGTCATCATTAGTTGTCCGTCTGTGAACAACTAATGACGACGGCTAAACTGTTCAGCCGATTTTTTCCGGAATTGATATTCTTCATTCGATCTGGCTGATGTCGCGGCCCCCTGAATTCGAAACTGATATTTTATTTTGGGGGGTGCTTTATATGAAACCCTTGGGATATTTTCCAAATTTTCAAAAAAATGGCCCCATCGTTTTTGATTAAATTTTGTTGTTGGATAGTGTGAAGGATGTTTAAGAGAATGGTGCAGGTCTCATGTTCGTTGAAAACCCTGATTTTTCGAAAATTCAAAAGTTCAATTTTTTCGACGTCTTCCTACAACTACAATTATGAAGATAGAGATGTTTCCCTTAATAAAATGTGTTCCTTAAAGATAGATTTTGTAACAAGGTGATGTAAAATTTTTCGAAACTTTGAGTACTTTCCGCGTAATTTTGCTTGGAACTTCGTACTTTTTTAGCACTACTAGTTTATTTCCCTTTTCCTCTTGGAGATGAAACCCATTTGTGTCGTGAAAATTCGTGAAACCATGAGTGTATTTTTAATACCGAAAATAATTGTGTGATCTCGCTCTTGTCATCTAAACATCTCCTTTTTGTACGTTACACAAGAGGCAGACGTATTCTTTTGTTGAGCTGATAAGACGTACCATTGATGTAGGGTGTAATTTGTTATGGGAAATCTCATTTTCTGCTGTTAGCATTGAGATAGGGGATGCAGGTGTTTAACCAACATCCGAGACTATTTAAAGCTTTAACAGTTTCTAATTTAATTTGATTATCTTTGGGTATTTCTGTCTACTTTAAATTACACAGTTTACTTATCTCCCAAAAGGTGTGGAGAGTGGAGATGTAGGAGGCGCTTTTTTGTTTCGTTTCCGTCTGTCGTTTGACGGGAGAGAGCTTACAACTTGAGTTAAAAACGCACACTCTTAACATACACGCATTTGACCAGTTGTAAGTAAATTAGGGACTGTAGGAAAGTGTGGTAAATCGATAGGTTTTTGTTCCGGAATTTGCAGTGACCAATATCATATAAAGCTGGATAAACACATTAGAATAAGTTGGAATGCATTTTTGGGGTCTACATTCTTTCTAGTGGTATGATCTAGTGATATTTCTTGTGATCACATGGGTAGTTCCGCAAGTAAGTTCCGTATGTCTGATGTGCTGGCCTTTATTATGGAAATCATAAGAATAACATAATATTAGGTAGGATTGCCTTTCCTTTTTGCAGTGCCACAGATGATGAGGGAAAATCGTTCCCGAAATATGTGTGGATAATAGTGTAACATTAAATTAACATTAAAACTATTGTGGTGGAAAAGAAACATATCTCTAGTACTTTTCCATGTAGTATATGGTCTGCGAACATTGAGATACTTATCATACCTTTGAAAAGGTTTTTTTCAATAGACGCTCTCATAGAGGTCCGTGCTCTGCGCCCGGAGAGAAACAGAAACTGTGCGTTCTGTGTTGTCACTGCTTGTACACTATGTGTTCACTATTTCTCTCACGGTGACCTGTCGAGCAGGATGACTCGTGTTATAGTGGCCAGACTGCTTGCCTTCCGTCGGTACGGGGTTTCAGCCCCGACGAATCCAATTGGAACTTGTGTTAAAAGCGGATTCACAGCAGGTTCTTCGGAGTTTCTCTTATCAGTGGTAGGTGAATGCCGGAGCTGTTCCGTAACAAACGGACCACGAACCGCGCACGACCGTCAATTCCTTGCATCTTCTCCCTTTACTCACACACACCTTTACATGTACACTATTGTCCGATTTAAATATAGTGGCTCCGAAAGGTCGGGAGCTGGAAAGAGAGGACACTCGTCCAATCGGGAGCTTCAATACCACCGGGAGCGGTAGCTCAGTGCATCAACTGATGTCACTGCAGCGCCTCTGACCGGGAGGTCCTAGGTTCCCACTCCCCACGGCGGCACGATTTTCGACACTAGCTTTTCAGCTAGGTCGAATTCAGTCGCTGTCTGGAGGAGAATTCTAGCGGCCGGCTGCTCTGATCGGTAGTTTTCCGTGGTTTCATCCGACCAGGCGAATGCCGGAGCAGTACCCTAACAAACGGGCCACGGACCGCGCGCGACCTGTCCTTCCTCTTCCTTGTCCTATCCTCTCCCCTTACACACACACACACACACACACTTACACTAACATGCACTACACTACCACACATTCCGGGAGACTGGTCGGGAGCTTAGAGCTTGTCCCGGCTGGGGCGGTGCCCCGCTGGTGGGTGAGTCCTGGTTAGAGGGAAACCCCACTAGCCGACGGTAGGTCGGCGCTGGATCTCGTTATCCGGCGGGGAAAGATCACCGCCATCTCCCGAGAAAAAACATGCACTACACTAACGGCACTAATGACCAGAGCAGTTGACGCGCCGGGAAACACGAAAAAATCAGTCAATCAATCAAGCTTGAATACCAAAAATATTAGTCATAACGAAGTTTCCGATTAGGTGACAGTGCCCCCTCTCCTACCAACTCCCGACCTTGAGGCGTCACTATATTTGAATCGGATAATGCATACACTACCTCAATATCGGGAGAGCAGTCGGGGGGTTGGAGCGTGTCCCGGCATTCACCGCTTGCGGACAACCGTTTCTTGCAACCGCCTCTTTCGTTCAGTGGCAACGAGCGAGTGCTGGCCACTGCAGCCCGAGCTGTTACATCTTGGGTAAGATACACACTCCACGGACTTCAATGCTGTAGACAACCGTTGCACCTTCCCGGAGCGCACAATTGAGCTAAATGCCACCTAGGGACATCGATGGTTGTCCCTGAACGGTGGAATAGTCTCTCTTTCTTTCCCTTCCGTAGAATATTTGCGATCATAAAAGTAAATAGAACTTCAGACGTTTCGAAGGTTTAGATCCACCCATACATCGGTCGTAATGGTTAAAAGCGTTTGTGAGTAATTGGTATTCCTCGTTTAAAACACGAAGTTCTTTCAAAAAGGTCACGAGCTAAAAAGAGAGAGGGGAACCTGTCATCCAATTCGGAAATTCAACACCAAAAATTTGTCATAACGAAGCTCGCCATTCGATGAGTGTCCCCCTTCTATTAGCTCGTGTTCTTGAAGGACTTCCTCTTTTAATCGGATTATAATAGAGAGTTTTTACACGCCATAGGGATAGCACTATCGATCTGCTGCGCATGCGCGGTTCAAGTTGCGCAACGCTTTTGTGCATCTGCGCATGCGCAGGAGATCGATAGTGGTGTTTGCTTTGGCGTGCAAAAACTCCCTAGTATCCTCGTTTCCAACGGTTCTCGTGTCTGGTCCGTTGCCACCAACTCTTTCCCCCCCCCCCTCTCATTACTAACCACATCCAGATAACGCTGGGCAACCTTCCCCACATCCCGTCCCAACGGACGCCGCCACCTCTGCCACGTCCGCTTCCGGACGCATCGCAGATTTTGCGCGCACTCCTGCCATTGCTTTGATCACGCAAACCACGAGCTCCTGGGATATCTGGCGGAAAGGCATTATGGCACAGGAAGCACGTTCACAGGAAAAAAAATGTTTTATTTTGTAAGGATGCGTTATCGTTTGTTACCGTCTTCAAAACGAAGCTCCAAATGCAACGCATTTTTTTTATTTATTTTACGTCAAAAAGCAGTTAAAACTGCATATGACGTGCTATGGGGAAAAGTGAATTGTGTGCACATTTTCAAAATTCTGTGATCCCTACACTAAGTCATATACTACTTAAATTTTGAATTTTGAAAGGGAGAAAAAAACTCCCATGTAATCAAATCTATTTTCAAGGATAAATAAGCAATAAATTTTGGCTCTTATTATTTCCTGCCGCGACAACATGGAAACGATAATTTGAATAATTGTATTTCCCACTGAATTCTAGAAGACGTGCACAGAAAATGAAGTTACATTTATGTCCAGAAGCAAAACAAGGGGCCATCTCAGCATTTGCTCAATGGATCAGGGAAACTGGACGAAAAACCTGATAGAGATGGGGGTCATTGACCCGGAAGCTGTAGTACAATGGTTGTTACAGGTTGTTTATACTCATTTATACAGTCCAAATGGTAAATAATGCATTAAGTATCATTGTAAAAATGAATGTTACTTTTCTTGTGATGCTCAGTATAGTCTCTAATTGTATAGAAACAGTTAAGCAGCAGAAACGTTTCACTTGGGATTTAAAATTTAAGGCAAAGTGTTTAAAAAATGTTTTTTTTTAATTAATATGATTTCTACGTCGTGTGTTATAGTAATAGCCTTCGGCATTTTCTGAAAATATATTCCCGCCCTTGAGCAAGTCATTTTTTACAAAAACCACTGATTCGTAAATAAGAAGACACGGTAATGGTAGAATTTCTAGATTAATGAAGAGAGGCTTACATGAATCACGTGGGTGGGATTTGGTTATTATTCGTACAATTCGTTTTTGTAATCTAAAAGTCTGGGAGCTATAAGATGTATTTCCCCAGAATATTATGCCATATCTCAGGCGGGAATGCACATTCGCGAAGTATACACAACGAGCAGTATGAAGGCTGACTGAATTTGCAAGAATTCTGAACGCGTAGCATAATGAACTTAATTTTGTGTTCAATTCATTTAAAAGGACGTTCCACTTAAGGTTTGACTGAATTGAGAGACCTAAAAATTTTGTTGCCTTAACATCAGTCAATGGTACACTGTTCATTTTGAATGGAGCACAGAATTGTTTATTTGAAATGGAAAACTGCATTAAAACCGTTTTCTTTTCGTTTACTGTTAATTTGTTATTTCGGAACCAATTTGAAACATCTGATATTGTACTATTTACTGTTTCTTTATTGCAAAGGATGTTCGTATCATCCGCAAAGAGAACCGTTCTTCCGTTTCGAATCGTCGAGGGCATATCGTTTACGTAAAGTAGGAACAGAATAGGGCCTAAAATCGATCCTTGAGGAACTTCACATGCAACGGGCAAAGAGCAGGAAAGGTGCGTACGTAATGTTCCATCATTCCAGTAAGGTATTTCAACTCTCTGAGATCGTTGTTTAAGGTACGAACATAACCAATCTAGAGCAATACCACGAATTCCATATGAAGGTAATTTGGAAAGTAAAATGTCATGATCAATGACGTCAAAAGCTTTTGAGAGATCTAAAAATAATCCAATAGGTGCCTCGTTTTGATCCAATGATGAGGCGACATCTTTAAGAAAAGAAAATAATAAACGCATAACTCACCTGCATCTAGAGGATCGTGGTAACGAGAAAAATTGGAAAACTTTTGAATGACGCTACTCGTTCTCTTGTGGAGGAAATTACGAAAGGGAAGTATGGAAAGGAAATATGAAAAAGACCAACCCAATCAAGTTAACATCTAGTTAATTAGTAAATAAGTGAATGTGATTCAGTAACATCGGGTAAAAATTAAAATATTGTATGTGCCATCGGCGTTAACTGATTTTAATGACCTGGAGCGACAGTCTTCGTGCCAACGACCTCGGGGCGTTCTGCACCGCCCGATTATTAGAACTCGTAAACCCCCGTTGTGCGTAAATAACATTTTTTTTTTGTTGGGGAAACTTTGGTATTGTCTATTGAAAGAGCTGGGAGAGATGGCTTAGGGCAACAACTGACGTCACTGCAGTCTCTCTGACCGGGAGGTCCCAGCTTCGAGTTTCGATAGTGGCAGGATTTTCAACACTTGCAGCTAGGTCGAATTCAGTCACTGTCTGGGGGAGAATTCTAGCGGCCGGCTGCTCAGATCGGTAGTTTTCTGTAGTTTCTCCAATCAATAGCAGGCGAATACCATAGTAGTATCGTATCAAACGGGCTACGAACCGCGCGGGATATTTTGTTTCCTCGTTTACGTATTCTTTCTCTTTACACACACTTACATGCATTGGTATAAAGTTATAATTTTGGACAGTTTGTTCTCCCTAGTAGAAGTTTGTGACATTCATTCTGTAACACTCTTTATAAAGGTGGCTTTTAATTGGGTCAGCTCTTGGATCGCTTTGGGCTGTGGGGCTTCAGCACAAAACCACTTAAAGAAAGGATCCGCGTGCAGTCGATCGGCATCGACAACAAATCATCGGTGTTCAAAATTGAAACACCCATGTAAATAACACATCCAAACATCATCGATGTTTCAAAACTGGGGTAGCACATTGCAGAGTTTTATTTGACAGTGGCATTTTTTATTCATTTCTTGAATGTGAATATTTCACTGGCAAAAGAAACAAAGAATAATAAGCCGGCCCGGTGGCCGAGATCGCTAAGGCAGTAGTGTCGTAGTGATCGGACCGAAGGGTCGCGGGTTCGAGTCCCGCCTCGGGCATGGTTGTATTTGTGTTCGTTCTTTCACCCCTTATCATCAATCATCATATCGTTTCATCCACGTAGTTACTATACCGTTAACAGCAATAGTGGTCGCTAATGACCTTAGATGTTGAAGCGACCTTAAATAAACCAATTAAAAAAACGAATAATAAATCAAAACTGAGCCAAAAATCCTTGGTGCAGAGGGTCATCGCCTGGGGTCAGACTTCCTCTGGTCACCATAGAAGGATGAGAAAAGAGGGTGGCTCGACGTTTACTGAACGTGCGTTGATGGGAGCTACGCTTGCGAAAGACAAGGAAAGGTGTAGGAAATGTCAGGGCCACGGGGGTTCTCTCCATGGAGGAATAGTCTGGTCGATGAAGCGTATCTTCATCGAGCAGGCCACTTGTGCTAATAGCGTGGTTGCGCTTCGTACGAACGTTATTATGGGACTTTTCTATTCACAAACGGAACGTTGAAAACGTTTAGATATCGATGTTTAAAAAAATATCGGCTTTACTCTATCGATGTTTTGATAGGAACATCGATATTTTCGTCGAAACATCGATGTCGCATTCCTACAGATGCTTCAAACAGTCATGTCGTTCTTCCATCGAGCGAAGTGCCGATGCCGAGCCCCGCGCCGCCCCGCGCCGCGCCGCCCCGCTCCGTGCTGCCCCGCCCCGACCCCGACCCCGTCCCAACCCCTTGCGTCCCGCCCAGTCCCGCCCGCCCGCCCTGTCCGCCCCGCCCCGCCCCTGTCCGCCCTGTCCTGCCCTGTCCGCCCGCCCCTGCCCTGTTCCGCCCCGCCCTGCCCTGTCCCGCCCGTCCGCCCCTCCCGCCCCTCCCGCCCCGCCCGCCCTGTCCTGCCCTGTCCGCCCCGCCCGTCCGCCCCTGTCCGCCCTGTCCTGCCCCGCCCCGTCCCGTCCCGCCCGCCCGCCCTGCCCGCCCCGCCTCGCCTCGCCCGCCCCGCCCGCCCCGCCCCGCCCCGTCCCGCCGCTCTCCACCTCGCTCCGCGTAGGTCGTCTCAAGATAGTGAGTGTGAGTCGCCTCATCGATCCCTGCCCCTCCCACTCTCCTCATTCCCACCGCCCCGCTGCGCGCCCGGCGTGGCCAGGGCGACCTTCCGAGCGAGCGCGGTGATTAAGGGGCGGCAGCTAATGCTGTTGTGGTTTGTTCTTGCAACCCAAGCCGGTTATCGATATCGATTTGTAGAAGATAACCCACCAGTTTGTCGTTTCTTGTGATATTATTTTTGACTCTGTTAGTCTTCTGGCAGTGTTAGTCTCAAATTGTTTATTTTATTTAGGCCTGTTGGTGGCTATCACTGTTATTTTATTTTTTTATGTAACAAACCATACGTCTCTTAATAGCAGTTTGTATAAATATAAAGGCGTCGATAATCAAATTTGTAAATATGTATTGATCCTGATACTATTGAACCCGTCATTTAGACTTTTTTTTAATATGAAAGGAAAGAAATACTATAAAAGTTGCGCGATTTCAAAAATATGGTCTCTTCGTGAATTTTCATTGCTGAGTGTTTTGTATAAAATGTATTGTTGCAATTATCTTAAACTTTATTTTAAAAATTAATGTTTAATATACATATCAAAACCTTTTATGTTATACAAAAACATTTTTTTGTTTCTTAATCATATTACAATTTGCGTTTAGGTATTTTAGTAATTTATTGTTTGTTTTTCATTTAAATATCTTCTGTGTGTTATAGCTCTGTAAAATGTTTTCCGGTCAATAACCGACTATATTTATCATTGTTACGTAAATCCTGTTAAACCAAAATGTTCTGCTGCTTAAAGCGATTCCGTGTGGTCAGGCATGTTTTACACCCCTCCCCCCGTCATTAAGGTGTCTCCAGTTTACCCATGAATTTGGTTACGCCCATTCGCAGTGCACACGGCTGTGTTATGGGTAAAATTAACGTCACAATAACCCTTAGTAGCAATCGGAGATATTACTATAGCGACGAACGTATTGAGAATTCAGCTCTGATTCATTATTTGGCTTGTAATGTGGCGGGGATGGTTTGACGGACGGTTTGATAGATAAGATGGAGCTGGAGATGGTTTGACTTTGGACATAGTAGATAAAGAATACCAGTGGCTTGCAGAATACTGGTAGCTTGCACAATACTAGTGGCTTGCAAAAAAATGCTGCTGAATATCACCGAACACAATGATCTTTCCAAAAGTAGCATGGTGGGTAATGAACAGCCTCTTCCTCTGAGTCTTGTTGTTGAATGACGTCAACTGTGATGCAAAGACTGTGATTATTCACTCAGTAGGCGAAGAATGAGACTAGACGGAATGACGCAATGAAATATTTGTTTTGTAGTTTGTTTGTTTGTTTGTTTTTTTCAGTCAAAGTAAACTTGTTTCATTGTTGTGGAATTTTTTCCTCGGTGCCTGCACTATCGAACGAAACTATTGCGATGAACCAAATACATTGCTAAAGACATCGTTTGCGACGAATGTACTATAGACAGGGTTGGGCAAAATACTTTAAATTTGGTATTTAAATTCCTCCCCAACACACGTCGTAAATAAGTATTTAATACTTGCTCGAAATAAAATTAGGATTTGAATAACTGAATACATACGTATTTAAAATACTTCATATACTCAACATAGAGTGAATGTAATCTTTTTATTATTAATTTCTATGGCAACAACAATTTATTGTAATTGTCAATATCAGTAAATTACTAATTGACAGTTATAAATTTCTGAACAATAACTAATACGTTTAACTCCAATAAGCAGAATTTCCTTTTAAAGCGACCAGTTTTTCAAACAAAGCATCAGGCAATAAACCCCTATTTTGCGAATGTATAAAACTCGCAAAGGAAAACTGTCGTTCAGCTGGCGAGAACAACGTAAACTAGTGTTAAGGAATAAACGCTTTCTTTTCTGTCGTAAAATTGTCCAGCATTTTTAATGATTTATGTTTATCACTTAAAATTGAAGAGAATTCAAATTCAACAGCTGAAAGGGACTTTATTTCTGTTTCAATGAGGTTCATTCACTAGCAGAATCAAACGAAAAGAAACTATCCTCGATATCTTCGTCTGTTTTTGAAGTATTTTAAGTTTTTCCTTTTTTAAATACACCTGTTCTATGTATTTAAATACATATCAAAAATACATGTTCAAAAAACTTAAAAATACGGATATTCAAATACAAAATGTATTTAAACTACGTATATCAGTACAAGTATTTAAATCTTCCCGACCCTGGCTATAGATCTCTTCCACATGGCTGGAGGCTACATACTTTTCTTGAATTTCTGCGCGCATCGGAAAATAGTAATAAAGTTATTTACAGAACATAGTTGTGGACAAAGAAAGCAACCTCTCTTTGTGAGTTTCAAACACAAAGCGTGTTGCTCCTGTGTTTGCTCAAGGACTGCTTCCGCTGATCGCTCGCGGAAGCGAATCATCGCTTCTGATCCGTAGCTTCTTTGATCCATATCCGCATCCTTCCACCGCAGAAGTATCTGCAAAATAGTACATTATGAAAAGAACAATGTAATGCTCCCACAGACCGACGCGGAAGATCCGCAGCCTAGCGGATTGGCCGCAATGAAGTGTCACGTGTTGCCTTATGAGCACGTTCAGACCTGCGCGCCAGGCGAGCGTTGCGGCAACGGATTGGCAGCGTTTAATCGGCGGCGAAATTTATAACGCAGTCAGACGCTTTTCTTCCTATGCAGCTCGAGTTTCGTGGAAGTCCGCCCGTGTTCGGGAGTCTTCGCTCCCCACTGGGTCGAGCGACCTTGCCAACCGTCACCAAACGCGGTCTCATAATTGACGCTCGCGGTGTGATTGGTCCCGCGAATTCCGTGGCCATGTCTAGCGCGGAACTTCCCGCGCCTCACCCGCTGCCGATCTACCGCGCCGGTCTGTGGGAGCCTGTAATGATGGGCATTATTACACGAGTGTGATATTGCGATACGAGCGAGTTCGCTTTTTTCGAGGGGCGCGAAAGAGCCGCTTTTTACAAGGGGCTCTCTAAAAAAATAGTTTGATCGCGTGACGCACACTTACGCAGTATTCAGACATGAAAATTCCACTTTTTTCAATACCAACTCTGGAAACGTAACGAGTATACTTTCCGTATAAGTAGTTAAATTACAATTAGGAAACAAAATACGTACCAACTCGCGAACGGAAAAATACGTAATATGTTCTTGTGATCGTCAATTAAATTGGAATAGTATCACAGGAAAAATTGTCATGAAATGGAGGCCTCGAATATTGTACACACACAGCAAAAGTGACGTTCCATGACTCAACGGGATTCTTAGACTCGGCCTATCAGTATCGTCCGGGAATTTTCCCACCTAGCCAAGGAAACATACATTTGTAATATAAATTGCTATTTTATGCCTTTTAATGTGGGATTACGCAGCAAACATTTTCACATCTAGTTCGTGATGTTTTGGATATTATGCATATTCTCGTAATACTAAGTAAATTCGGCGTGGTCCCCGCGAATACAGCTTGTTAGCTGGATAAGAGGGAAGTTTATCGCGCAACGAAGAATCGATTAGGACAAAAATATTTACCTAGAACAACGCGGTAAACAACAATGTGGATTCTTGCGGATGTTTTCATTAGCTAAGTGTTTTGACCCCCCCCCCGCAGTGTACCAGGGCGTCACAAGCGATAAATAAGGACGTGCTGAATTTACAACCCATTTCAGTGAATGCAGAACACCCACAGTAATGGGCTAAGGCAATAACTCTTTTTCTTCGTTCTCCTTCACTTGTTCGTGTATTTATTTTCGGTTTCCTTCTCCTCCTCCCTATCCTCCTCGTCCGTCTCTTCTTCTCTTTCTATTCCTCCTGATCCCGTTTCTTCTTATCCTCCTCATCCGTCCTCTTCTTATCCTCATCTGTTTATTCTTATCCTTCTCATCCGTCTTTTCTTCTTCTCCTCTTCCTCAGTTCCTCCTCCTCTCCTCCACCTCCTCCTCTTCCTTTATGTCTTCTTTAATCTAGGTAATATAATTGTGGCGTGACGATTGCAGGAGTCGCTGCATCACGAAAGCGAATAATGCGTAAACGTTAAGCGGGTTGCTTATTTGCCAGTTCACAAACGACAGAGATTCGCTGTGTTCACATAATATTAAGCTATTAGTAATATTAGTCTAATTCATTCATAACTCATGTTCTGCAACCCTCAGTGGCTTCTTTATATAATGTATTAGTCAAAAGGAAAGCGTTCATTTTACTGCACGAACTTAACAGCATCACTACCTTCACTAACACATTCAATACGTGGCGAGTTTAAATGAAGTCATTGAACGGAAAAGAAATGGGAGTGTTCGGAATATTAGTATTATTCAGCTATGCTCTATTATAAGCTGAGAGCAGTTCCCTTTATTTAAGGATTATTTCAGATGTCATTTTGTGGTACGTAATTTAATAATTAAGCAGGTATAGGGAGATTAATGATATTTATAGTCATCCTTTACAATCTCGGATTAAAATCAAACAAAAACGCAAATTTTTAATTCACTTAATTGATTTGGAAATTCAGAATTTGATCTTGATATCCTTATTTCAGGTACACATTTTGAACAAAGTCACAGGAAGTCATGAATTCACATTATCAGTCGTCCATTACTAGTTACATGATTTCTGTAGTGAATATAATTTTTCTCAAAATTAATTGAAAAATACTATTTGCATGCTTCCCTCAAGATACTTTCCAGAATCACTCGTGGGGTTTTCTTGCCGTTTCGATTCTGTTTCCCTAATATGAACATGAAAGGAAAACAAAAGACACGTCTCTCGGATCAACAAAGGATTGGATTTTCATTGTGTACTGCCTCTGAGACAAGCCAAACACACCAGCCAGACATACACTCGGATGTCATAAAAAAGCAAAATCCAATAATCCATGTGGCGCTTTCGTAGGTAAATAAACTTGAAATTTCCTTCTGGGAGTGTTTCCGCTGTGGTACTATAAACCAAATGAGCCTGAATCACATTGTGCCTCAAGGCTAGTAAAAAACAACATTAAATTGTGCAACAAGATTGTCGTTCAAGCAGAGAAACAAAATACCTGACTGCTCAAAAAGACATTTCTGTACGAGTTTCTGTAGAGATGTGGTTTTATTAGAGCATCCAAGCAAATGCTTTTATAGGCTTTAATTCAGTACAAATATACATATACTAATATTACAACAGTTTTCATTATCAGCTAAAATCGGAGATTTTCGTCATTTGACAGGACTATTATCATGGACGAAATACTTTCGGGATACCTCCTTTCAGCTCATTATAGTAATAGAAACAATGAAAGCGATATGCCCATTCAACTAATAGCATATCACCGTTGAAACGTCGGCGATATGCGATCTCTTTGAATTTCGCCAACCAGAAAACATTTGTTCCTTGAAGGAGACTTATTGACCTCGTACTGCCCAGTCACTCGAGTTCTCGAGAACAATTTTAGGATCGCTCACAGCTGGAAATATGTCTCATGTTTAAGACATTAGACAGGAAGGGAGAAAATGCACATCCACACCATCAGGATTTGGCATATTCGGTACTCCAATGGCAACTGTGTGACACCTGGAAAGAGACATTGTCATCCAATCGGGAGTTCTACGAGTAATACCAAACCGGGGGCGGTGGCTTAGTGCTTCAACTGATGTCACTGCAGTGCCTCTGACCGGGAGGACCTATGTTAGAGTCCTGACGGCGGCAGGATTTTCGACACTAGCTTCTCAGCTAGGTCAAATTCAGTCGCTGTCTGGAGGAGAATTGTAGCGTCCGGCTGCTCTGATCGGTAGTTTTCCGTGGTTTCTCCGATCAACACCAGGCGAATGCCGGAGCAGTACCCTAACAATCGGGCCACGGACCGCGCTCGATCTGTCCGTCCACTCCCTTGTCCTAATCCTCTTGCCTTCCACACACACATACACATACACTCACTTACTCACTTACACTAACTTTTTTTTATTTCATAGGTAATTATTACATACAAATTAGAGAACGTGATGCTAAGTGGCTAGGCCGAAGGCCTTTAAGCCATTACAATACCTACATTCTACCGCGTTCTAACCTTTCGTATTCTGGTATTCACCCCAAATGGTCTTTTCATCGCATCAATGCCGTGGAAAAGAGACCATAAGGTACGGTTGAGGAAAAAACCCCTGAAGGGGGAAAACCTGCCGTCAGAAGCCGTGTACATGCTAATCTATCTGGTTTTTAAACTATTTATTTATTTGGCGCGGGCGTCAGGCATTCTCC
Organism: Teleogryllus oceanicus; assembly: GCA_964035755.1. Classification (NCBI taxonomy): domain Eukaryota; kingdom Metazoa; phylum Arthropoda; class Insecta; order Orthoptera; family Gryllidae; genus Teleogryllus; species Teleogryllus oceanicus. The sequence continues at coordinate 54,530,504 of CAXIVR010000013.1, forward strand.
TTCCAGTGTTTGGCCTCCTCCGCACCTGAAAACAAACAGCACCACAGAAAATCGTCCGCACCAACGCCTCTGCCCTAACATTTCCGATTCCCACTTCCCTTCGCCCCCTAATGTGTTTTATTTTAACCGTTTCCTTTTATTTTATTTTAATTTAATTTCTTTTAATTTATTAACTTATTTTAATTATTTTAAGTTAATTTATTTTTATTGACTTATTTATCTACTTATACTTAACAATTGACTACAACTTATGACTTTTTTTGTACTGTTTACTAACCTAACATAACTTACTGCATGTCTGCAACACTTTTAAAACTTTACGTGAGACGCCTAGCTCATTAAGTTTTTTTCCATAAAGCTTTCCTATTGAAGCCTATATTCGTATCCAGGGCCCGGCATTAAGAATTCTTCTGCCGAAAATTCGCCGATTTTTCGCGCTGCATTACATAACGTTCGCTCTACTGCATAGCGAGAAAGTAAAAATTAGTGTCGCAACCTAAACACATTTCTGAATCATTACAATTCGTAGCTTGCATGGGGAACCCGATGTTTTCTGAACAGCGTTTGTATGTGTGGAAGTCTCAACTACGGATGCGCAGTAGTACCTCCCTTCTTAAGTGACTCGCTCGCACTTACAATCGTCGTCGATATTGCAGATATTCCTATAATGCTTCGCGAAAAAATATCCCCTATTATTAGGAATTATTGCACGCCATGCACCGGTCAACTGCAATCTTAATCTTCTACTCATTCCCAGATGTGACGCGAAATTCGGACTGCGCATGCGCAGAAGATCGATAGTGCTGTCGATTACTGTAATGCTTTCCCGTGCTGCCATTTAACCCGTTAGGCGTGTGCGTCCTTCATGAGATCACTCCCTAGCGTCCACGACGGCATATGCCGTTCATTTATTTTGTATGCGTCGCCAGAGTAACTCGACATATTTCGCGAAGTGAACACTATCTAGCAGTTCAGTGTAGCTGGCTGTTGTGTAGAGGCTGTTGTTAGCCTCTTGTATACCGATTTTCACGTTTTTCACATCAGCTGTTGATTTTTCATGAACGATATGGTGGATGCTGATGTAGAATTTTCTGTGGTAATGCCATAGTGGGATTGACAAAATAAATTATCCAGACGTAAATTCAGGTACTGAAACCAGACGTTTGTCTAAGGAAAACAGTAGTGGGTTAAACAACAATAACAGAAAATAAACATATTGTTGCAAAATTTGCCTTGGAAATCCCTTTTGTATTGTTATTTCTCTTGAAGTACACAGCTCTCCCAAAGATATGGTTTGATTATTTTTTAGCTTAATGTGCATATAATGTTTGATGATATTAAACTAAATGAAAGAACATACTTTCATCTAGATATCCTAATTTTTTTTTCTGAAAATATGCTTCAGAAGTTTAAAAGATACGTAATGTTGGATACTGTTACTGGATAATGTTGGATACTGGATGTTGGATACTAGATGGAAACTGAATTGTAACTAAGGCAAATATAAAAGTCACGCTGCTGGGCAGCTAAAGGGCAAATTTAAAATTCACGCTAAAAGGCAGCTGACGGCGGGCGGCGAAAGTCACGCCTGAGGGGTGAATGGAATGAAGCGTAATTGGACACAACTAGTCTCTACACAGGTGATACGAGACCTCGCTACGCCCTGTCCACCACGCATTGACGGGACTGATGCTAGTGGCGTAAGGCGTGCCTTACAAGCAGTGTAAAGGCCGCTTCCCAATAGCCCGGGATCGGGAACGCAAACGGGAACGTAAAGAAAGTTAAAGATGGACATCTCCGGCAGGCGTTCACAACACGACAGGAACGCGAAGCTTGACAGGCACGGGAAGGATTGATTGATTGATTTTTTCCGTGTTTCCGGGCGCGTCAACTGCTCTGGTCATTAGTATCGTTAGTGTAGTGCATGTTTTTTTCTCGGGAGATGGCGATGATCTTCCCTCTCCCGAGATCTGGCACAGACCTACTGTCGGCCAGTGGAGTTTCCCCGTAACCAGGATTCTCCCACCAGCGGGGCACCGCCCCAGCCGGGACAAGCTCTAAGCTCCCTACCGGTCTCCCGGAATATGTGGTAGTGTAGTGCATGTTAGTGTAAGTGTGTAAGGGGAGAGGATAGGACAGGGAAGAGGAAGGACAGATCGCGGGTGGTCCGTGGGCCGTTTGTTAGGGTACTGCTCCGGCATTCGCCTGGGGTTGATCGGAGAAACCACGGAAAAGTACCGATCAGAGCAGCCGGTCACTAGAATTCTCCTCCAGACAGCGACTGAATTCGACCTAGCTGAAAAGCTAGTGACGTAAATCCTGCCGCCGTCTGGACTCGAACCTAGGACCTGTCAGAGGCGCTGCAGTGACATCAGCTGATGCACTGAGCTACCGCTCCCGGTTTCGTGGAAATAAAATAACTCTAGTTTCTCGACATAAGTTTCACATTTAATTTTTTTGCGGGGAGGTGGAGGGGCTTCGTTTCAGCATTGCCCCGGGCCCAAAATTGCCAAGCTCCGGCACTGCATAGAAGCCAGTTCCTGTTACATCCCCGACCACGCGCCCTTTTCATGTGGCCGCGCCGAAATTCAATACCTGTACGCTCATTGTGTGCACCTCGGGTCGACGAACACAGCCGGGGCTCGTAAGTAATGGAGACGAGGCCGCCATCGCCGTGCAAACACACGAGACGTTTCGGCATAGCGTTGAGTCGACCAATCGCGTGACGAATAACGGGTGAATTTGAGAAAGACGTTTAGCTTGAAATGGAAGAAGGTGGGATTTGGAGTGGCGCACGATGCGCTAAATTCCCACAATGCCACATTCTCTTAATTCGTATTTTGTTCAATTAGTGTTACTCAGCAACCACCTGATCTGTGATATATGTAGTGCCTGCTTTACAAAATTGTAGGTCCCTGAATACCCCAAATTAATTATTAACTTAATAGGAATAGTTACATATTTACAATATATTAAAAGGGCAATGGTTCTGAATGATTACGATAATAATAATAATAATAATAATAATAATAATAATAATAATAATAATAATAGAAAATCAAATTTAGAGTTTATACGTTTTTTACTAATAATGTTATTACATTCGTAGAAATGTCACGGTTAAATGGAAAATTATTTAATTATATGTTTAGGAAACTTGACTGAACAACCTAAGGTCATGTAAAAATCGAAGTTGCTAAGTATTGACCCTCCTTTTGTACCTATTTCGTTCCCGAGGAACGCCGTTCCGTCGCGAATATAAAGTTAGTAACACGCTCTACTGCCTCAGTTGAAATCTAATTCGATATAGTATGAGCAAGTTATCGATTAGCATTCAATATAGGTCGCCAGCTAAATCAAGCGAAACGGTGGTCTCCGCTGTTGTCTAAAGTTCGAGTTGGCGGATGCGCAAAGACTTAAAATGTGGTATTGACTATAAGGTTTTTTACTGTGCAGAAAACTCTGTTAGGAGTACGGACGCTGGGATACTAAATTCGAATCGATATGTGGTATCGATAACACAACGCAGTACACTTCGCTAGGAACACGTTGTGTCTTGGGAAACTCGCATAAGATCTCTCCACGCTTGTCTCAAATTTTCGACGTAGTTTGGGCCATATGAAAAGGCGGAAACAACCTGTTGTTCGTGTCTGGGAGAGGAACAAAGTCGGGAAGGGGAAGGAACAATCGCGCGGCAGAGTAGTGGTTTGTTTAGGTTTTATCTTTGATTTGAACTCCGGCCCAGCGGAGCAGCAGTCTGCGGGAATGGCTAGCAGCTACTTTTACCTAGGATCGACTTTATAATCGGGTTTTCCTTTCTTTTCCTGTACCGTATAAATTATGTCAATTGCAACATTAATGTTATTTGTTGTTTGATAATATTTCTGAACTTTGGAAATGGCTTTATCGCTCGGTTCTTTTGATAAACTTATCAAAGTTTCTTTTGTAACTAGGAATGTTCCAAAGCATATTTTTCTTTCGGTTCCTCAGCTAAAATTTTCAAAATTTGATTTTGACGTTTTAAACTGGCCATAGTCACATTTTGAAGCCATTCGGAGTGTTAGATTCCTCGAATTTCTCTTGACATCTCTTTAAAGAATATATCTTCTCGTCGGTGAAAGTGAGGGGTAGGACAGGATGGCAGGCACGTATGCCGTGGAGTGGCAGTCAGCGACGAGGAAAAGATATGAAATTTCCTGCACGACAGCACTAACTGAAGAGGTCGTCCCTGGAATAGAAGCTTCACCTCTGGTGCTAATTAAATTCACAAGGGTAGAGATATTGTCTTTCAGGATGCGGTGCTGCAACCTGCACTTGACGCATAGAGACGGAGGAAAAAGTAGTAGTGAAGCCTTGGATTTTTATGAGATAAAAGTTTAAAACAACGTTACTTCACTATACTTTTTTATAGGTTTCGAAAATTTACATTGAGGAAACTACATCCCCCTCCCCAAACAAATTGAATCTCGTAGCAAAGGTTGCTAGTGATCTGATACTTATGTGGTATTATTACGCTTCCTGAAAATTCATTAGTTAAGGATTCGGATGTTAAAAAAAGACAATCGACCGGGAAGCGCTTTCGAGTTACAAGCAAATGAATATTTCGTTTTAATGAGATTTCAGTCGTTTGCAAAAAGTAACAACAGGGAAACAATTATGATTAATGAGGTGAAATAGTAATAACGATTACGTAACGATTACACAACTACGCGCACAGGTTACAAAATTAAAACAAACGGAAGAAATAAATTTTTTGGGGGTTAAAAATTGGGAAGCAGGGGCTTTATGAGACAGACGTTTTGGAACAGATTACACAAGGCAGAAAACTCATCAGATCCCTGAATTATATCCTATTGGACAAGAGTATAAGTAAAAGAACAAAACGTATGATATGTAGAGTAATAATACAGTGTTGTACTCTATGGTGCTGAGATATGGCAAGTCTCAGAACAAATGAGAACTTGCCATAGTCGACGTCATGGAAAATCAGGGTCATGAAAATGAACTCTCTTAGAAGCTCCGCTGGCATCTCAAGAAGAGAGAAAATACGAAATGAAAGAAAGAAATGATGGACCTGAAGCGCGATATTCTGCACGAAATTGAAAGGGTTTGGACATGCAGAGGATGAGAGCAATAGACTTCAAAGAAGCTTTTGCATTGGCAACCGCAAGAAAGAAGGAAAAGAGGCCGGCCGCCACGAGGTTGGAGAGACAACATAGAGAAGGCAATGGCTGGGTGGCAGGTACCTCCTGGGACTTGGAACAATAGAGAAGAGTGGAAGAAGAAGTTAGGCGACAGAGGCCAGAAGTTAGGAGTTAGAGACCCCTGAGGGTCAACCAAACGGCTAAGAAGAAGAAGAACAAGAAGGTAACCGTTTTAGTATGAAGCCGAACTATGGACAGTGTTCACCAGATGACATGAGCCCAACGAGCGATGCTACAGCAGCACACACTTTCATCTTATTTGTATTTTTCATTATTTGTGCATTATTTGTAACTTGCAATTTTCGAAAATCCAGAAAGTTATAAAAATTGCGCAGGAGACATTTTTCAGAAAAGTTTTAAAACATCGCTGGGTCTTCATGTAAAGTACGCATATATTCGAAATATTCGTGTTAAATTGAAGGGGCGGCGACATCCGCCAGACCGATGTGAGCACAGCGATTTTGAAAAAAATTGTCTGAACAGTTCAGCCACTAGCGTTGTTCGGACGGACGGACGGACGGACGGACGGATGTTCTGTTAGTGCGGCTTGAAAGTAATTCTCTTTACTACTCGTACGTAAGTTCGTAGAATGGCGAGAAAGTACGACAGTGAACGTAACTCGATCTACAATGACTCATTTTGTGTACTATGTTAATAACCTTGTTTTTTGTTGTTGTTTTTTTGTTGACATATAAATTGAGAACGTTGGTGCTTTGAGAGAATTCAGTGAAGAGCAGAGAAGGTTCAAACCGAAGAATCTGAAATTGGTGAAAATGGGTACTTCAAATAGCCATTACATAACAACAGCGATGTAACTTTATGGAAAGCGTTGTTTAATGAGCAATAAGTCGCGGTATTGGAACCAACAATCTCCGGCAGAGCGTTCAGCAAGTGGAGGGTGGAACGGGAATAATCCGCTTCCGCAATGGCACAACAAGAGTAGCGAACTGCGAAATTCATGTACTCCCTCCCTGTAATTAAAAATGTTCTGCAAACCATGTGTGGTTTGGTGCATTTGGTTCATAGTGGTGTACTCGTAAGTCGCTTTCATGTTCTTGATAAAGCGGGGAAGCTGGATTTCGGGAAATTTAATTAATGTTTTCTTTCGATCAAAACATGCTAATTAGGACTTTGGTGAGAGGGAGTTTCACATTTCCCCTTGCTGTTTTTCCTACATCAATTATTTATAAAATGCCTTTTGAAATGTTGCACATTGCGTGTTGGCATGTAAGTACCATTTTCCCCTCCGGCCTGGGAGTATGTTTCCATTTTCCTCTCCGTGGCCATTCTCTGAACAAACTTTTCCTACCCTGTTACGAGTCGATCGAGAAGTTCGCTTATTCATTTTCTATTGGTTGATCCTTTATGAAGTCTAGTTCTGCAATTTTAAAGCCTCTGTGCCACATTTCGTCTTGTGTTTTTTTTCTGCTGCGACACAAAATTGACCTCTGTGAATAGGGAGAATCCCCAAGGCCGCGTGCAGGTCTATTATCGCGACGCGCTATCGGAAGGTCGCCGCACATGACATGGCTGTCTCCGCGTGCTCCGACACTTTTTCTTTCTCGCTTTTCTGTCTATATCTTTCCCGCTTTTCTTCTCTTTCCTTTTCTGCCTCTTTTTTCTCGCTTTTCTGTCTCTTTCTTTCTCTCTTCCTGTCTCTTTCTTTCTCTCTTCCTGTCTCTTTCTTTCTCTCTTCCTGTCTCTTTCTTTCTCTCTTCCTTCCTCTCTTTCTTTCGCGCTTTTCTGTCTCTTTCTCGCTTTTCTGTCTCTTTCTTTCTCGTTTTTCTGTCTCTTTCTTTCTCGTTTTCCTGACTTTGTTTCTCCTTTTCTGTCTTTTTCTTTCTCGCTTTTCTGTCTCTTTCTTTCTCGCTTTTCTGTCTCTTTCTTTCTCGCTTTTCTGTCTCTTTCTTTCTCGCTTTTCTGTTTCTTTCTTTCTCGCTTTTCTGTCTCTTTCTTTCTCGCTTTTCTGTCTCTTTCTTTCTCGTTTTTTCTGTCTCTTTCTTTCTCGTTTTCCTGACATTGTTTCTCGCTTTTCTGTCTTTTTCTCTCGCTTTTCTGTCTCTTTCTTTCTCGCTTTTCTGTCTCTTTCTTCTCTTTTCTGCCTCTTTGTTTCTCGCTTTTCTGTCTCTTTCTTTCTCGCTTTTCTGTCTCTTTCTTTCTCGCTTTTCTGTCTCTTTCTTTCTCGCTTTTCTGTCTCTTTCTTTCTCGCTTTTCTGTCTCTTTCTTTCTTGTCCTATCCTCTCCCTTTACACACACTTACATTAACACGCACTACACTACCACACACGTCAAGAAACCAGTCGGGGGCTTAGAGCATGTCCCGGGTGGGGCGCTGCCCCGCTTGTGGGAGATCCCATGGATAATTCCCATTAGGGAGGAAAGGAAAGATCGTGCGTGGCCCGTGGCCCTTTGTTATGGTACCGTTCCGGCATTCGCCTGGTGTTGATCGGAGAAACCACGGAAAATTTACCGATCAGAGCAGCCGGCCGCTAGAATTCTCCTCCAGACAGCGACTGAATTCCACCTAGGTGACTAGCTAGAAACAAAAATCCTGCAATCGTCGGAACTCGAACCCTCGCACCTCCAGTCAGAGGTGCCGTGAGCCACCGCTGCCGGTCGGAAATACCTCGAGATGCACTTGGATGTCTCGACGATGCAGCACCGCGTGCGGTTGCGCAGTCCGCGGGCGTAGTTTCGATGCAGAAGAGAAAGCGTGCGCAAGGTCGGACGCAAGCCCGGGTCGGTCACGACCGCCCGCGCGTCTCGCTAGCGCCTGTGCGCCGCCTGGAGGAAATCGTGAGAAGTGGACGGCGTGGAGAGGACGAAAAAAAAAAAAGGTGTTCGCAGGGAACAGGATTGCTGTTCAGTGGGGAGCGGGGGGCGTAGGCGACGAAACGACCTGTGTAACTAGCAGCACTCGGCGGTGTGGTGGGTGCGCTCTCCTTGGGACCACGTTCACAAGTTGAGTGAATGGAATGTGCCGGCTGAGTGTGGATAGAGTCGGTAGTCCGCAAAGAGTTCTAAAGCTCCCCTCCTCCCTTTCTTCTCTCTGCCCTCCCCTTTCTTCTCTCTTTTTTCCCTTTCTTCTCTCTGTCATCCTTTCTTCTCTCTTCCCTTTCTTCTCTCTGTCATCCCTTTCTTCTCTCTGTCATCCCTTTCTTCTCTCTGTCATCCCTTTCTTCTCTCTGTCATCCCTTTCTTCTCTCTGTCATCCCTTTCTTCTCTCTGTCCTCTCTTTCTTTTCTCGGTTCTCCTTTCTTCTTTTTATCACCTCTTCTCTGTCTTCTCTTTATCCCCTGTCTTCTCTGTGCCTTCTCTTCTTACCATCGTCATTTGCATTTTACTTATCTTTTCCCTCCCTCGTCCTTCGGTTTTCTTTTCTTCTCCACGTTTTCTTCTCTCTCTTTTTACTCATCTCTCTCCTCACTCCCACTCTGTAATTAAAGTTACACTGAGTAACACTAGTCTCTTTCTTTTCACTAAGGTTATACGATGATTCAGACACACCAACGCCAGAATTCAAAGGAAATCGGTAAAGCAGGAAAGGAAACTTGCTGGCGAGGTGTTTCATAATAACCTGATGAGGAAGGTAAATGTTAATTTGGGTGAATAATGAAACTTTGCTGAATCCGAAGCCAGTGGAAACAGGAGGATCCGATTATAATCTTTGTTTACCCTGCTATGTTCTATATAGTGAAATTTATCGTTCTAACTTTGTCAGGTAGAATCTGCGGGATACGCGATGGAAGGAACAAAGTTAAAATGAATCGCCTTTACGTGTTTCTTCAGAGGGCAAACAAGCTCGCTGTTCCAATGTGGTATAATTGTTATTTTCCGAAATAAAAGACCCCAAATATTGCTGTATCACCACCTGTGAAAACGTGTTGCGAATTTTCACCACAAGCTTCCGGAAGGTCCTAGGATCGAGTCGTGTGGACGAAACCCGCCACTGCCTGGATCAGAATTCTAGAGACTGCTCTGTTCTGTCATTTCCGTTTTTTTCCTGCGGTCATTTCGTGATGCTCGGGTAGTTCCCTAGTGAGCGGGCCACGGACGGTGCCCGATGCTGCCTTCCTCATCTAGTCCCCACATCCATCCTTTTAGAATCGAGCTCTCGGCCGATCACTCAGGCACGTACGTCCCAATCCCCAGTAAATCAAAGATATCTACGATATGCGTCGGAGAGCCGAGAAGCAAAGACCTGCTTCGATTGCCTCGTGACGCGAAATGAGTGCAGAGTTGTGGGATACGACCAGAATAATAAAAGGTGTGCTATGTGTGTACTGTGTTGTGCCAAACGTCACTGTCCAGTCACTGGAGGAATTGAATATCAATCAATCTGAAATTATTTACATCCAAAAGGCGGTGAAAATAAACATGGGTTCTCAGGTCAGAAAGTTCATGGCTATTAGTATTTAATAACCCACCACCACTACACATTAATAAACACACAATTCCATGGACACCACAAAACCAATCAGTAAAATATCTCGGGATGAATTTCGACACAAGACTCAACTGGAAAACACACATAACACTAAAACAACAAGAAGCAAAAATAAAAATAGCTCAACTAAAATGCCTTATCAACTCCAAAAGCCGGCTATCTCTAACAAATGCCATTACAATTTATAAAGCAATAGTCAGACCATTAATGCTCTACGCATGTCCCATCTAGACAATGCATCTATTTCTAACATTAATAAACTTCAAATTGTACAAAATAAATTCCTCATATTAGCAACACATGCCCCATGGTTCATCTCTAACGCCCAACATCATAAAGAACTGAATATATCACCGATCATCAAACTTATTGCCCATCTTTCCAATAATTTTTACTACAACCTGGCCACTATAATTGACTTCCCTACTAGAATTAAGAATAGATTTCCTTCCGAAGCGTTCTTGAACATTTTCTCTACTAATTGTTCATAGTAGGGGCTCTTGTAGTTTCCTACACCTATAGTAAGGTAGTTTAGTTTTAAGTTTTTACTGTTAAGTTTAGTATAAGTTACAATGTAAGCCAGCAAATGCCCATGAGATAGTAATTTAGTACTGATCTGTGTAATTTCCAATCACTCAATAAATAAATGATATAAAAAAAGTATTTAATAAAAGTGTTTATTTCAAATTTTCTATTAACCGGTTTGAAGTAATGCGTTGAATTTTCTATACGTTTCACATTTATTCATGAACAAAATGTAGTCACGCATTCTTTGTATCTGTGTGATTATTGTAAAGCCGAAATACCGTGAATAAAGAAAATAATCATAAAACACTCCATTTCCGTGAATGTGAGTTTCAGCGAGTTCAATAAGGCTGACAATTATAACAATCATGCTATTGAGAAAAGTATTTTCTTGACAAAGGTTGTCCGTGATGAATGCAATGTGGTATAATGTGTGTAATTAGCATTGTTAATGACTGAACCTTCATGTTTCGTTTCTTGTTCTCACGATTATTTTCTTTTGCAGGTAAGCATGGTGTTGCCACAATTCTCATCATTACATTCAGCATTGCAGGGTAATGTATCGCATGTTTTTCAAATTAGGGGTGAATGTTCGCTTATTTTAGGAGCTTTAATTTATGAGTGACGACTCTTCTTATGTCGCATTTTTGTATGCAAATATTTCTTAATGTTCCTCCAAAACTGTGGATTGCTTAGGAATAACTCGGTTAACAAGTCGTTTTCGGGCGTCTTATTGATTTCTGCGTTCAGGAGTTGGCTTCACTGTGTCAGTTCTTGATGTTGCCACCTGAAAGATTGTTCACAGTTCTCATAAATGTTATGTTGATTCATGAAATAGTGAAGTCAATAATTTTCCGGAAAATAATTTTTCTCTTTCCATGTGGAGTTTGTGTCGTGTTTGGCGTATGGATAATTCCACGTGAAATTAGCCGAGAAAAGCATGACCCCTTCCGATTGGTCTACAGATTTTTTGACGTGTTCAATATGATGTTAAAAACGCTTGAAACATTATATTTAGTGCATGTTTGACTTTTGACCTTTTTTTTATTTGTAGCCAAAATTAGTAAAATTTTTGGGCATTTTGGACGAACTTAAGAAAAAATTGAAATTTCACGAGAAAATCCATTCTAATACAAGAAAAATGTTTATCCTAATAGTAAATAGTTCATAGACTTTTTTTTAATTGAGCCTATCGTTTGACGTTATCTTCGATTTTCGAGTTTGTTGACCGAAAATATGATGTAAACTCCCAATTTTCACGCAAAAAAAGAATTCGCGTGTGAAACTGGAAATTGGAAAATTAGCGCAAAATTCCGCATTTCAGGGAAGATCAAACGCCATTTCCTCAAAAATTGCTCCAAATTTTTTCTTCTAACTTTTCCAACGATTGTGCTAATTGCACCGTTCAATATGGCGTAAAGTTTGTTTTGGTGTATTCTTTTGTTTTTTCAAACATTACACAAATGTACTTTTTTTTAATGTGTCTCACCCCGTTAATATACTATATTAAGCGATTTGTATACATTAATGCATCTGCGAGTTAAAGCAACTCCAATTACTTCAATTGAAGTTTTTCGAAAGCTCAATAGATTCTTGTGAGAAAGAGCTTCAAATTTCGCATTTACAGTAAAGCTTAAACGCCATTTTCTTAAAAACTGCTGCAAATGTTTCAATAAAAATTGCCATTTATGACCAGGTTTTACTCCTCTTTAATATTCTTGAATTAATATTTCATTTTTACTATTAGGAAACCAAAAAATTGAGAAAATGTCAAAAAATTGAACTTTGGGCGGCGATAGACGGCAGCTGGCAAGAGGATGGGAAAGACCGTAAAACCAGTCTACACCAAAGAAATTAGAAAACTTTACTAGGAGAAAGTCTGTGCCATTCTGTTGCATCACTACCTTTCTATAAAATACAGGAAACCACATAATCATACCACAAGAAATTGCATATAAATGACTTACAGCTAATTACACCACACATCAATATTGTCATATGACCTCATTATCTCGGTTTCCAATAATCAGAAACACATTCATTTCTCGGCTAGTTATTTTCTAACCTTTATTGTCATGCAAAAGTTGAAAAATGCAGCCCATGTGGAGTGTTCGTTTAAGAAATGGGCATTACATTTCTGCAGAACCTGTTGCTGAGAATTTGTTCTTGCGCGAATAACATGTGAATGCGTAGTTATTATTTCATGGGTTTTGTAATCATCCTAATGATGGACATGAAAGGAGAGAAATGAATGTGAAATGTATTAGTATTAGTATACTAATGTTTTGTGGCTTTACGTCAGAAAAAAATTAACAACTTCTTTATTTATACATATTACACAAGTTTGGCCACGGAGTTCACTTTGAGAGACACCCTTTTATTTATAAAAAAGTTTTGAATAACAACAGAGAATCACACACGTTATATTTTTCGTCAACCACAGTTAGCTGAGCGACGTTTCGGGGATATGAATTTTTCCCTCGTTTTCAGGTTGCAATGTATATAAGAGACAATATTATGTATTAATTTATTATTATTATTATTATTATTATTATTATTATTATTATTATTACTATTATTATTATTATTATTATTACTATTATTATTATTATTATTATTATTATTATTATTATTATTATTATTGGAATATCGACTATTTCTGATCACGCTACAGGATTAACGTGTGTAACTTTTAGGATCAGCTTTTCAGCTGTATCCCTCGTTACAAGGTCGTTACGCCTTTAAGTGTGAATTGTGAGGTGAGAGGATGATGAGGGGTGAAGGGACAATCACAGACACGACCATGCCGGCGCAGAACTCGAACCTGCAGCCTCCTCGGTGCAGACGACGGCTGCCGCAACCGGCTTATTTTTTTATAATTATTACTGACGGAAAATTCATATCCCCAAAACTTCGCTCAGTTAACTACGGTTGGCGAAGAATAAAACTATATAATACGATTCTCTGTTTTTATTCAAAACTTTTTTTATAAATTGGTGTCTGTCAAAGTAACCTCTGTGGCCAAACTCGTGTAATATTTAGGACTAGTTATACGACAGACCATTTACTGTTTTTAATGTATAACTACATTATTTGTTTTTTGCAGTCGATTGGATCTTGATCTCGATTACACCGATCAGTCGCCGGTTCATATTCGGTTGTTAACCTCCAGTCAACCCCTTAATCTTCTGTGATCCCCTTTAAAAATTCATCGACATCCCCCCTCCAAGAAGTCGATACCGATACCGATTCCTTTGGGAACCCCAGCTCTAACGAATGACACGCCGGCCACGATATACGAGCGCCACGCAGTGCAGTCCATGGCCAGGGTGGGCTTACCTCGCTAAGGCGGTGTTTCGGCGAAAGATAGTGCGAGTGGTTTCTCATTCATTTTAAGATTTTCTTTATAAAAATGTTCTCAGACAAATTGCTCAGAGAAGCACTGTCATTAAAAAATAGTACATTATGAAATGGTGTCATGATGGGTATTAATACACGAGTGTGATATTACGATACAAACGAGGTACGAGCGAATATCGTAAACTTCACACGAGTGTATTAATGCCCATGACATCGCGTTTCAGACTGTTATAAGTTAAACTTTTACATTGAATCGCCCAGTCGTCCTCGTGGTAGGACAGCGACATGCGAAACGTCGACCTCTCAGTCCACTACGCGACGTCATCCGGACAATCAAGAAATCATTGACTCAAGCCACGGAAGCTTACGTGTACAATACTCCTAAGTGGGTAGCGTTTTAAAGACTCGATCGGAAGTCGACGAAAACTGTACGTATTAGGAGCGTTCACTGCCAACGTATCAGGACTTAAATAGAGCTGCGTCGCGGATCCCCGGCGGTGTTTGGAGACTTTCTCGATCAATGCGGTGCAGGCCATCAGAGGATATGCGATCAATCCGTTGCCCTATCCTAAAGGTAGGAAAGGCTACTGAATGAGAAAGGAAGGATCGCGCGTCGTCCGCGACACGTTGTTTGCAGTACTGCTCTGGCATTAGTGTGAATTGATCAAAGGAGAAAGGTCGTAACCCAACGGTCCAGAATTCTCCTCCAGGGAGTTGACGTATTCAGCTTCGCTGTGTTGGAGTTTTCGAAAATCGTCGTCCTACGGCACTCGATTGTCGCTCCGTATGACGTTTCAGTTTCGGTTAATATGTGTTGTTACATTGTTAAGGTGTAGTGTACAAGTATATCTACAGCTATTGTTGACCTTAAAAATTTCTACTCAGTTGAAGGCGGTATGTTTTCATCTGTAAAAAAAGATTGTCACGGACAGAACAACCAGGACGAGAGATGTATTGACGTAGGGAGTTTGTCAACAATCAATACCGAAACTTCATGAAGTCAAGACTATTCAGCGCTGCCACAAACTTCAGACTTCGTACGTTGCATATCTGGGCAGCCGAGTTTTACGCAAAAGTTCGCGATACTGTTTGTTTCCCGTACAAAATAAAGGTACTCTCTCCAGAACTCCCTGATTTGTTCCATCTGTACCAAAGTAAAAAAAAAAAAAAATTGTCGACCGTAAATGGAATGTTTCACCCTCAAGACTATGTAAAGTTTAATGTCTTGCAAATCCAATGTGCGTGTGCCGCCGCGCATTTATAAAAACGAGCGTGCTATGCACGGAAAATTTAGTTTCAATAACTGGGCTCACGAAATGAAAGGACTAACACATTTGCACAAGTTGCGGTCATGCCCGCCTTTCTGGATTGTGAGATCCCTTCGGCTTATGGGGATTCCTCGACACGAAATCTCACGCAGTGGGGCACCGCCTCAGCTGGGCCAAACTCTCAACTCCCGTCACGTGCGGCAGTGCAGTGAATGTTAGAGTAAAGGCGAGTGTGTGCAAGGAGAAACAAGAATGAGGAAGGAATGGTCGCGCGCGGTCCGTAGCCCGTTTGTTAGGATACTGCTCTGACTTTCCCCTGGAATTGTTTGGAGACACCACGGAAAACTACCGATCAGAGCAGCCGGTCGCTACAATTCTCCTCCAGACAGCGACTGAATTCGGCCCAGCTACATAGTTAGGGGCGAAACCGCCCACCATCGGGAATGGAACCCTAGGACCTTTCCAAGACAGTCGTAGACAGACTGGTAATATTGCTTCTGGGCCAACTCTCCCGGTTAATAATGGAAGATTTTAAAGTATTTTTAAAAATTATTATTATTATTATTATTATTATTATTATTATTATTTTATGTCGTCGTTGCTGATTGAAATGAAGCCGACCGGCGAAAAACGCAGTGTGACCCTTTGGAACAAAGTAAGAACGAATTCCATTCGCATTTCAGATCCGACGAAATGTTCTTCTCTTGGAAATCCGGAGTCTCATTAAAGCTCATCCGCCGTCTATCCCAGCACGACGCCGCCCGCCAGCCAGTCTCGTTAGCGAGCCTCGCGCGAATCTGAAAAGAGGCCGATGTCGAGGGGCAAAGGGCGAAGGAGCGGAAAGGGGGCGTGGCGGGAGGGGCGAGGGGGGGAGAGGCGGGGAGGGCAGGAAGGAAAGGGAAGGTCATGAAGTGGAGGATAGAAGCCAAAGGGAAGGACTGAGCGGGCGGGAAAGGGAGCGGTAGGACGAGGATGGGGGAAGATGGGTTGATGCGAGGAACTTATGTTGAAAAGAACTTCTGCTGTGTAGCCGTCTTGAAAATTAATGAATAGAGTAATGACCGAGGACGTAGGTTTGTTAGTACGGAATGTAACAAAGCTGGTGAATAGATATTTTTGCGTATGTTAAATTAAAATTTGTTTACAGTATCCATTATATTCAATATTAATTTTCTGGGAGAATCTTAAGAAAAAGAGCAGTTTCTCAATTTACTTCATTTTTTAATTTAGATACATAGTGAATGTTCCTATATTGAATACATTTAAATCAAAGCAAACAGTAGATCAAATCATAATTAACAAAAGCACAACTAGACATGAAATAACGAATGATCTACGTTACTGTGACCACGATGCACAAATTCGTATAGTTGCTAATAACGTGAATACTGACATAATTAATAAGACGTGTGTGTAATGTAGTTTATCTACTAAACCTTAAAAAATATGTATGTTCTACATGTAATTTATGCTAACAAATATTTTATTTTTACGTTAGCTACATAGTAGAAGAGCTTCGCTTCAGAAGTTCTTGTTTCAAGGGCGGGGATACGAGAGCCGGAAGGACGTGGCTGAAGAGGAAATGAGATCAGGAAGGGTGAAGGGGGAAAAAGGGGAAGGGTGAGGTGCTGGAAGGCAGAGGTTATAATGAAGGAAGAGGAGAGGACAGACGAATGGGGTGCAAGGGAAGGAAGAAGAACAAGAGAGAGAGAAGCGAGTTGTGAGAACCGCAAAAAGACGAGGAAGAAAGGGAAGGGAGTTCGAGGTTGTTAGGCTGAGTTTGTCAGGAAGGTTGGGGGGGAGAGCCGGAAAGGAGGAAAGACGACGGGATGCAAGCAGTTTTTTGATTGACTGATTTTTTCGTGTTTTCGGACGCGTCAATTGCTTTGGTCATTAGTCCCGTTAGTGTAGTGCATGTTTTTTCTCGCTAGATGGCGGTGGTCTTCCCCAGTTGGATGGCGAGATCCGGCGCCGACCTACCGTCGGCTAGTGGGGTTTCCCCCTAATCAGGACTCTCCCACCAGCGGGGCACCGCCCCAGTCGGGACAAGCTGTAAGCTCCCGACCGGTCTCCCGGAATATGTGGTGGTGTAGAGCATGCAAGCAGTCGTGTTCAGGAAGGGCAAAGAGAAGAACCGGTAGCGATGATGAGGAAAATCGTGGAGGGGAGAACTGGTAAGGCGAAGAAGCTTGAGGATGCGGAACGCATGTGAGTCGGCAACTGAGAGAATCGGGTCTCCAATGACGGCGCCCGTCGCTAAGGGAGCTGTCCTCATTATGTTGGTGCCCTGGGCATCCATTCGACTGAGGGTGCTGGTTCGAAATGTGTCAAAAGGTGTGCGTTTAATGAAAAAAAATAACTTATCCCCAAACAGGGGAATGTCTGTGGTAATTCAAAGTGACGTGAATGATGCTTTTTTTATGTAAAATAATTATATTCTCAACGATTCTTCAAATCATATCTGTTGCATATTGCTCATGCAAATGGCCAACAGAAACACGATTACTTAACTTTTACGCTTACAGATACATTTTCGAACAGCAACTTAAGAAAAACAACATCTTGTTTTAAGTAATATGTCCATGTTTTAATCAAAGAAAAATTTTACTTTTCGATTCGCACCATCTGAACACCAGCCGCACGTGTAACGTGTAAATTACTATCAACCCACATCCTAGAGCTGCTCTGCAAACTCGACATGGCCCCTTTCTAATGGGATTGATTGTGAAAGCACAAAATGCATGTAAAAAGACACTTTGTGCTTTGTAGAATGCATGACCTTATTTCAAAATCTATCTTTAGGGAACAGATTTCATTAATGGACAAAAATCCCTATGTTCATTATTGTAGTTGTAAGAAGACGCCGAAAAAATGTATTTTTGCAATTTTCGGAAAATCAAGAGATTTTAACGAAAATAAGACCTGTAGCATTCTCTTAAACGTCCTTCGCACTATCCAACGAAAAAAATCAAAAACGATGGAGCCATAGTCTTGAAATTTTTGGAAATTGTCTCAGGGGCTTGATGTAATGTACCGCAAAAATTTAAAATATCGGTTTAAAATTCAAAGAGCTGCGACATCGGCCAAATCGATTGGAGAATATTAATTTTGGAGAAAATTGGCTGAACGGTTTAGCCCGCAGAGTTGTTCACGGACTGACAAACGTTTTGCCGTCTGTCGATTTTTCGGGAAAAAAGACGCACAAAACGTGAATTCTGGCTACACCCCGTGTTAGAGAATTTTTTTTTTCTCTAAATTTAGCAACTGAATTTATCCAATTTTTCGTTACCAGGGCCCTGTAATAAGAGTTTTTCTGCCGAATATTCGCCTATTTTTTGCACAGCATTACACTGCTTTCCCTCTTCTTCAGCGTGAGCGGTACCAAAAAATAAAAAGGAGTCCACAACAGCATTTCCAAGAGTGTGTCGTGAGTAAAACAAATTCATAGTCATCTTGCTGGGTGGTCACGTGAAATCTAGACAAGAATGAAAAGATAATTTCCTTACACGTAAATGCTAATTCGAATTTTAGGGTTAAAGTAAAGTTACGAATCATTTGAATTATTGTATTTTTACAATAATGACTTGAATAAATTGATAACGTAGATAATAAATTGACTATTGCTTTTTGTACAACTGCTTTAGTAAAAATAAATGCCCTTTTGCCTGCCTGTTTTCGGTAAAATAAATGCCTGAAGTTTCGGGCTGTAGTTATCACTACTTATTTCCTTAAAAGGGCACGGAGCGTCTAAAGAACAGTCCGGGCGCTCCAAACTCTCATTGCCCGTCCCACCTCCTCCCCTCCCAAAGTATATATGTTTGCATGAAGTGGAGCGGCGTGTGCAAACCCTTTGAAAGCGGGGCTTCCTTTCGCTGCGGGCGCGCGGGGGGGGGGGGGTTTGCGTTGAGCGAGTGCTTGGCGCGTGGGAGGAGGGTTGGAGGGGGCGGGGGCGCGGATATCCGGTTTCATAAGCGGGTAGAACCAGGCAGGCGTGGGCGGTGGTGGCTGGAACAGGCGCATAGTTGGCGCGTTGTAGCGGCAACTGACGGCTCGGGTGCTTTGCGGCAAAGAACGCCCAACTCGTCAACTGCGCCGAACTCGTATTTCACTCTGGGGTTGACGTGTGTGTCGCTGATCCCCCTTCTCCCGTTGGACCTACTCCTTTTTTTTACGGCTTGTACCATCGCTAACTTTTATAAATAGACGGGGAGCCACCAAAAAAAATGTTTGATAGATACCCTGATGAAACTTTCCGGAAAGAAAAATCCATTTTCCTGAGAAACTTTTTTTAATTATTTTTTTATTTCTTGTGTACGTACGAATATGCTGGGTAATGAGCAAAGTTTAAAGAAAGTTGCCGCGTATGCTGCCGAGAAAAGAACAGTTTTTTCGATAAAAGAACCCCTAAATCCTGATGCCGTAAAATTGAGTTTTTCTTGATCTTATAGTGTATAGTATATTACTTCTTTAATCCGTAATGAAGAATACCACGTTTTCGTGTTCCATGATATAATAATGAACTACACTTCTAATGGCGTAGGTTCGATTTTCACTGTTAAATCTAAATTTTCGAAAATTGAGAAAGTTGAAATTTTTAAACACCCTTGTATGTAATTGAAGATCGAATTTTTTTAATTGAATTTTTTTTCAACAATTAATTCTTGAATTAATGTAATGTATAGTTTTCGACAATATCAATCGTTTTTCTCTCCTTTTGAAGATATATATGAAAATTTAAAAACAAGATTTTATCACAACAGGCTCAATTTTTTTCCAGCGATGCAGTGCTAAAAGCAGTGAATAACATGACGTAAACGCTTTTTTGGCCTATTCTTTCGTCATTTTTGTGTTTTAAAATCTTATCATTTTTTTAAAGTTTTCCATAACATACATTATTCAACTCTGAAATGAATTTTTAATGTCTGAGGTCATTAAAATTCACATTATAGATGTTCGATAACATCGAGATTTTCTCAAAAATTGCTGTAATTTGTTTCTCGACAATCTGCATATTGCAAAAGTGTTCGATTCTCTATGTTAATCCAAAAGACTGGTTTCGATCAAGATGTGGGGAGGGGACGAAACTAAAAATTAAAAAAAAAACACTGAAAAACGTAGGGTTTTAACGTTAGAAATACGTTAGCAGGGTATAACAGCTTCAATAAACAATGTGTTTATTTTGACAATACCAAATGAGGAATAAACACGGCGGCCATGGACGTTGTAGAATATTGAAAGAATAAAATAGTATGGTGTATTTGTCCTAGTAGTTTAATACCTACGAAGTGTTTAAACTTTAAATGCAAAGTGTTTGAATCGTTTTATTACTGTGAAATAGGTTCGTGTTGTGCTAAAGATATTAGCTACAGTACCCCTGGCATACATTACTTCCATAATTAACGGAAGCCAAAATGAATTTACAATCCTTATTAATACGTCATGCAGATCATTTAAACAAAATTTAAAATATCATGTATCTTCAGGTGCGAGGGAAGTACTACTCGCGCAACTTTTCTTGAACGCTGGATTGAAGAAATACGGGCTGAGTGGGGGTATAAGTTACAAAGTCGGCCACTAGAGTATTTACAGTAATGTCAGTCTCTGGAAAATCAAAGTCAAACCTGCTACGTGTGCGACCAGGTCATCGCTCTGAGTAGGAAACAGCAGGGACACGAAATCCCTTGAAGGACCTGGACCTGCCTCAGCCATTTATTTGGATAATGGTAATAACTCTGAACAAAAGTTATCGACTATGAAAGCAGCTAGCTGTGACTGTCTTCGATTTCGCGCCAATGAAGTTTTAATGCTTGGAATGTTGTCATCAGTGCTCCTTGCGAGCTTTTGCCTTCAACTGTTCATTGCTTATGGGAGGGGGAAGCAAGGTCATCGTTCAAGTAAAGTTGCGCGAGTAATAGATGTATGACATGTTGGAGATGAAATAATCCAAACAATTTTGTAAAACATCTTGCTGTCATTAGTACCATCAACGTGTTCCTCTCCGGTAGGGCTAATTATTAATAAGAAGATATTATTATTGATTGACATTTAACGGATGTCGACATTTTAATTGCAAAGCATACTTTTTGGGAGCAGGGGCTGCTAAAAAATGTTTTTTTCTTTCTTTTTTCTTTTTCTTTCTTATTTTTCTTTCTTTTTTCTTTCTGTTTTCTTTTTTTCTTTCTTTCCGTTTGTGAGCAACACCAGCTAGCACCTGAAGATCAGGCGAATGCGAAAGCAGTACTCTAACGAACCGACCACAGGACGAGCGCTATCTTTCTTCCACTTCCTTGTCGTATCCTTATCTTATTCATACATATTACTGCTTAAAAGAATACTCTATCACACGTGACCCGTTACCCATCAGGAGAACAGGTTCACATTTCCAATTTTCTGTTTTCACAGCACTGTAGAAAACTGTCGTTCTTCTCCGCGAACCCGCGCGGATACAGATTTTCGGAGAACAAGTATACATATATATTTCGAATGGAAAAGAAATAACAGCTCAGAATTGAGAAAGTATATTCTACAGTTTAATGTTATTATATTTTCGAAAAAAAGGCTCCGAAAGTTTGTGCAGTGTTGTAGTGTATCTATCTCCGTATTAATTAGCTCGTTCTTTGAAGAAAAAAAAAAAGACAGGCTCAACGTAGCTCCACCATAACTTAAATCGCAAACACCAGTAAACACGGATTTAACGAACCGTCCCAAATGGGTTCATTGAACCAATTAGCAAATTCAGCTTCTCATCGTCACGTTTCATCAATCCCACCGACGCGCCAGCGACAGACCTTCCACATCTTCAAATTCCACTGCCGCGAGACTTTAAGAATTTGTAGAACAGAACCATTTTATTCTTCGCGGACCCGCGCAACGAAAAAGGTTTTCCGGGAACAAAGATACTGTTTCTCGCAAACTGACAAATATTATATTTTCGAAAATACGCCCGAAAGCCTGCAATATTTTAGTGTATCTAGCTCGATATTGTTCATCTCGTTCTTCGAAAAAGGCCCTACGATAAACTCAATGAACTATAACGAATATAACGATAGACTCAACTGAAACAAATCCTTAAATGCAATCGCCAAGAAACCATCCGATTTCATGATTAACAACCGTTTCAAACGGATTAATTAAGCAAATCATCTAATTCAGCTTCCCATCTCAAACAATCCCATCGACACGCCAGCGACAGACCTTCTACATTTTTAAATTTCTCTGCGCGAGACTTTAAGAATTTGTAGAACAGAACCTTTTTTAATTCTTAATGGACCCGCGCAACGAATAAGGCTTACCGGGAACAAAGATACAGTTTCTCGCAAATTGACAAATATTATATTTTCGAAAATATGCTCGAAAACCTGCAATATTTTCGTGTATCTAGCTCGGCATGTTTATTTTGTTCTTCGAAAAAGAACCTACGACAGACTCAATATCACTCAAATAAATCTTAAAATGTAACGGCCAGGAAACACATCCGATTTCATGATTTAACGAATCTTTTCAAACGGATTAATTGAGCCGGTCACCAATATCAGCATCCCATCGTCACTTTCTCAAACAGTCCCATTGTCGCGCCAGCAACACACCGGGTCCACTTTCCAGATTCCACTGTCGCAAGGTTTTAAGAATATTATAGAACAGAACTATTTTATTTTTCGCTGACCCACGTTACAAAACACACGTTCCGGCAACAAAGAAACCGTTTCCCGCCAATGTACAAATATTATATTTCCTAAAATATGCCCGAAAGCCTGCAATATTAAGTGTATCTAGCTCTGTATTGTTTATTTATTTTTACGTCAAAAAAGCAGTTAAAAATTGCGTATGGCGTGCTATGGGCAAAAGTGAATTGTGTGCGCATTTTCAAAATTCTGTGATCCTTACACTAAGTCATATACTACTCAAAATTGAAGAAAAAGAAAAAAAAGAGCTCCCATGTAATAAAATCTATTTTCAAGGATAAAAAGGCAATAAAGTTTGGCTCTTATCCATGTTCTCCTTCGGAATACGTCCTGCCGCGACATGGAAACGATAATTTGAATAACTGTATTTCCCACTGAATTCTAGAAGACGTGCACAGAAAATGAAGTTACATTTATGTCCAGAAGCAAAACAAGGGGCCATCTCAGCATTTGCTCAATGGATCAGGGAAACTGGACGAAAAAACCTGATCGAGATGGGATTGTTTATCTCGTTCTTCGAAAAAATATCTACGACAAACCCATTATCACCCAAACGAAACCTACGATGTAACGGCCAGGACACTAACACAATTTCCGACTTTAACGTACGCGGTTTCATTTATCCAATTACCCAAATTCAGCATCTCATCGTCATGTCAAACAGTCCCCCTGTGGCGCCAGCACTCTCCGACAGACCGGGTCCGCTTTTCAAATTCCACTGCCGCGAAGTTTTAAGAACATTGTAGAACAGAACCACTTCGGACCCACGCGACAAAACAGACGTTCCGGGAACAAGGACGCCGTTTCCCGCAAACTGACAAAAGAATAGTTAAGCGTCCATAAACGTTTTTTTTTCCCCCTCGACGCGTTCTTTTTTCGTGCTCGCGGACTCGCTGTTTCTCACAGGGCCACCGAGGCGATTCGCCGTCGGTACTAACACGCAGGGAATGCGGCATCGCAATGTGGCAGGTCGTTCCTGCGGCGGCAGGGCGCCGACTGCCCGTTGGCGTAAAAAAAATAAAAATAAAAAAAAAAGTTGGCAGTAATGAGAAATAATATGAAATGAAAGGCGCCGACTGGCCATCAGTTCATTTTTCATCTGCGCGAAGTGTTTTTCGCTCAATAGTTTGGAAGCGAATCGTGCCTGCGTCAGTCTGCTGCTACATTTATAAAGTATGCTTAAAAATGCGATAAGAAAATAGTTTCAGTAATGTTGAAAGGTTTCGAAGTTGTTTTATTGTGTTTTGAGATGTGTTATTCTTCATTATTATTCATGCGATGGTGAAGCAAATGCTCGTGAACTTGCGTAGCAAAATTGTCTGCACATAATGCGCGTATGTCGCGTATATTTCCATGTAAATACATGTTTTTACAGGAACTAGATACCTGCATTCAGTTGCATTTTTTAAGTTTACAAGACATTCTGAATGAATTAGAACTATTTTTATTTTACAAATTTTTGCAAATTTTAGTAGTATTATATTTTTTACTTATTACGACATAATTCTTACTATTTCGCTACATTTTAATATATTTATACGTCGAAACGGAACATTCCAGATGCGCGTTTGTAATATTTGTTATGGAATCATCTTTCTTACAAATCAAATGTAATGCTTTTATTACCACCATACCTCCCGCCATGATTTGTCAAAACTCCCCCCCCCCAACTACTGCGTACTTGCGAGGCAAGGATGAGCGGATTTTTATGAACGAAAGTAATTTCAACCACGTGCTTGTTCAAGTTTCAAATAGCAAATTCGTTACTCGATCGAAAACTAACAAATATTGTTACCAATAATTGTCGCGTTGCTCAATTTGGAGGGTGGGGTACATACAATTTAAATCTTCCCCCCGCGGGATCGATCACTCGCTACACTGTACTACTATTCACTTGTATACCGGCTCCTCTTAAACATTGTATTATAAACTATGAACGTATTTTATATTTCGAATAAAATTCTTATATGTGGTGAAGTTCTAGTGTATAATTACTTCAGTAGAGACAGAACCTACTTTCAGCCACTCCGAATACTTGTTAAGATCTGAGCGGTGACGTTCTATGTTCGGAAAATGCTTGTAGAAAACAATTTTAAACACAATAATGATTTCTTATTTTACAATATTTTTTTAATTTTTTATTACATATTTTGGAAAAAATAAGTACGTATATGTGTACATATTTTGCTTTTTTATTACAATTAATTCCGTTCCCTATTGATTATATTTTACAATACTACTTTATTTGAAGGCTGCTTACATCATAGTAGATTTAAATTCAGTGCATTCTAACTCATGCCGCAATCGCTGATTGCAGCTACAGAAGAACGTGGAGACTAACCTTCGTAAGTATGTAGGTTTTCTTAAAATAAAAAACCTTAAGTAACATTCCTGAAACAAAATGAAGAGGAAATGGGATAATCCAATTGTCGGAGATAACACAGAGAAAGGGTTACATAGAGCTGAATGATAAATCCATAAATATAATTGGAGAAGGCATGGATCTGCTTAAGGAGGAGAAATATGATGATGATGATGATGATGATGATGATGATGATTCCCCCTCCCAGGAAACATTCGTCTGATTCCCAACCATGGAGATTGAAACCTCGAAGTAATGAAAGCTCAGAGAGAGAGAGGAAAAAATCCGTTTGGAAACTCATTCCAAGAAACCCTGGACGCGTGTAAAGCCAGCGTACTCGATGGGCTTGCTCTCTCTCCGGATGACTATTCAAGAGGTAAGGCGCGCAGTATGTGTACAGCCTGTGACGTCGCCGCTAATGGATACGAGGAGGCGGCGGTGGTTTCTCTGCTTCTTTCGTTAGCTGCCCGTCTCGTTCCAGGCCTCTCCCTGCCGAGGCGCCTTCTCCCTGCTGCCAACGGTTTCTGTAGAAAGTCTTTTAGAAATTCCAGCTAACGCGTTGGATCGAGAAGCATTGGGAGAAGGTTTCTTGCAGGTCGTGAAAGCAAACGTTTTTAGTTAATTGTGAAGGAAAGGTGCCTCCGAATGTTTGAATTTTTTACACCCTTCACTTATTTATTTATTATACACAAAAGAAACATTACTGGTAAATTTTTAAGTGAACGCAAGTATATTTCCTCCCTACAACATTCTTGTTAATATTTAACATTCCGTTATGTTAAACATATTAGGTTGCGTAATAAAATGCATCACAAGAATGCTTGTTTTGTGGTATAATGTATTATTCACAAATTAAGGAAATAGGCTGGAGAAAAGAAAATTCAGTATTGACTTCGAATCTAATGCGCACCAAATGTAGTACTCAAAATCGTGCCGCGCATTAGATTCGCGAGGGAATAACGGTGATTCACGCTTGTAATTTGTTGTATTAATAAATTCATTTTGAATGTGTACTTTCCGTATTTCATGTTTTCTTCTTTAACTATGTGTTACGCGACATTAAAAAAAATCAATTCTATAATCTGATGGTGTATGTATACAACAAATGCATTGTTGTATTACATAAATTTAAATAAAACACCATACAATTATTTTGTCATTGGTGCCCATTAAATTCGATACAAATCCTTTTTTCATTATTTTAAGTTACAAAAATGGGGTGTGCTTTAGATTCGATGGCGTTTGAAAAAAAAAAAAAAAAAAACCTACGGTGTACATTTCTCAGAATTTCTTTTCCACTTGAAGTTCAAGTTTTGGAATATAACCTTTTTCTATTTTCTTTTCTTCTCTTTTTTTTTTCTTTTTATTTTTTCTTTTCTTTCTTTCTTTTTTCTTTTTCTTTCTTTCTCTCTTTCTTTATTTCTCTATATCTTTCTTTTTCGTCGACGTTCAGTAAACTGGAGCGCGCATTATTAAAACTTATCATTCTTCGCCCATACCACTTACTTTCCTGCTGGGAAGAGTTTTGAAGCATTTCCGAATAAAGTGCACAATGCCTGTTTACGCAAGAGACAATGAAAATAAGAAAGATAATAAGTCCCGAAACCGCATATTCCTACCAGTAAAAACAAGGAAATTACAAGCATTTAAAAGCCTTTAGGAGTGCAAATGTCTCTGCGGGGCGTAAAGGAACTTACAACACCTGTAAGCTTTATCGTGGTTTTGTTACGTCAAACAATGTACAGTTTCATTTATCTTGCTGAGTAAACCGACAATGCCTCAGGGGCATTTATCACAATCACGTATTAGACGGAAACGAAATGACTTCTATGTAGTGTTAAATTGAAATAATTTTAATTGCATCCTTCATATCCCCGCCCGCCCCAATTCGCCCAACCCCGCCCCATCCCCCACGCCCCATCCCCGACGCCCCATCCCCCACGCCCCATCCCCCACGCCCCATCCCCACGCCCCATCCCCCACGCCCCATCCTCCCGCTCCGTACTCCCGCCCCATACCCCGCCCCATACCACCGAACTGCCCCGCCACGCCTCGCCCCAACCCGACCTGCCTCGCTCCGCCCCGCTCCATCCACCCTCCCCGCATTGTCCCTCCCCGTCCCTAATTACCCTACCCCGCCTCGCCCGTCCCGCTGCAAAACGTATCCAGATAATATTTAAAACCCGTCATTGGTAATACTTCTTCGTAGTATGGGAGGAGTAAAGGAAATTAATCTTGTGTGTGTGAAACAATCATTCAAAAGGTTTAAAACTGCGAGTGTCTATCATTCAGAGGTACTCGCGCTGGCGACTGGGGAGTCTTATCTCATTGACCACGCCCCCTTCCTTCCCCAACGTGCCATGAGCTCCCATTTGACACCAGGTGGTGTGTGTGTGTGTGTGTGTGTGTGTGTGTGTGTGCTGAGGCGTTGCAGAATGCGGGTGACAGGCGCACCGTCTGTTGAGAGGTGGTAGGTGGCGTGCTGACGTGGAGAGCTCTTGAGGGGACAGCGTGTCGTGGTGCCTCTTGGGTGGGGGAGGAGCCTCTCGGGGCTGTGGACGGTTATGGGCGCCAGAGGGAGTCATCTTGACACTCCGTGAGAAATGCAAAACAAACATTTCCACGAGAGGTCTTTGTTAGTGATTTTAGTTAACTTCCTCGTCTCGTTGATGTCTTTTTTACGCGGCGAGACTCGGCCAATCGGGCCAGCTCTTTCGTCTGACCACGCAAATTTCCTTATGCTCCCTTCACTATCTAGCGGAAAAAGAAGGTATTACTCGGGCGACGAAACAGGCGATTTGTATTTTTTCTCTCAGAGCCTTCTGTTAGGCGTGCTGGTGTCTGTTTTTTTCGGACCTAAAAATCTACTGCGTCGGTCTGGTTTGAACCCGCAAACTTGGGTCCAACAGCTCGATACGCACCAATGACACATTTATCACTCTTATACTAGTACATACGGAGTACACAGAGGTCTCTGAATAAATGTTACGAATTTCAGGGTGGGTGGGTGGAGGGGTCTAAAAATGTTCACATATGTTGGACATTTCATATAACGTAGTTACCCGTGTGATATTTTTCCCCTGCTTGCACAGGTGTTTGACAAATTCGTTGTCTGCGGTCGAACGTGACGTGCCATACACCTGTGTCTTACCTAACAATCAACGGCACATGTATGTGTGACAGTTACATGAAATTTCCCGTTATATGTTCATTTGCAAAAAGTAATCGTTTTCGACCCCTATAGATTGATTGATTTTTTCGTTTCTCTAACTCGAGCCTAGGACCTGCCGATCAGAGGCGCTGCAGTGACATCAGTTGATGCACTGAGCTACCGCTCCCGGTCGACCCCTATACCTGGTATAGAAGCTTGTAACCTATATTCTGAGACGCATGTAGTCAGTGATGGAACCAGGATTTTGCTATGGAGGACTATAGGTGTAGTGTCCAAACGATATTTTCTAATAAAGAATCTTTCATTTGTGTTAAATTTGAAATTATTTTCCTTTGTAGATTGAGGTATTTATAATGTATTCAACTGATATTTCGCATGACTTTCGTCTTCTTTCATTTAGTACAAAAAATATAAAAACTACTATATATTTCCTGATACGCAAAAATGTTTTCTTAAAATTCTTGTCATTCTGGCAAGCAGCCGAGAGGATATTATTTTCCCGAATGAAGAAAGTTAAACCGTAGCTTATCAAAACAAAATTTTAATTTTTAATTTATTTACTTAACTAAAAATTAATAAAAATAATAAAAATTAACAACTTTAAATTTTAATAACTTCATATTTCATCATTTTTCTCATACACATTTTTCACATTAGGTAGATCATAGTAGCATTCACCAGTTGTGGCTTCAGTGAATGTTCAAGTGAACAAATGAGGCTTTTAAATTGATTAAAGTGTGATTACAATTTATTGTAAGGGACTAAAGTGCAATTTTAAAGTTAGGGCCCGCCTCACCACCGACTAAACTATCTTTCTTGTGTTTCATGACGACTCATATTCGTTAAGAAGGTGTTTTAAATTTTTAACAGCATTAATTTATATTTCATCTTTGCTAATTACTTCCATAGTACACGGAAGGGTCGTCAGGTAACTTGAGAAGCAGGCACACGAATACGCGTTTACATTTCTTGATAATTTCCGCCCCCGTTAGCTAACAGTCTTTTCATTGTATACTTTTCGCAAAGGGTAATTCGCTTACTAGGTCAAATATTGAAGGATCAAATATCACGGTTTCTCAGGCAGCATTCCTTTGCTGAATATGTGAGGTGATATTAAAGTAAATTTTTAATCAGACGTAAGCGTAAATGACAGAAGATTTAAGAACGACATTGCCAAACATAATCATTATGTAGAGCGTGTTCTCTTTGATACGGAATATATTTGTGTGGCTTTTTTCACTTACGTACTTTAGTCTATTTCATTTTACATTATGACAGCGTTGTCTGGAACTAGACGTTCCAATTTGAATAAAATCATATTTAGTTATTTATTTTTAGACATTAACTATCCCGTAACTGGCAATTGGCCTCCTAATACAGGGTCAATTCTACAAGGTCTTGCAGGAGGGCTTTCAGCCCTTATTATTGTGTATGTGCTTACAATTGAAATTTCAACAATACAATTGTACAATTTTATGTTCTAGTAACAATTTAAATTCTGCTTGTTAATTTACTGATAGAATAAGTCCTAATGAAATTTGTCTGGTTAAACAAATTTACATTTTTAAAAATTTTATTTTATGTATGACTTCCACTTCGTATATCTTCGTATCTTCGTATATCGTATACCTTCGTATATCTTATCTTCGTATTATATCTTGAGTCTTGTTCATTGGGCCCTGCCGTCTCTTTGAAGCTGTCCTGCCATCTTTCCTTCTGGCTCTCTTGACGTCTCCAAACTGATCTTGGGTACCACGTTATTGCATGTTCCCATCGGTAATCTTTTTCCAAAAGGAAACTAGTGGAAATACGCGACCTCTCGCGAAACTTTTCCTCTTAGTGTCGCTAGTTATTACTCAGCAATCACTCATAATTTTTTATGTGCATGACGTAATTTAAAGGTCTAAGCTTGGGGCATACACTGCACTGAAAAGGAATGCTCGAATATTGGATGTAAAGGACAGATTCGAAAATAAAATTGAACTTTGCAATTTTCAAAATTTCAGAGGTTTGAGTGAAAATCAGAACTAAATCATGTTTCTAAATGTAATCTTCTTCTCCAGTTAAAAAAAAAAGCGGCTACTTTCTGGAAAATTATGAAAATATCCTTCGAGGGACGCATGAGCAAAAAAATGTACGAAAGTAAGAAAATGAAGGGTATCTCAGTGAAGCATAGCTCAAAGCCGACTCAAGCGAAACGATTGTTTGAATGCACGAAAAAACAAAAATGAGTGTTGGCAGTGGTAAGATGAACTGTATAATGGGAAATGTTTAGGGAATACTAGCATTTTGAGGCGAGCATGTAATAAAGCAGTCTCCGCCATTTTGAGACCACATTCATTCTTAGTGAGTCACAAGTTTTTAAAACGTGGGTGGCCTGTTGCGTTTATCGGCTGCGAGGTACGGCGTCAGAGGCGGCGGCGGTTATGCTGACGATTGCGACTGTAGTGCAGGATGCCCGCTGTCCGGGAAACACGTGAAACCAGGTGAAATCAGAGAATTTCCTTGCTCTGGAAAAGTCAGGGAATTTGAAGCAAAGTCGATAAAGTCAGTGAAAATTTTGAGCTTTCTGTTAGTAATGGGTGGTAATTCAAAAAGCGTTAGTTGGTTAAGTTGACTCAAAAAAAAAAAATCTATAATTTCAATCGTTTCGCTTGCGCGTCGACGAGGCTGCGATCCTCGCTTCCGCGATTAACTTAAACATCCTTGAGTCCAGCCAACGCAAAATATCTAACCTCCACCAAAATCGACACAAGGTGCGTCTTGATTTGTATATACCCTTACGTAGCTGTTATTGATTGATTTTTCGTGTTTCCGGGCGCGTCTACTGTTTCGGTCATTGGTCCCGTTAGTGTAGTGCATGTTTTTTTTCTTGGGAGATGGCGGTATCTTCCCCCCGCTGGATGGTGAGATCCGGCGCCGACCTACCGTTGGCTAGTGGGGTTTCCCCCTAACCAAGACTCTCCCACAGCGGGCACCGCCCCAGCCGGGACAAGCTCTAAGCTCCGACCGGTCTCCCGGAATATGTGGTAGTGTAGTGCATGTTAGTGTAAGTGTGTGTGCAAAGGGAGAGGATAGGACAAGGAAGAGGAAGGACAGATCGCGCGCGGTCCGTGGCCCGTTTGGTAGGGTACTGCTCCGGCATTCGCCTGGTGTTGATCGTAGAAACCACGGAAAACTACCGATCAGAGCAACCGGCCGCTGGAATTCTCCTCCAGACAGCGACTGAATTCGACCTAGCTGAAAAGCTAGTATCGAAAATCCTGCCGCCTTTAGGACTCGAACCTAGGACCTCCCGGTCAGAGGCGCTGCAGTGGCATCAGTCGATGCACTGAGCTACCGCTCCCGGTCGGAGCTATTATTAATTATGTATATAGTTCTACGCGCAGAAATGAAAAGAAAACCCTGCAGCCTCCGGCTATGCGAGAGGTGCCTATCGTTTTGATAGATACCCAGGAACTTGGAGCTCCAAAATACTGCAAGTAATCCAAAATCAGTTCCTGCGCACCATCACGAATGCCCCATGGTACGTCTCCAATGCACAACTCCGATGCACAACTCCGATGCACAACTCCAATGCACAACTCCAATGCACAACTCCAATGCACAACTCCGATGCACAACTCCATGCACAACTCCAATGCACAACTCCAATGCACAACTCCGATGCACAACTCCAATGCACAACTCCGATGCACAACTCCGATGCACAACTCCGATGCACACCTCCGATGCACAACTCCGATGCACAACTCCGATGCACAACTCCGATGCACAAGAATTCCAGATTGAACCTATTACCAACCACATTATTTTTTTATCCACCCACTTATCCCTAAACATACCAAATATACCCAGACTAACCCCGCTAAGACCCAACTCACAGAACGCGCTTTGAAAATAAATTTCCTTTCCATACATTCCTAAATAAATTCTCAGATCTCGGTCCAAAGTGGAGATGTTGTACAAACTTGTTGTTACTACCACACTAGTAGTAATGTAAGTTGTATTTTCAGATTATTTGTAAGATAATAGTAAGTAGATATAAGCAACTATAAGAAATGTAGAGTGTATTAACACTATCTTTGTATTGTACTATCCAAAAGAAAATAAAGAAATAAAAAAAATAAAAGGAAAAATCCAGAACACAATGAAACAGTTTCGATTTCGATTAAAAAAATAATTTGGTTGTGTTATTCTCCTCACCTATTCTCATACCGACGAAGCGAACCCACTGAAATCTCATACTCGCTCCGCCACTGTTTATGTCGCAGCTGACGTCATGCGACATAAAGGCTCCACGGAAGGAACAAATCGCCTCAAGGGTTGTGTCCGGAACAGCCACTGTTTTGATATTCTTGATGTGTAAAGAACTTTTGTACAACGTATACACCATAGTTTGTTATTGCGGTATTCATGAGGTCAGTTTTTGTCAAAATATTTAATTTATTGCTGTGGTATATTAGAGTATTTTATTAGTTGCTCTTGAGCCGTGAATGTGCTTTTGGAAAACTTCTGTGTCGTTTACTTCAGCAGCATTTGTGCTGCAGCAAGCCACTCGTTTTTTTCTTCGTTATAAACGCGCATTCCAAGTTTTTTAAAGCTTTTAGCTGTTTATTAAAGGTAATAGCACGAGAGCTTTGGAAATCTATACTAATAAAAGTGAATTCAACGACATGTAACCGACGTCGATACTACAAAATGTAGTGCATGTAGTGTATGATATGACATTTTTACAAGATCTTCAGGATTGTTGCAGTGTCGTAGCCAAGTTTGCTAAAGATTAACTGAACCCAAAAAAATAAATAATTTAAATAAAATGTTTGTAGTTGCACCGAGACCATTTTTCGCCTCTCGTTTAAAGCAAGTGGTTCTTGATATATTCCGCCAGAGCCCAGTCGTGCTGCAGCAAAACTGGTACCTAATTTATTCGCTAGAGGCAACTAGCGGTGCATAAGATAACAGAAATTCCATCTAATAGCAGTGTGTTGTAAAATAAAATGAAAGAAAATTATAGTATTTTATTAAAATTTGAACCAATTACTCAAAAATAATAAAATTAAACGCCGTGGTTTATATAAAATTGATATTTTTCCTCATTCGCATGGATTGAATATGAAGAAACCCCGAGCAACGCCGGGTATTTTGCTAGTTATCGATAAATCTCGGACTCGCGTAGCGAGAAGGGGATTTAGCTGAGAATTTCCAAAGCACGAGTGATAATTAATAGGACTATTTCACGAATGAAATTACGTCAAACAGTTCCAAATTGCGCCCAATATTGAAAATAACTAAAAGTATGTTAAAATGCTATAGTACATACGCTGTTTATTGCACGTCAACACTGCGATCGATACATACTAAGAGTGTGACGTGTATTCAGTGTGTGTGCCGCCGAAGATGAGTCGCAACTTATTAGTGACCTCTAGGGAGTTTCAAACTTTCAGTTTGGACTGTTATTTACCAGGAAATCTGTCTTTTATCCCGAAATTCGCTGAAATGCTCACGAGCGTCTCAGAAACCTTAGATTACACAGTCACAATGGCTGACATTACAATTTTTGAACGAAGAAATCTAATAGGCTAACAGTTATAGGTATGCTCAGGAATTCTATGGAAGACATTTGTTGCATATCGTGAATATTATTTGAAGTACCATTAAAATAATATTAAAATTGATGAAATACGCGAAAAATGCATTAAAAATGACGGACAAAGGTAAAAAATGACTTATTAGTCGTAATCGTGGAAAAATGAAAAAAATGACGCATAGAAATGGACAATTTCCTTTTGTAATAACATAAAATGAATTTCTATACTAACGGCATTTTTGTGAAGTGAAAAAACAACAACAAAATATTCCATTAAAATTCACCCCCTAATATTAATATATGTGTATTATTTAACTAAACTACATTATACATAAACTATATTATCTATCTATATATTTTAAAAAAAAAATGGTATTCTGCCATGGCTTCGTTTAGAGCTTCTACTGAACCGATTTAAGTATTTTTTTCCTTTAAATGAAAGAATGTGATCCCTAGATGTGTTATCAGATATTGTTTGTGTTGATTCACCAACATTTACGGTGTAAATTAATGAATCAAATCATTCTTTAATAGTACGCTTATCAATAGTCAATTGTTTTCTACCAAAGTATGGCTGTTTTAAAATTGAGACATATATATATATATATATATATATATATATATATATATATATATATATATATATATATGAGTCGATAGATGTGAGACCCCGCCGCTTCATGGTGGCGCTGCTTGATGTTTTGTTTTGATTGTTGAGATTTGTTCACAATTCGTCAAGGTTGTACTGAAGTAGTGAAGTTGTTCACAGGTTATGTCGAATTCCGAATCATTGCCCACGCGCCCCAAAAGACGCAAACATAGTACATTGACTGGAAGCAGGGAAAGAGAAACTTGAATATGTGTCGTGATAATGAGGTCATTTCGTTTTCTGTTGGGTCATTGTCTATGAAATGTCAGTTTTGTTCTGCTTTGTACTTGCCATGTGAGAGAAATTCTGTAAACGAGTTCACTCTGTTTGCTTAAATGGAAAAATAAGTTTACCTTCGAGCTATATGCCAGAAGAAATCAAACAGTTGTTTATAGGAGATTATGACACATCAAAAAACTTTAGAAATAATATCCGTCAATATAATAGTGCTCTTTCTTTTGTGTAATTTGGTGCCGATATTGCATTGCCACCTGGTCATGGGCCATACGTGTCCAAAATTTTGGAAACTCCACATCACAGAATATCTTCGTTATACCCTGAAGATCCATACAATGCAACATATTGTGAACATTAGTCTGGGCACAGTATTTTACATTATCTCAGATCACACAGTCAAATTTTGACGGGTTCTCACCAGTTTAACTAAAATTATTTAACAAAAATCTATGATGACCTCCCTTCCAAATTCATTGGCTGGACCCGCCCCCTGAGCGGGTGGACAGTGCGCGTGCAGCGGCCCCGTGACGCTCGCCACGCGCCTAATGAAACAAGTGCCGCCCGCCCGCTAAGGAAGCACCACTCGGCCGCGCTGCATGACTAACGAGGCGCTCGCCCAATTGTCTTACCCCCTCTCCCACTCGCCGGGTGGGAGAAAGCAAGCGGGGAGAAAGCGAAGGGGAGCGGTGGAAGAAAGACATGCCGCGGCATGGAGAGGCGAGGTCGCTAAGCCTCAAGGGACGTAGCTGACTCGGCTCCGAAGGGTCGCGGGTTCGAATGCCGCCTCGAGCACGGATGTTTGGGTGTGTTCGTGTTGTCCTTACGTGTTCTTCCTTCAGTTCCCCCTGCAGCGCCTCTGACCGGGAGGTCCTGGGTTCGAGTCCTGACGGCGGCAGGATTTTCGACACTAGCCTTTCAGCTACGTCGAATTCAGTCGCTGTCTAGAGGAGAATTCTAGCGGCCGGCTGCACTGATCGATAGTTTTCCGTGGTTTCTCCGATCAACACCAGGCGAATGCTGGAGCAGTACCCTACCAAACGGGCCACGGACCTCGCGTGATCTGTCTTTCCTCTTCCTTGTCCTATCCTCTCCCCTTACACACACACTAACAGGCACCACACTATCACATATTCCGGAAGACCGGTGGAGAGCTTAGAGCTTGTCCCGGCTGGGTCGGTGCCCCGCTGGTGGGAGAGTCCTGGTTAGGGGGAAACCCCAGTAGCCGACGGTAGGTCGGCGCCGGATCTCGCCATCCAGTGGGGGAAGATCACCGCCATCTCCCAAGAAAAAAACATGCACTACACTAACGAGACTAATGACCAAAGCAGTTGACGCGCCCGGAAACACGAAAAAATCAATAAATTCAATTTACAGTTAAAACCATCAGAGTGGTCGCTACATGACCAAAAAGCGACCTTAAAAGGAAAGGTATGGAGACCATATTGTACGTCTCGTTTCGAACGAGACAGCCTCGTTTTTTAGGCCTGCCCCTGTCGACCGTCATTTTACGAATTTTGTCTCGTTTTTTGGAAATCAGCCCTGTTTCCCTGGCTTTACGTTTATTTATTTTATTTATTTTTTTACTTTCTCACCCTTACGAAGGTTCTTCGTGCGAAACGAAAGTTATGTAGTCGGGCAGTGGAAAATGGCGACTTTTCGGCTGAAAAACTTATTTCTGGGCCCTGGAAAAGAAAAGAACTGGTTAAATCCAGTTGCTTAATATAGAAAAATACATCCTCTTAACACGTGATGTAGCCGGAATCCATATTTTTGTGGGTCATAGATATGTAAAAATCGATAGACGGCAAAACGTCTGTCTGTCCGTGTGTGGTCTACGCTAACGCTTTAACTGTAACAAAAATGACAATCCCCGATCGATCTGAATGAACTCGTGACTTACGTAGTGTGAAACTGATATTTGGATTTTTGGGGGTACTTTACGAGAAACGAGCATTTTACGTTCTTAAGCGTCGGCCCGAGTTGGATCCGTACGGCGCTTGGTGTGAGTGGCGTGTTGGTATGAGTGACGGCGAGTTAACTTTCGGGATCTGAATTGGGGATTCGGAGCGGAAAAATGTATGCTGGTTGAAAGCACTTTTTCTCGCTTATGTAGTAGTATAATATGGCGGAGTAGTTAGAAATAATGTGAGAAAGAATGTGCGGTTGTAGTACCACTAGTTTATTTAAGCAGTTGTAAACTATATAATTGTAACAGAAATAGTAGAGGCTCTGAAGTTGTATTTGAAGAATAAGAATTTAAACAACAAACATCTGTATGGGTGTACGTGAGTACACAAATACGCATATAGTGATCAGGTGCCACTGGCGCCGGGTAAATTAAATGGCCACCTCGGGCAAGAGTATTCTAAGAAGAGTTCAATTGGGTGACCGCGTGTAGCCAATGTCTCGACTGTGTTCTGTTCCCGCAACCGCATGAAATTGATAGCCGAAAATGGTCGAAACGACAGATCAAAGCCACCGATAGCCATTAGAAGTTCGAAATTCTTCTCCAAACAGTGGTATTGTTTGACGGGGCTGTTTACTTGTCGTCCAAAGTCAACATATCCGCTCCCGAGACGGTGTATTTGTTGGATCAGCCGGATCATTCATTTTTGAAGTCCGACCCAGATGTTCAAACCATGAGATGGACGACATATTACCACGAAAGTTAGTAGCGCAGCATATACAATATTTATAATTGACGTTTTACAAACAAGTAAAAAACGGACACTTTTTTTCAACCATTTTTATTGAAAATATTTTGATTACTGCAACCCAAAGAGAGAGAGAAAAAGTAAATTATTTTCTTCACATTGACTACGTCCAGTTAATTCTTCTTCTTCTTCTTCTTCTTCTTCTTCTTCTTCTTCTTCTTCTTCTTCAGTGCTGAACCCTCCATGGATTCTGGTATGATATCCGCATATTCTCACTTCTGTGGAAGCGCGGAAGTTGTACTCTTCGTCATGGGATAGCCAAATACGGAGGTGCGATAAACCCTTCGCCAGATCATGGGGTATTGCCTAAAGTTCGCTTCACGCCGTTTGTACCTTCTTCTCTATTTGATGGAGGGTGGGGGAGCAGCCCGAATCGTGGTCTAATGGTGAGAGTAGGAACTGGATGAGGAAGGAAGGATCGCGCTATCGATGGCCCGTTGCGTTGGTGTTGCTTACGGGTATTTCATTCCGTGTGTGCCTCTTGCCCCCTTTAGTTGATGGGGAGTTCGAGATCATCCCGTCGCCCTGCCTTACGAGTGGTTGGAGGGGACAAGATAAGAGAGGGAAGGTTGCGCGTGGTCTATGGCCTGGCGACTAAAGAACTGCTTTGGTGACTGACTGGAACTGATCAGAGGAATCCGCCGAAATGGCCATTCAGAGCTTCTATTAGCTGTTCCTGCAATTGATGGCAGCCCATCGGATTAGGAACTTAGAACCTTCAAAGATTCGTTGGGGTCTGTCTTTTTCAGCGGTCTTTTGTACGGGGTTAGCGAAAACAAGCCGGAGGATGCCGTTACCAAGTTTCGAGAATATTGACCCAATCAGTAGAATGTAACTCCTGAACTTTAACCTAGATCTAATTAGTATAAGAGTATGTTGACCTATATCTAATTAATATAAGCCTTACATTTGAAGATATAAATCTCAATTTTCTCCATAATTTTCCGTATTTTGATAATTTTCCACTCTGTTTTCGTCAAATTTCACCTAAGAATATTTGTTAGGATCCATCTTTTTTGTGTGGTCGAAAAAGTATGACATTAACTTACATATTGCTAAAACTATCGTCTTCTTATAAATCGAGGAATTAGCTAATTCAATTTTCTTCCCTGTTTCTTCTCTACTTCTGTCACTGGTCATAATCCGACTTAAATAAGACATTTTCTCATCCTGTTCCAAAAGAGACTGCACAGCATTGAATAGAAACTGCTCCACGGCCTATTACTTGAGGTGCAACTGCTTTCGTGGATATTTTAGCTCTATGGAAAATCGATTTTCACTTTCCGATGCGTCATAAAATCGGCCGTTAAGTTTTGATTAACTGCCGAGCCGAAGATTTATTCCTTGATTTCGTTTATCGGCTGTATGCAAATAATTCAAAAGATCCATTAGCGTCCTTTGACATTCCAGGCCTTTTGAAATCGAAGAAGTGCTCGTCAAAGGAATGATGCTTATTTCTGCCGTCGAAAGAAACGTCTCGCCCGTGAATTATTTGTTCACGACGAAGACGATGTCGACGATTAAGTCGATGGTTTATGAATGATGATGATCTATTGGGGAAAGTTCTCGCGTGCTCGAATTATTTATGCATGGACGCCCACGTTTGTTGAGACTATGGCAATCGCTTTGTGGTTGGGACGCAGACAACACAAACCTTTCCATCTACTTTTGTGTGATTGCTGAACGTTTCGTTATGTACAGAACAAAGCTTTATGACCATAGTTGAATGAGTGAATGAATGATCTTGATGGACCGATGATGATGAATGCATGAGATGAATGATGAGTGGCAGGGGATCGGGAGAACCTGTACAATAAATCTGCGCCGATTTTAACTTTAGATTAAATTTAATGTACAAATATAACAATTGGGCAGATGATGCCCGGTGGCAGAATGCAAAATTACAATTACAAATAAAATAATAATAATAAAAAATAAATATAAACAAACTAATTGACTTTGTCATTTCCTATATATGCAGATGGCATTTACATTCCTATACTAAACATTAAAATGCATATACACTAACATATAAATGAATAAACACATATTATTATACTAAACATTAAAATGCATATACACTAACATATAAATGAATAAACTTACATATTACACAAATATACATACATACAAACAAACATATACGCATGTATACATAGACGAAGGAACCCTCACATCACTTCAAATGAAATCACTTCACTTCACTTCACTGCACTGCATATAACTTTATCTAAATATTAATTGTTCAATACTTTTTACTGTAGACTACGCATAATCGCAATATATTAAGCTCTTTTTAACGTACAAGTTTACATCAAGTCTCATGGCATTTCTGACGGTGTAGTTAGACTCCCCTGGAGAAGATTCATAGACAGGAGAATAGGGCTTTCAGTCTCGACGGTGGATTCATTTTCTAAATGAGCTTGGTATGCTGGTGGTTCATATCTGCATTAAGGTTAATCTCAGCATAAATAAATGGAAAAGCAAAAACGCTTCAGTGAAAGCTATTTGCATTCGTTGTCCCAAAAGAGTCCAGCACAATTTTCACAACTTACATAGTTCATATCATTTGACTTTAGATTTGTTTGGTAAGTGCCTATCCTCTGGCCTAGAAAGACAAAATTAAAAACTTTCAGAATTTAATCATATCAATGAACAAGTCTGATAGTGCCTCAAAGTACCCATTTGGTTTTTACTCGTCGAAAAACGTCTATTCATCTTGTAAAATACCTAAATGCTATTCGAAGAACTGCAACTGCTTTTTATGCAGAAAGTACGCACTTGAAATCTGTATTAAATAAAACTAGTTCGTTAGTGTACTGTATATGAAATAAGCACCTGCCACAAGCGTTGAAATCACTATGTCATTTCCTGCATATAAAAAGTATTGTGAGTGAAAATAGTCATTAATGTTTATGATTTACATTCCTTTCTTCGTTTTAATAGTACACGTGCTTTGCGTACAGTTTTAAGAAAACAGTTTGAAGTAAAACTAAATGTTTATGACAAAGATTTTTTTTCATGCCAATTTATATTGCCTATTAAAGAAATTATACAGTATTTGAGAAGCCAAATATGGGAGTTTAGAGCTTAAAAATTCGGCGTCTAGTTATTACAATGTCTAGTTAATTCGTCTATTGAGCTTTTCGCGTAGAGCTGCTAAAGAAGTTAATTGCTCTTTCTCGCGCCAATAAGCAATTTCGTTCCGTTTAAT
Source organism: Teleogryllus oceanicus (assembly GCA_964035755.1). NCBI lineage: Eukaryota > Metazoa > Arthropoda > Insecta > Orthoptera > Gryllidae > Teleogryllus > Teleogryllus oceanicus. The sequence goes on from CAXIVR010000013.1 coordinate 54,570,928, forward strand.
GATCTCAATTAAAGGCTCAGAACAGGTCGTTAGAGGGTATTACGCTTAATAAGTTTCTTTCCCTCACTACCTCTTTATTTAGTGTGCTGGGAATACTGACTAAGTCTCGGAACTCAGATCAGTAGATTGCGTATTCTTCCGTATCTGTCCATGTTATAATCGCTGAAATGGTGCTTGGGTATTCTCAGATGAAATCTCGTTTTGTGTATTAACATAATATTTTTTTAACTAATGAAGCTATCACGTTTCTGCTTATTGTCTGCGAGGTAATTTTGAATTTCGAAGAAATATCATTGGACAATTATTTTTGATGACGAAAGATTGTTCAAACACATCCAGCCCTTTGAGTACCGACAACAAAATATCAAAAAGTTTTTTGAAAAAACTGAATACCGTTACATTTGCACTGGATATGGAAAAATGAAAAAAAAATCGGGCTTACTGAAAGATGAAACAGCTCTTGGCAAAGTATTTCAACACAATAGTGCATCTCCATTTTTTTTGGGGGGGGGGGGTAAACATTATATTTTAGTATCAATGAATTGACATATTCCCTTTACAATAAAAATGATGTGCTTTGGGAAGTGTAACTTAATATCAGTAGCAAGAAAGTCCATTGGCATTTGCCTCACATCAATGGAAAAAGTCTTCAAAATAAATAAAATTGGGGAGTGATTTTAATCCTGGTTAGGCACTATATTCTAATATTTACTTCACGAGAATAAACGTCATCAGAGGTAGAACAGAGCTGGAAACCTCGTGACGAAGTTTTAGTATTTAGACATTTCACATTTCTATTACATACATCACATTCTGTTACTTATTTTCATATTAATGAATGCGCGTGGAGTAGGTACCATCTGACGTTATAGAAGAGAAACCAATCTCAGAAATCGTAGGTCGTGATTCGAATCCATAACCGTTCTGATCAGAGACTGCTCTCAAATAAATGTTTTGCGCGGCCATTCGTAAAACGTTATGATGCAACCACGTGAATTGTATCGATTGAAGGATAACGAGCCTTTCCGTGTTTTATTCGAAGACGATAAATGAAACGATTATCCTATTAAATTTTCTGGATACTTTGTTAGCTAAGGAGTGTGTACTGTTCTCAAATTGAGAGCTTCAATTACAAAAATTGAAGCTACCAATTGGATAACAGTTTCCCCTCCCCTAGCACACCAAGATATTTTAAGTGGAGAATTGTTCCAAACGATGCAGGCGGTCCGACCTGCCGACGCCAAATTTCTCTAATGCCACCACATTCTCTTCATTTGTACGATCAGTGCTGTCCAGCAACATGATGTTGCGTTATGGGAATACAGATTAGCTGCACACTCTGCCGCTATAGGCGAATAGAAATTCAATTTATCGTGATAATATTCGTGATTCAATTTATTTAGTGATTCAATTAGCTGCACACTCTGCCGCTATAGGCGAATAGAAATTCAATTTATCGTGATAATATTCTGATTCAATTTATTTAGTGATTCAATTAACTGCACACTCTGCCGGAATAGGCGAATAGAAATTCAATTTATCGTGATAATATCGTGATTCAATTTATCGTGCACTAAGGAGGATTGTGAGAGAGACTGAAGCACTGAAATTTCGCGCATTGCAGTCTCAAAAGTGGATTTATGTTGTATACAATATACAATATTATGCTGTACAAAAACTATTTCCATGGCTATTCATTCAGGTCATACACTATAGGAACTACTACACTAACGAAACTATACTAACTACACTACTATACTACTACTAACTACACTACTATACTACACTAACGAAAATGTGGATAAATATTGTCCCTCTCTATAGTACATTAATTCCACTAACACGTTGTGAAGTCAGAATCAGTGTTTTATGGGTCCTTGATACCGAAATATCGTATTGGCAACAAAACGTCTGTACGTCTGTATATGAACAACACTAGCGGCTAAACCGTAAACAGAATTTTCACCAAAAATTGATATTCCTCAATTGATCTTCTTGACGTCGCAACCCCATGAATTTGAAAACAATAATTTTTTTTGGGGGGAGGGATTATTGATGATGCCCCTGGGACATTTAAAAAATTTTCACAAAGAAACAAGGCACCAATTTGCTCTATTAAATTTTGTCCTCGGATAGCGTAAATGACGCTTAAGGAAATGGTATAGGTCTCATTTTTGTTAAAATCTCTTATTTTTCGAAAATTGCAAAATTGCACATTTTTCAGTCTTCTTACAACTAGTTACGAAGATATTTCCCCCTTAATGAAATGTGTTTATCAGAAACAGATCTCGAAATAAGGTCACGCTAAACTTTTTGAATTTTTTTTTTATTTTCATGAAACCTAGGCAATATTTTAAATTTTAAACAATTATTTTCTCGTATTCGGCCCCTAAGTTATCTCAAAGTACGTAGCGAAGAAATGTAATGAAACTAAGTGCTGGTACTATATTTTCTGTATTATCGAAAATTGAAAAAAAAAGATCGATTTGAAAATTCGAATTTCCCGCGCTCTGTTTGACGCGCTGTCTGCAACATGGAAACACGGCGGCTGGAAATTCGTGGGATCATTGTTATTGTTGCCTGTCGTGTTAATCGTATGATGTGAGATAACATTCTTATGAAATATTGAGAAATAAGAATTCTGTGAATATAACAAAATCTGAAAATAACAATTCTGTGAATTCTTATGAAAGGAAATAGATTTAAAGAAGATAATATATTAAACGTAGAATAAACAAATACATTTATTTTACTTTAAAAAGTTTTGTTCACTGATAATGGTATTCAGATTTTGTTAGGTCACTTCGATGTAATCAAGGAAACTTTGTGAAGTATTATTCTTTCTTCTGTTTACAAAGTGTTGCAGATGCTGTAATAGTTAAATTTATTCTTGTTTGTTTCATTTATAAGAGTTCGAAATGGTTACTGTTCCTAGCTGTCAAAATAAACGCTGATGCACACCTCACACGCTTCGTTTGAATTGACTTGAATTGGACTTTTTCAAGTTATAACTGAGTTTTTAGTATGGCAGAAATAACATTTCATTGTTAGGTAACTATTTCCAATAGTGCGAGAAAGTTTGCTGTTGTAGCACCTCTATTTATTAATATAGAATTGAAATGAGTAAATTGTACAAATCATAAGTTATCTCGATCGGGAATTGAATGCGGGTCATTTCGTTTACTATGATCTTCCAAGGGAGCAAGGTATCGAACATGTTCTTTGTCCTCGGGCCTCACTGAGGAATACTCGTATGTCACCACTTTGTCAATTTTCTAGAGGTAGGTCAATAGTCAAGATATCATGTGTCAAGATATCGCGCAGTGTGAAGATAGTGATGTACGAAAATTGAAGTAGATACTTGATGAGAAACGAGGCTTTAGAGACTGATTTTTGTAATTCGTAGTTTTTATGGTATTTCTAGTTGTAGTAGTGTTGGTTTCAGATGTTGAAGAATCACTCCTGTAGCCGATATGACTATTGGTAAAATATTGATAACTTGTTGTTTCCATTGACGTTTAATTTCTACAGGTAGGTCCATATACTTTTTTAACTTTTCTTAGATTTTGTTTTGTAAATTATTGGGAATTGACAAAGGAATTTTTTTTTTTTAAGCTCTAATTATACTATATCTGGTCTATTGGCTGGGATGGTTTTATTTGTGATAATAGAGGTACTCCACAGAATTTGGACTTCTTTGTTCTCGGTAACTGGTGGTGATTTTATTTGTAATACGGCTTATCTTCCAGCAGAATGTTATGTTGACTGCGTTATAATAATAATAATAATAATAATATTATTATTATTATTATTATTATTATTATTTTATTATTATGAAACTTTGTTTTCAGTGAAACTTAATTATAAATTAATAAATAAAACCACAAATTAAAATGATGTGTTTCGGTCATTATAATGTTAATGCCCATGTTTAATTTTTTAAGATGAATGCTTAGTAACATGCATGTTTGGGTATCGATGCCGCATCACCCGTGTGGAATGTGTGAGGAGTCGGCCAGCAATTGAGGCGAGCGCGTAGCTCCCTTTGGGGGGGGGGTGTGGTTGGTGGCGCCATCGCTGGGTCATCGCCCAGGCGGACGCCGCCGCGGCCGCTTCCTCGCCCTCTCGGGGCGGCGGCGGGTAGGCGAGGCGCAGGTGGGCGCGAGCGGAGCGCGCTGGCCTAGCCCACTGCGGCTGCGCGCCCACTGACCGCCTGCCCCGCCCCGTCTCTCGAACTCTAGGCACGTCCCCGCCCGCGCCGTTCGTGCCCGACCTAGCCCCTCCCGCCCCCGGCCTCCAGTCCCGACCCAACCCTACCTTATTCTAGTCTTCTCTGTTCTCTTCTATAATAGCAGACTCGATTAAACCCTACCGGATCCTACCTCACCGACCCTACCTCACCGACCCTACCTCACCAGACCCTACCTCACCAGACCCTATCTGATGCTACATGCCCTGCTTTCTACCGTCATTTGCCGCCCCTCCCCCGCCTCATCCCGTTCCTCATCGCGCTGCTCTCTCCCGAGCCGTCCCGTCTCCACAAGGTTCATCCCGCCGTCCTATAGCGTACCCTGGTCGACAGGACCTCTGCGATCTGTGTACTGCTCGCCCTGTACCCTCAGACACTTATCACCCTCTCATCCCATTCCTTTTTTCGTCCCTCTCCACAACGTCTCCACAATCCCACTTCTCAACGGCCCACCTCGTCTGCTCCGCCCGCCTACCGGGCAGTGCTGATCGTCCCGCCTCCCTCAGTCTCCGGCCTATCTCCTTTCGCTGCTTCGCACCTCAATTTGCCTCGCTACACCCCTTCCCGGACTAGCGTTGCGCCTTGCACTCTATTATGCTCACTCTAGCCTACTTGCCTGAAACGTACACACCTCGATCTGACCTCAAGTAATCCAAGCGACCCTGATCTAATCCAAACGTCCCGAACCTCACCCTCCAGCGAGAAGGGAAAACCTCCACCTCGCCGTGTGTAATACACACAACACCTGAGGACTAACGACCTCGGTGACTGACGCGCCCGTGATCAATAACCAATCAATCAATGTCGGTCTTCCGCCACGTCGGAGAGGCTAGAGGAGCGGAGCGGAGTGCAGTGCAGCGAGCGGCCGCGTGGCGTCGGTCCGGCCGCGGCCTCGGCCCCGTCCGCGCGTCTCTATCAAGGTCGGCCGCCCCTCCTCCCGCGCAGCGCCACCGGCACGGTCGCCGACCCCCTCACGATCCTGCGCGCTGCTTGCCCAAATATTGAAATTACACGCCGCGCCACGCCACGCCACGCCACGCGCAGTGCGTTTGGCCGAACGGGCTGAGCGGACGGCGCTGGCGAGGTGGGGTGACCGGCCCCGTCTCCTCTCTCGAAAGAGAGGAGAGAGGGAGACCAATTTCTCTCTCTTTTTCTCTTTCTCTTTTCTTTGCTTACTCTTTCTTTCTCTTTCTCTCTTTCTCTTTTCTCTTTATCTCTCTTTTTTCTCTTCCTCTCTCTTTTTCTCTTCCTCTCTCTTTTTCTCTTCCTCTCTCTTTTTCTCTTTCTCTCTCTTTTTCTCTTTCTTTTTCTCTTTCTCTCTCTTTTCTCTTTCTCTCTCTTTTTCTCTTCCTTTTTTCTTTTTCTCTTTCCTCTTTTTCTCCTTTCTCTTTCTCTTTTTTCTCCTGTCTCTCTCTTTTTCTCTTTCTCTCTCTTTTTTCTCTTCCTGTTTTTCTTTTTTTCTCCTTTCTCTTTCTCTTTCTCTTTCTCTTTCTTTTTCTCCTTTCTCTTTTCTTTTTTTCTCCTTCTCTTTTTCTCTCTCTCTCTCTCTCTCTCTCTCTCTCTCTCTCTCTCTCCAGCAAAATGGCATTTGTTATATTATTCAGTGCATTTCGCTCTATCAGTACAAAAAGGTAAAGGAAACATTCGGAGGCGTTTCTGAGAACATCGTGTTTTAAATTTTGCCTATATTTCACTGAAAATTGTGCGAAAACTTCAAATATTTTCAAAAAAAAATTGTTGACCCTAAGTAAATAACTAATTGTGGAGAATACATTTTAATTGAAAACAATCTCAAATTTCAATAATGAAGTTGTAGGAAGGAAAATAAAAAAGTCAAACTTTTGCATTTTTCAAAAATTTAGAATTAACAGTGAAAATCGGACATGCACCATTTTATAAACATACTTCACTCTATTCTTGTTACAGATTTAAAGAATAAAATAGGTGACATTAAAAAAATAAAATCAAAACGACCCAGGAGCTTCACTGTAAAGAACTCCAAATTTTTAAGAATTTTTTCAAAATCGCAGGGCTTCCAGTCGGACCAAATCTATTCTGTCATTAAAAAGTTTTATTTTCGCCGTGGTATCGTTCACAATCAGCCATTTTCCACGTAACAGAGATATTACAGAACAGAAGCACAAGCATTTACAAATTTCAAGAAGTACGATTTTTTTTTCCTTTAGCTTAACACCTCAACGTGTGCCATGGCAGTCATGAGAAGAATCGTTTCTTTCTCACAACGAACTTCTGCTACATATTATCCCGTGTTCAAGTTCAAACATGTCAAATCTCTCCTGCTCGCAGCTGCACACCAACTCGATAAGATTATACTGTCAACACGTTCTCCAGCCGGGTGCAGCAGGACGTCTGTTCTTCGCAGTTTCTTCACTTCGCAAGAGCCTGACTGCTGGCGACAGTTCTTTCCATGCACAAATACCTAAGCAGTCATTCTCTCAAACGGCCTTGGTCCTCGAATACCCAGGTCTCATTTTCGTTGAGTTTTTGGAAATTGCAAAAGTTACAAATAACGCTAGAAAGTATATACACATCGTCAGGTGAATCACTACATTCTAAAGGTTCTAACTTTTCAGAAAAAGTTTGAAAAACTAATAATAAAGTATATTTGTTTAAAAAAATTCGTCCTGCTTCCCAAAACTGGAGAAATGTATCACGACGTCGACTTTCCACAAATTTTTAGTCGACAGTGTTGATTTGACTTGTAAAGCGGGAGATTTCCCATTTCTACCTACTGATTTCCATTCTTACGAAGCAGATTTTGAAGTGGCTTCATTCAAGTACTGAATAAACACCGCGGTGAAAGGCGATGTCGAATGCTTCAGCATTCAGATAATGACGAGCGATTCTCAAACAAAAGCATCCAACTTTCCATCATTTAAGTATCATGAGAAGAAACGATCCAGGGAAGAGAGAATTAGTAGGGAGAGCAAACTGTTGCTCACTCTTCAAAATAATTTGTCTTGTCACAAAATAGCACTCTCTTTTCTGGACGTTCTTCACAAAGTATTTTTTATTTATTCCCCTCTCAGTGGTGACAATTGTTCTTAATTCACAAAGAATGCTACTCATAACCTTATTGTAAATCCTCCTTCCTTATTGTAAACCTTATTGTATCATAGAAGTCTTTAACGACCTGTGCTTTAAAATGCGATACAGTAAATACCCAATTATTTTCACGTTTTGCATTTTTAAATATCCAATAATTTTACACGCTTTATATCCACGTCGGTTCCAGGAAGTCTCCCTCTATTCCACAATTTTAATATCTGCATTCGGAGAGTGTTTCTAACTTTGATGCCGCCCCAAGTCCCTCTTAGATAAAAAGTTTGAACCAAACCCTTCATAGACAGAACATTGAACTAAGATCTTCATATTTATTAACGAAATCACCAAAACCAAGATTTTTTAGCATTTATGAATTTGGAAATAATCTTGTGGTTAGTGTGGCTTATCTTGTTAATACCCTAAAACCTTCATTTGTTTGTATCGAAATTCAAGATGCCAAATATGAAGGGTACAGAGAATATGATGAAAAACGAATAAATGCTAGATGCTGAGATTGGAGACATGGAGGTTGCACTGTATTTAATGTTGAAGCCATCGGAGTGATACACTCAAAAGAAAAGTTCGATAACTGCCCCGTTTTCTGGAGGTCTTCCGCTGCGGCGTTGCAGGTGTGGCGTCATACGGATGTAATCAGTACACAGACGAGAGTGGGTTGTAATAACAGCAGGTTTATTCACAATTTAGAGTAGTCACAAATAACCAATGCATTGTATACAATTAACTAACTAAATAGACCCCCAGTGCTAGGAGAGATATTTACAACGGCTACCACACCGCAACATACTACCTAATTGTTTCACCGTGCGTAGTACCGCCTGCCCTGAGATCGACTACATGTCTCAATAGTCACGACAATAACTGCCGGCTTCTTGCGCCGCATGCACGTTCGCACCTCTCACGGACGACCTACGCTGCCGCTGCCAGTATCACAAGAAGGAAGAGCTATTGTTCTCACGGCCCTTAAATAGCCCTCGCGACGCTCCCGCCGCCTCCATTGCCTCCGCTCTAACGATGCGCACACCCTGTCAGAAAAAACCGTGCGTCATAGCTTCTGGCTTTGTCTGCGCATCCGGTGCCCACCACGCGCCACGTGCCCACTCTGTTTTAGCGACACGACGCTACACAGGGCACCGCCGCGCGCGGGGCTGTTTCTCTCCCACGAGCTGAGCAGCGCCGAGAGACGGCCGGCGGAGGAACAAATGACGGTGCTCGGAGGCGGCTACCGCCCAGTCACGACCACCGCGCTCCGCCCGGTAGCCTCAACGACCTACGCCTCTCCAGCCACTCGCCCCGTGCACTCTGTCGTCGTCATCCCCCCTTCTTTATCCGCCCCTCCTCCGTCCGCTTTCGTTCGTTGCCGTCTGTATCAGTCGACTCTCGTCCAATAGTGTCCAAATAAGTACACTCCCGTTCATATTCGTCTACTCCTTTTTCCAAACTAGTTCACTCCCGTCCGTATTTGCCCACTCCCTTCTTCCACATTGGTACACTCCCGTCCATATTCGTCCACTCCCGTCTTCGGAATGAGTACACCCCCACTTCCTTCTTCCAAAAATACACTCCCTCATATTGTCCTCCCTTTTCAAATGTCTTATTGTACACTCCCGTCCAGTTTCATTCTATCCCTAAAAATGGAGTAAATATACAGCAACAACAGTCAGATGCAGCAGAAAAACATTCGTGTAGGTAGTTGCAAAAAATAAACATTCTCCACAATAATGTACAATCCCTTTCAAATAAAACTGAGTTTATCGAGGCAGCTCTACAATGCGATCTAAATCAAATGGACGTTCTTTGCTTTACAGAACATTGGTTATCTCCTAATGAACTTAGCATTTTCCAAATTCCAAACTTTTACCTCGCAGGCTTTTATTGCAGAGAGAGAGAATCCCATAAAGGTCCAACGTATGGGGGTTCCTGTATTTACGTTAGAAATAATATTGATTCTATCCCCTTGGCGGAATTAAATGTGTACTCCATTGAAAATATTTTCGAAATTTCTGTTGTACATCTTACTTCACTAAAAGTGATAATACTTTGCATTTAAAGACCTCCAACAAAGAGAACTGCAGATTATATTTCTTTCTTAGAAAACCTGGAGAGAACACTTCACAAAGTCAGCAATCGCTCTTTTGAATCCATTGTTGTATGCGGAGATTTTAACATTGATTTTCTGGTCGAATCTTGCGAGAAAGAAAAGTTTCTCAATTTAATTAATTCCTTCAATTTAGACATTACAATTAATGTACCTACACGGATCACACAACATTCGATGAAGGCAATTGATCAAATTATAATTAAAAAATTAAATTATTCATTGATTACTTGATGCAGGAGTCATGGTTTTTTTTTTTTCAACACTTTCATTTCATTTTAACACTTGCTTTCCTCTTCAAAAACGAAAATTAAATATTTCACGGAAAAGCAATTCTTGGATAACACAAGGGATTTTTTTCTTTCATTTTAAACGTCATGACGTATCTCAAGATTTTCTTATCTATTTAAAAAATACAAAACATTGTTACGAAAAGTCATAAGGCAGGCTAAAATCATGAAAAACGATCAGGATATTTTGAACTCAAATAATAAAACAAAAGCAATGTGGAATATAATAAAAAATACTACCGAATCAACTAGAAAACCCGTAGAGAATGTTGTTTTAAAATATAACGATATAAATGTGAACGATCCGGCAACAGTGGCTATACTCTTTAACCAATACTTTTCGAGAATTGCTGCCGTAATAAAAAATACTACAATGTTCGTTTCGAAACTTCTTCCTATGAAATTCTCAAAATAATCGGTAAACTAAAAATAAATATTCGTCCGGTTTAGATGAATTCCGGATTCTTTGTTAAAGACTTGTGCGTATGCCATTATACACCCGTTAACTCACATATTTAATGCAGCTTTATGCACTGGAACGTTTCCAGATATTTTCAAAACAGCTAAAATTAAGCCGCTTTTCAAAAAAGGCAACAAAAATGAAATTCAAAATTATCGGCCCATTTCTCTTCTATCAGTTTTTTCAAAAATATTAGAGAGACTTTTTACATACGAATGGAAACCTTTCTCACTAAACACGACGCGCTTTCAGATTGCCAACATGGATTTAGAAAATCAAAATCAACGGAAACAGCTATATTTTCTTTTCTTAAAGATGTCGCCTCATCATTGGATCAAAACGAGGCACCTATTGGATTATTTTAGATCTCTCAAAGCTTTTGACGTCATTGATCATGACATTTTACTTTCCAAATTACCTTCGTATGGAATTCGTGGTATTGCTCTAGATTGGTTATGTTCGTACCTTAAACAACGATCTCAGAGAGTTGAAATACCTTACTGGAATGATGGAACATTACGTACGCAACTTTCCGACTCTTTGCCCGTTGCATGTGAAGTTCCTCAAGGATCGATTTTAGGCCCTATTCTGTTCCTACTTTACGTAAACGATATGCCCTCGACGATTCGAAACGGAAGAACGGTTCTCTTTGCGGATGATACGAACATCCTTTGCAATAAAGAAACCGTAAATAGTACAATATCAGATGTTAAAGGTTCCGAAAAAAAATTAAACGAAAAGAAAACGGTTTTAATTTTCCTTTAAATAAACAATTCTGTGCCCCATTGAAAATGAACAGTGTACCATTGACTGATGTAAGGCAACAAAATTTTTAGGTCTCTCAATTCAGTCAAACCTTAAATGGAACGTCCATTTAAATGAATTGAACACAAAATTAAGTTCGTTATGCTACGCGTTCAGAATTCTTGCAAATTCAGTCAGCCTTCATACTGCTCTTGTGTATATTATTAACAAACCTTAGAAATGCAATTAGATATGGCATAATATTCTGGGAAATACATCTTATAGCTCCCAGACTTTTAGATTACAAAAACGAATTGTACGAATAATAACCAAATCTCACCCACGTGATTCATGTAAGCCTCTCTTCATTAATCTAGAAATTCTACCATTACCGTGTCTTCTTATTTACGAATCAGTGGTTTTTGTAAAAAATGACTTGCTCAAGGGCGGGAATATATTTTCAGAAAATGCCGAAGTTTATTACTATAACACTCGACGTAGAAATCATATTAATCAGGTGACAGTATCAACAGCTCATTACAAAAAATTCACATACAATACATGTACATTATTTTACAACACTTTACCAGATGACATTAAACGATTAAATTCCATAGAAAAGTTTAAATCCCAAGTGAAATCGTGTCTGCTGCATAACTGTTTCTATACAATTAGAGACTATACTGAGCATCACAAGAAAAGTAACATTCATTTTTACAATGATACATAATGCATTATTTACCATTTGGGCTGTATAAATGAGTACAAACAACCTGTAAAAACTATTGTACTACAGCTTCCGGGTCAATGACTCCCATCTCGATCAGGTTTTTCGTCCAGTTTCCCTGATCCATTGAGCAAATGCTGAGATGGCCCCTTGTTTTGCTTCTGGACATAAATGTAACTTCATTTTCTGTGCACGTCTTCTAGAATTCAGTGGGAAATACAATTATTCAAATTATCGTTTTCATGTTGTCGCGGCAGGAAGTAATAAGAGCCAAAATTTAATTTATTGCTTTGAAAATAGATTTTATTACATGGGAGTTTTTTTGTTTGTTTTTTTCTCCCTTTCAAAATTCAAAATTTATTGCTTATTTATTTTTGAAAATGGATTTTACTACATGGGAGTTTTTGTTTTTTTTTCTCCCTTTCAAAATTCAAAATTTAAGTAGTATATGACTTAGTATAGGGATCACAGAATTTTGAAAATGTGCACACAATTCACTTTTCCCCATAGCACGCCATACGCAGTTTTTAACTGTTTTTTTGACGTAAAATAAATAAATAAATAAATCCTATGCACTCTCATCCGCTCCCTACCGGCTTAGGTGTCTCAGGACATCAACTAACGTCCCTACAGTGCCTGTGGCCGGGAGTTCCTTGTGTTCCACTCCCAACGGTAGAAGAATTTTCGACACATAGTTAGGTAGAATTCAGCCGCTGTGTGGAAGATATTCTAGCAGTCGGCTGCTCCGATAAAAACCAGGCTAATGCCGGAGCAGTACCCTAACAAACGGGCCAGGGAGCGCGCGCGATATTTCTTTCCTCTTCCTTGTCCTGTCCTCGCGTCTTACACACACACACACACACACACACACACACACACACACACACACATGCACTACACTACCACTACCAAAGTGGAGAAACCAATCGAGAACTGAGAGCTTGTCCCGGCTGGGGGGAGTTGCCTGATTGGAGAAAATCGCGCTAGCCGACGTTGTAGGTCGGCACTGATCGTACCATCCAGCCAGAGAAAGATCTCCGCCCCCTCAAAAGGAATAGAACATGCAGTACACGTACGGGACAAATGGCTTTAGTTACGTCCCGGAAACACGAAATGTTCTCTCGTCCACTCCCGTTCACACATCCGCCATTGTCGACCGTCGTTTACACCCATCTATAGTGTCACTATCTCCCATCCACTCTTATCTTTCACCCACCTGTGACCACTCTCATAATACATCTACGTCCACTACCACCCTCCCCGCACGAGCCCATCTGCTCAGCCACGCACCATCCGCCTCCTGCGGTTCGTGCCTTGCCGCCCGCCCTCGGCCGGACCCACATCGTCCACCCACTCCCGTCGACCCGATGCGCCGTTGCAACGAAGCGCATTCCTTCAACTTCTCACCGGGAGCGGTAGCTAGGGCATCAACTGATGTCACTGCGGCGCTTCTGACCAGGAACTCCTAGGTTCCCACTCCCCACGGCAGCAGGATTTTCGACACTAGCTTTTCAGCTAGGTCGAATACAGTCGCTGTCTGGAGGAGAATTCTAGCGGCCGGCTGCTCTGATCGGTAGTTTTCCGTGGTTTCTCCGATCAACACCCAGGCGAATGCCGGAGCAGTACCCTAACAAACGGGCCATGAACCGCGCGTGATCTATCCTTCCTCTTCCTTGTCCTATCCTCTCCCCTTACACACACACTTACTCTAACATGCACTACACTACCACATACTCCGGGAGACTGGTCGGGACCTTGGAGCTTGTCCCGGCAGGGGCGGTGCCTCGCTGGTGGGAGAGTCCTGGTTAGGGGGAAACCCCACTAGCCGACGGTAGGTCGGCGCCGGATCTCGCCATGCGGCGGTGGAAGATCACCGCCATCTCCCGAGAAAAAACATGCACTACACTAACGGGACTAATGTCCGAAGCAGTTGACGCGCCCGGAAACACGAAAAAATCAATCAATCAATCTTTGTGGTTGCACCACAGCCCCTGGCAGAAGACTTGCGTTGGATAGAGTGTAATTTTACCGTGCATACATTTCCTAAAACGAGGGGGCAACTACATTGCTGTGGCCGCTTTTCTCTGTGACTTCTACATAAGTATTCTATGTTATTCTATTCTATTCAATTTTTAAGTGTCGATAATTATGCACAAAGCTAATATTTTACGTGTGTTAAAGGTATCTCTGAATTAAAAAGAATTAAAATAGAATTAAAAAAGAATCCCTAATTGTCAGGTTAAAAGGGGGGAAATCTGTGACTGAAAATATTTATGGAAATAAAATACTTTAACACGTACGGCTGTGGGGCCCCTTTGAAGATGTTCCAGGGGGCCACGGCCCGTCTTGCTTCTTCGCACGCCTATGAATGGCATTGATATCAGCAACGAGTAATCAGCGTTTTTATTGTTTTTATTATATGCACTCCTATAACTATTCTTTCTTAAACACACTATGTAAACTAGATTAAATTATGTTGTAGAAGCTTGTGAGTGATGAATGTATTGTTACAGTGGCTTGAAGAATGTCATGATACGTGGTACAAAGTTAATATTGTGCTGGCCCCAAGAGGACTCTTGAACCAAAACTTCAAACTTAAAGATGAAGCTTTATTGGAAATTTCGAAAATATTGATTCTTTTACCTTTTACCTTTCGATATTCCAAGTAAAATCTATTGAAGCTCTGTTTTGTCAATATAAAAAAAAAATTGTATTACTACATGCAACACAAATATCTATTTCAGTAACTGTGAAAATTTCCCTGACTTCTAATATTCTTCAACAAATTCCCTGTTTCGCCATTCTCATTCAAGTGGCAAATCAGACCTGCGAGCGGCATTTGAATGTGTGCAAGACCCTAAACGGTTTCAGGGAAGCAGGGGAACAATTTTATATTCCCCCCGAGCCCGTGTACATGTCAGTGGAGCTCCCCCAGGGTTTGTATCCAACATGCGTTTATACTCGGTTGAATCACCGGGGCGTTTATTTTGACGCTAATTTCCGACAAATCATTTTAGGAGGCGTGACCAGTGAGATAATGTACAGAAATGATTGGCATTCATTTCACGCATGTTAGCTAACGTGTGTAGCGGCTGTGGTAATTCCTATTCTTTTGTCTTTTCGCCAACCGGAGATTGTTTATTTGAGAACACTTTGTGTTTCTAGAATTGTAGAAAAATGCACTTCAACATTTTTATTTAAAGGAATATTATTTAGGAGAATGAATCCTTGATTAAAAGTTCGTCTGTTACAAGTTTAATTAAAAGTGAGATCAAAGTGAATAATTCTTTAGATGTTCGTTGATTGTGGGTTGTCTGTTTACTTTCGAAGTGTTTCACTTGTAATTTGTGTATTACGGAATTCATATTAATGTTATCACGTGCTTTTCGAAGTGATTTGCATCTACTCATACAATATTCATTTTAGTGACGATAAGGAACAATAAACAAGTAAATCAGATGTATTAAGAAAAGACTTGTCTTCACGCACACGTAACGATACGCTTGCGTGAAATCCCTCATGCACGCGTACGGAACGTAAAATCCCTCATTTTTATACGATCGTAGAAACAAATTATAATTTTTTTATTCAGCTCAATATCGTCGACGAAACTCAATGAATTCCAGCGATTCGACCAATGTTAGCTGGAGGAGAACTTGAGAAAAAGACGTTGAAATAACTCTCTGGGCCTAAAGTAATGACTTCTGTCAAAGATATTTTCAGCACTATTGCAAGGTCAAATGCAAATTGTTATTTTTCTGTTCGCGAGGCAATATAAACTTTATTTTTTAAGTTCTTGTCCGTCATTTTCTATAATCAAGAAAATTAGTTTAGGCATTCATGACACGAACAGTTTCTTGAATGGACTGTTGTAGTTGATAATGCATTTATTAATGTTTTTAAATAGTAACTGCAAAGAAGTCATGGCGGTGTAAAATACCTGATTACTCCAATGTAAACAAAAAACTGGGGCGACTGTCGCCTCGCATATTGAGAATGTTCCCAAGAGTATGGGTCAATCCATTTTGGCCTACAAATGGAGAAGAAATGGCCTATAAATGAGAAATATTGGAGTATACTGAATCCAATGCCTTTTATACCGGGAGCAATAGCTCAGTGCATCAACTGATGTCACTGCAGCGCCTCTGACCGGGAGGTCCTAGGTTGGAGTTCTGACGGCGGCAGGATTTTCGACACTAGCGTTTCAGCTAGGTCGAATTCAGTCACTGTCTGGATGAGAATTCTACACGCCGGCTGCTCTGATTGGTTGTTTTCCGTGGTTTCTCCGATCAACACCAGGCGAATGCCGGAGTAGTACCCTTCCAAACGGGCCACGGACCGCGCGCGATCTGCCCTTCCTCTTCCTTGTCTTATCCTTTCCCCCTTACACACACACTTACACTAACATGCATTACACTACCACATATTCCGGGAGACCGATCGGGAGCTTAGAGCTTGTCGCGGCTGGGGCGGTGCCCCGCTGGTGGGAGAGTCCTGGTTAGGGGGAAACCCCGCTAGCCGACGGTAGGTCGGCGCCGGATCTCGCCATCCAGCGGGCGAAGATAACCGCCATCTCCCGAGAAAAAAACATCCACTACACTAACGGGACTAATGACCAAAGCAGTTGACGCGCCCGAAAACACGAAAAAAACCAACCAAACCAATGCCTTTTATTCTAGAATGATAGGACAACCCAGCGCGGAATAATTTAGAAAAGAGGAAATGTCTACACACACGAAAAATGGCGCACGGCATAAACCAATAATGACCGCCATTTGTAAACCAGATACAATAGAAATAAATTAAAGATGTTTTTGAATAGCCAAAACATAAGGAAATGGTCGAGGACCAGTACTGGACCACTTAAAATGGATTGACGCGTATATACTTGTGTGTTTCCATGACTTCGAGCTAAAAAAAAATAATGTACGCAAGTCGTGCGAAAGTGTCTTCGGTGTTGTCATTTGAAAATGCCGGATTCGGCTCTTATCGTCACCCCATCCGTCAACATTTGGAACACATCGTGAACGCGCAGTCACAATCTTCTCATCAGGCTCTGCAAGCACATCGTAGCATACGGCGAACGACAGCAATATCTCGACCACTGTACCCTTAAACCATTTTTGAGCATTTTTATTTTCAAAATTCATGAAGTATATGACTTAGTGTAGGGATCGCAGAATTTTGAAAATGTGCACAGAATTCACTTCTCTTCATAGCACTTTTTTTTTTTTACGTAAAATAAATGAAAAAATAAATGAATAAAGCATCTGTCAATGCGCAAGTCAAAATTGCTGTCGATTGCTGCACGCCACACTGTGCTTCAAGTGAGGATCTCGGTCTCTTGCGCATGCGCAGAGGAACAGAAGTGATGCAAAACGCAAACTGCGCATGCGCAGAAGATCGATCGTGTTGTCGATTGCTTTTACATTCGAGGGTGTGAAAACTCCCTAATGGGGAGTTTCTGCACGCCATAACGGACAGCACTATCGATCTTCTGTGCTGTCGATGGATCGATAGATGTGCTGTCCGCTGTGGCGTGCACAAACTCCCTATTAAGGAGTATTTGCTCCCTCGAACGTTAAAGCAATCGTCAGCACTATGATCGAAACAAACTGCGCATGCGCAGGTCTATAGTGCTTTAATGTTCGAGGGTGCACAAACTCCCTAATATCTCGACCACTGTGTACCACTTTTGAGCATCTGCTTGTGCGCAGAAAAGATCGAGATTCCGGTCGCTTGCATTGCGCAACACTGTGCTTGAACTCCCTCTTACTTTTGGGACACTCCCTAGGCGGATTTTAAGGCATCACTAAAGAATGAGCCAAAGTGACAGCTAGTGCTGGCAACATAACAGAAGGTTCTGTAGTCGATGTGCTCTTGAGCTCATTAGACTCCCTTCCCGCATTCGTTCGTTTGCAGTTGGCCGACTTGTAAATTGCTTCGGCGTTTCCTTTTGTGATGTCCTCGTCCGACAAAAATGTATTGCTCCACGAGAAATAATTGAAATTAGGAAGTACAGTGTTATGTGTTCTTCTGTAAAAATTCTTTTTTCTATAAACATTACATTGAATTTACTTTTGTGTGATAAATATTATGTTTATTTTTAAACCGAGACTTGAATGCGAGATGCGTACTGGTGCACGTGTTTCCGGCTATTGTGCTGTTGTGTGCGAGCTGTGTTGAGAGCTTTCTATTTACATTCGTGGCAGTTTTCTTTTACTGAATGTGAGAGCATGTTAAGAGATTTTCCACATACGTAATTAAATTTAAATATTTCTCGGACTTGCGTACGTGCATATACCTCAGCGAAACTCTTAGCCAGGGAACTCATTTGGAGTGGCGGACGCGGCACAGCCCAGCCCCGGCCGAAATGTTTCGCATGCTATTCAGTTACACGCTACCCAATGCAACCGGCCGGCCCGGCCCAGCCCCGTAGGCAGCCGAGCGGTCCGCCCAGAATGCTTCCCCGAGAATAAAATCCGGTGGAGGCGGCTGGCCGGGGTGGCGCGGCGAGTGGCCTTGGGAGGGGTTGACGTGTCTTCCAGGAACTAACGGCTGCATGGGTCTTGCAAGCGCTTGTTATCGGGTGTCTCTCACCATCTTCCTTCCTCACTATTCCCAATGCAGTCACACATTATTTGAGATGGTAGATTTTTAGCAATTGATAAAAATGCGAAATGTTACCCAGTACTGAAAAAAACTAGTAATTGTATGTTTGGCGATCGGTGGAATATATTTCTGAAGGTTTCAATCTGCGATAATTGCAAATTATCCACAATATGCGAAATGGGCGTGAATCTGCGACACTAAATTGCATTTCATTATTTTCTTCGTGGTCTCTCTCTAAATAGAGATACGACATCGACAACACATCGATGTTTGAAAACATTTAATTTTGACAATTTTGATATAACATTTAATTACGGCCAACAGTATGAAGTGAACATTTTTTAGCCAATACAGTTTCATTGTTACTGATAAAGAAATATGTTATATGGAGCCAACAATAAATATGCTCTCTGTTAATTTTTCATTGTTTGTGTTATATATTAATAGTTATTTACAAATTTGATTAAATTGATTTCATTTAACAAAATACACATTTTAAAATAATGTGTTGTTTTAATATTATTTTCAAATTGCAAGACATTTATTTTCCTCTCCTTTGAATAATGTTACATAGCGTGTATTAGAATTAAAACAATTTTTATAATTCAATGAAATGCTAGAGTCTTCTTTTCTAAATGAGATGGTTTTAAATTTAAAGAGTTTAATTCTACCATCACTACAAATACTTAATGATTCATAATGAATATCAAGAGGGAGATAATTGTTTTAAAGCGCACTTTGTCTTCCAATATTCAACCGAGGAAATTTATATTACTAGTACATACGCATACTATAATTGATATGTACAAGCAGTTGTCTTACGTTAAATGTGATGTAATTAATAGTTTGGTATGAGCTTTTTATAAAGTACCCCTTAAATATAAAAAAAATCCTTTAAAACCGTGGGGCCTGAAGTTGAGCAAAATCAAATAGATTTTATACTGGTTTTGGAAAAGATCCTGACGGTTTCGGACGAATATTTTTCACAGAATTTGTTTCCGCTGAGCACATTGCCCTCCTGGCTCCCGCCCCTCTTCCTCAGCAGCTAATATCATCAATTCCTCCATCGAAAGTATTAATAAATGGCGCCCCGTGCAATTCCGATCCGTGCCGGGCCGTCCGTAATGGGTGACTGGTCAGCCTTCATACTGCTCGTTGTGTATACTTCGCGAATGTTCATTCCCGCCTTAGATATGGCATAATATTCTGGGGAAATACATCTTATAGCTCCCAGACTTTTAGATTACAAAAACGAATTGTACGAATAATAACCAAATCCCACCCACGTGATTCATGTAAGCCTCTTTTCATTAATCTAGGAATTCTACCATTACCGTGTCTTCTTATTTACGAATCAGTGGTTTTTGTAAAAAATGACTTGCTTAAGGGCGGGAATATATTTTCAGAAAATGCCGAAGTCTATTACTATAACACTCGACGTAGAAATCATATTCATCAGGTGACAGTATCAACAGCTCATTACAAAAAATTCACATACAATACATGAACATTATTTTACAACACTTTGCCAGATGACATTAAACGATTAAATTCAATAGAAAAATTTAAATCCCAAGTGAAATCGTTTCTGCTGAAAAACTGCTTCTATACAATTAGAGACTATACTGAGCATCACAAGAAAAGTAACATTAATTTTAACAATGATACATAATGCATTATTTACCATTTGGACTGTATAAATGAGTATAAACAACCTGTAACAACTATTGTACTACAGCTTCCGGGTCAATGACCCCATCTCGATCAGGTTTTTAGTCCAGTTTCCCTGATCCATTGAGCAAATGCTGAGATGGCCCCTTGTTTTGCTTCTGGACATAAATGTAACTTCATTTTCTGTGCACGTCTTCTAGAATTCAGTGGGCAATACAATTATTCAAATTATCGTTTCCATGTTGTCGCGGCAGGAAGTAATAAGAGTCAAAATTTAATGCTTATTTATCTTTGAATATAGATTTTATTACATGGGAGTTTTTTGGGTTTTTTCTCCCTTTCAAAATTCAAAATTTATGCTATTTTTCTTTCAAAATTCAAAATTTATTGCTTGTTTATCCTTGAAAATAGATTTTATTACATGGGAGTTTTTGTTGTTTTTTCTCCCTTTCAAAAATTCAAAATTTAAGTAGTATATGACTTAGTGTAGGGATCACAGAATTTTGAAAATGTGCACACAATTCACTTTTCCCCATAGCACGTCATATGCAGTTTTTAACTGTTTTTTTTTACGTAAAATAAATAAAAAAATAAAAACTGGTAGGCCGAGCCGAGCGGCGCCGTGCCTCGCCGGGAGCTCCCAGTGGGTTTCTCGCTTTAGACTTCTGCATATGAATGTTTTCACAGGAGCCATAAACACTTTACGAAGAGGCGTAGCTGAACAGCTGTCTCGGCGGAGGGATACTTCTCTGAATTACGTGTGATGTTTACTTGTTTGGCGAACCATCACTTTGACTGATCTTAGTAAAATCCTTCTACACTCCTTGTTTTTTTAAAATTTCCTTTGGCTCATTCTTAGGAAAATCCTTCTATACATGTAATGTTCACTTGTTCTAGCGAACCGTCACTTTGGCTCATTCTTAGAAAATCCTTCTATACATGTGATGTTCACTTGTTTAGCGAACCGTCACTTTGGCTCATTCGTAGGAAAATCCTTCTATACCAGCGCGTACACGGGCCGCGCGATGCCGCGGCGTTCGGCTCGCCGGCCGGGTCGCCTTCGCTGTGAGAAAGGTAGGGCGGGAGAGGGGGAGGGGCAGCGGGGCGTGCGCTTATCTGATGGCGCAGGAATGTGCCCGGGCGGGGGCGGAGCCGCTCACGTGCACCCCTTCCCCTCCCCCCCCCCGTCCCCCGTCCCCCGCCTCCCGAGCTGCACTGCCCGCCCCCTCGCGCCCGGTGGGACCCGCTTCGTGCCGCTCCTGTGCGCCGCCGCCTCGCTTCGTACGCTTCGATTAAAACGTGCGGCGGATTGACAGCGATCAGCTGGGACGCGGTTGTCCAATCGTGAGCTCCGACGTCAAAAATTAGGTTGTGACGAAGTTCGTGATTGGTGAAACCCGTCCCAGACGATTGCTGCCAAGTCACCCTTATGTTTAATCGGAGCGTTAGAGTAGCGCTGCGTAAGTGATGGACGCACTTCGTGTGCTGCGGCCCAACGCTTATCGGCGGTGGGGCAACAGGTCTATACTCCGGTTGAAATGTAGTGGCACTGCAAGATCACGAGTTGGACAGGTAGGGGGACCCTCATCCAATCGGGAGCTTCGTTACGACTCAATGTTTTTGGTATTGGAGCTCCCGATTGGATGACAATGCCCGCTTTCCAGCTGGTGTCCTCGAAGGGCCACTGTTTAAATCGGAGGGAGGTGCTCGGGCGGTGTCGTCTGTAGTCAAACGATGAGTGAGCGATGGCACTCGTCGCTTCGGTGGTTTGTTCTCAGGTTCAAACCCGGCCGATGCCGTGGTTTTTTAAGTGCGCGACCTCCTTCGTACGCCATTCTGCGGAGGGGAAGTAAAGCCGGCTGTTCCATGTTGTAGATTTACTGCATGTAAAAGATTCTCTAGCGTGTGATACCTGGTGGGGGAAATCCCCGCAAGCCGGCGTGTAGATCGGCGTAGAACACATTGTAAATAAACGTTTAATAAAAACGTTTCGTCACGTACGTAAGCAACGATCTTCATGAACTTAGGAGGTAAAATTTCTTTTGTTATTGCTACATTAAATACGAAATTACGAACTTTATGGGCAAGGAAATGTCATCAATTTTTTCAGAACCTGTGCCACTCCCGTTGTCTGATATGAGATTGCCAGCTGCACTAAAGTTTCTTTCACTTTTTCCATGTCTAGTAGGAATACAAAATACGCTTCTCGCTATTTCTGCCAGCCTTTGGTAAATTGACTTTTCATTCGCCCATTCTCACGTAATTCGTATACTCCTT